>VXAC01000912.1:197105-249924 GCA_013399225.1 Rhipidura dahli
TTTCGGGCAATAGAGGAGTGGTCCCCTAGAAAAGAAAATCTGAACAATATTTTTTTTAGGCATTGCTATTGAAGGCAATCATGATACCACACTGGGTTTTCATGTTCCTCCATGCATGGAGAAATGGAGCTATGCAGCTGTTATCAAGGCATCCTTTGCCACTGTTAATAGGGACATGCCAATCTCTGGAAGCAGTATGGCTTATCTTTGATTACATTAATTTTTCTTCTAACAGATGTAAATGGAATAGCATTACTCAAAAAGCAGAGGTGATTGCCTCTTGCTGTTTGCCAAGATTGATCTCTATAAGCAAACAATGAGTTTTCTTTCCCATCTTCATGTATGTGAAATGAGATTCCAGTTAGTGACGCATCACTAGGTGCATGATGAGGAAGCTGTTTCCAGATGCACATTGCTGTGTGTGAGAGAGGAGGGAAAGGCAGAGGTGGAGTTCCAGGTGTCTTGGGATGACTTTATGATGTGTATCCCCAATTGCTGCTCTATGCCCAGAAAGTAATTTTGTCCCTTTCTGTGCCTTTAAACTCAGCCTGAGAGGGGGGAGAGAAAAAAAACAAGCAAACTTTTCAAAGCAGTTGTTCAAGGACACAGACACACACTCCTCTGCTTCTGCAGGAGCAAGCATGGAGGAAGCACCCTTCTTGCTTTTCAGCCAGCCTTCAGCTTCCTCTTCTCTGGAGGGAGATGGAGAGTTGAACTTTGTTTTCCTGGGACTCCAGTTTTTTTCTTTCTTCTCTTCTGGACATCAGAACACATTGGGAGAATTTTCTTCTGAGGCCCCAGAGGTGGCCCACACTGACTCAGCTCCAAAGAGTAGGAGAGAGACCACACCTACAGAAGGACTCTGAAATCTTCCCAGGTTTCTCTCCATAGTGAGAGGTTTTATTATTTAGCATTATTATCCTTTTTCTGTGTGTTTGTTAAATAGTTTTTTATCTCTTTCACTTCCTCTGAAGAAAACAGTTTCTTTCCTGAATCGGGGTGGGGTGGTGGTGGGGGGGATGGTTGTAACCTGTCTCTATCAGAAGATATTTTCCTCCAAATTTGTCCAAACCAGCACACAGGTCATATCCAGCTAAACTGCCATGTTATCTGGCAAAAGAGAGCCTTCAGCCTCTTGTTTTTCTTCACATCCAGGTGGACCCCACCAACCTAAATGGGCAATCTATCATTCACCTGTGCTACCTGACCAACTAACTCACCTGCAGGAGACAACTAACTTTAGATACAAAGGAGCAACATGTCTGCTCTTTTCCTTACAATGTTTGACATCTTGCCATGTCTTCTTTGTTGAGGAAGACATTTAGTGCAGGTAGCTTTGTTTGCAAGCTGCAGCGAGAGCTGCAGAGGGAACTCTGGGTGTCCTGATCCCCAGGCAAAAGACAAAGGGCACAGGGACTTGTGGCCCAGACAGAAGAATGGGGGATCAGCCAGGGCAGGACTTTCACACTGATCTGTGAGGGTGTAAAAATCCTGGGGTTCTTTGTTCCAGGTGCTTCCTCAGGGGCACCGGGTTGAGCTGTTATTTTGTTACTGCACCGGGATTAAAATAAGGATAGAGACAACTGAGACGCTGCTATGGGAAAGTTCTACCAGGTCTGTCAGAGCTATTCCCTGCACTAGAGCTGCTCTATTTTATTTCTTTTTTCTTTCTCAAAAAAGTATTTTGCTGCTCTTGTTAAATGTCTTCTGTGTCATTCAGAAACTGTGACATTAGAAACAGAGTCAATCTTCTGTTATTGGAAGAATTTTGAAAAACACCTCAAGTACTGTACACTGAGTTGTGAAGAGGAGAGGGTTTACAGCCACATATTTTATGGGTCTTTTGCTTTTAAGGGAGATTTTCCTTTTAAATCTGTGTTGTGCCTCAGCAAAGAAACTAGACTTGGGGAAAAAAAAACCAAAAAAAGAACAACAAAATGTAACCCAAACAAAAAAGCCCCAACCCATGCTTTCCTCATGCAGTTCCTGTTCCAGCATGCAAAACCCACCCTTTTCAAAGCATCTGGCACATCTATACAGACAGATGCAGCCAGTTCAAATTCACTCTGCCCACCCTGCAAGCTGTCTGGCTTTCCTCCAGCTCCCATCCAAAAACCATGTGGCTGTGATGGAGCATCACTGAGCCTGGACTAATAAACCTGACCTCTCAGGAGCCAAACACAACACTATGGAGTTCTGTGGCTCCTGGCCAGGATAAGGCTGTCTGCTTGCTTGGAGCATGAACAGAATAGATTCAGAATAGACTCTCTGTTCTTGTGCTTAGAGACTCCTTTTGTGTTTCTCTGTTAGGTTCATTTTCACCAAAACCCCATCCAAATAATCAAAGTCCACTCTTTAGCCCTTGGCATACCTTCATTCACATAATATGCTTAGTATTTGTACTCATACATTGTTGTTTACAGTCCAAGCAAAAAAACATCTGAAGGTAATTCTTATTCCAATCAAATCTGTAAATCATTAATACAGAAACAACATATGTGAGGACAAATTTGTCTAACCATTCAAATAAAGCAGTAAAATAAGGGATGACAAAGGAGAAAAAAGGTGATTCTGTTCTTCACTTCTAATCTTCTTAAGACTTTAATTGTTGGATCCCAATCTCTCAGTCTCACATATATTCCCAAAATTCCCCCATGCTCCCTATTCCCATACTGTGGGGCTAGAAAAACATCAGCATAATGGAGAAGACCAGGAATTATAGGAGATTTTAGTGAGTGATGGATATTCTCTATAGGTAAATAACTCTGAGAGCCAAAAGGCAGGACATGAGCAGTTCTTAGAGTTATTGTTCTGCTCTAGTTTAGGCCAGGTGAGTTTTCACAGATGTTATTGCTCATAACAAATATGAGTTGAGCTTCTCATAATGGATAAGTGTTCACTTCCAGACAGAATCCTTGCAGTTGTATTCCCTGCATATTTTAGCATCATCACCAATCTGGGGAATCACATCAGCAATGCCAGTAAATTTTCTTGTTCATTCCAAACATGACAAATTTTTCTAATGGATTAAAGAGCTCTGTGTGCTATTAAGATACAACTGTTGACTGATGGCCTGCCTTCCAAAATAATTCTTTTTTATGTGAATGGTGCTTAAAATACTATCTTAAGTCAGCACTTAAACTTAACCAAAGTTTATTTCCACAGTATTTCAGAATTTCTTTTCTCTTTAATCTATTGCCTTATTCTGGAATGCTATGGAAAAAAAATAAGGCTAGATCTTCTTAATTTTCTCCCTGAAGAGAATAAATATAAAATCTTAATATCAGAGAGGAAAAAAAAATAAAAAAGGGGATTGAGACAGACTTTTTTGTTGGAAGGATCTCCACATATCTAGTAACTAATCAGAGGTTATACAGTTTGCTCTTTTGTGTAGTTTGTGCAAATCTGAGTAATAAAATTAAATATGCAAAATGCCTTTCACTTGTATGAAGGCCTTTGTCAAATCTCTTTAAGGTGAAAGAAGTAAAAAAGACTCTAATGTACTGCTGAAAAATCACAGAATTAGAACCAAATACTTCTGTCTTCGCAGCGTGTGCTCAGCAGAGGTCAGCGTCCTGTCTGGGTACAGGGTCAGCATTGGTGTACTTCAGACAGACTGAAAGCAGCTCTAACTTCATCCTGCATGCTGAGACACAGTTGGACTGTGGAAGTGTTCTGGACTTTATGTTCTTCCACTGTAAAATTACTGAAGAAGGTGAGCATGTTTTACAGCAGCCCCACTTCCTATGTAGCCATTTGATTTGGGTGTCTGAAAGAATACATCCAGGAAAGACAGAAAGATTGGGTATGATACCAAACTCTCTCCAAGCCTTGTAAGCTACTTTATATATTTAATATAGAAAACACAATTTTAACTCCTACATTTTTCAACCAGCTGCTGTGGATTTCTTAGAACTGTCTTTCATAGAGATCACTTTACTTTCTTTGAATCCCTTGCTTTTGTTCACAATCCCCTATGTGTAATCAGAGTTGTGATGTTTTTCCACACCTGAAGGGCACCTGTAGACAGCACCATCATTCTGTATGACTTTTATTACAGGGTTAGAGAAACAAGAAAACAGGAAATAAATCAAGAAAAGACTCCCTGAAGGAGGGAGTGTGTGTTTTTTCTCTCATATAGCAAAGCAGACCTGTGAACACAGCTGATTGATAGAAATACAGTATCTGGAAAACAAATTTGCTCTTATTTACCTAAAGCTGTTTTCATTGCAGATATTTGAATTGTCTACGTGATACGTGAAGCACGCTGTACAATTTGCAGAACTTGTAATTTGTTTCAATTAATGCAACCCCATGCTTAGCAGTAATAACAGAGCAACAAAAGGAAATCTGTGACCTCAATTGTATCTTACAGTTCTAAAGAGTAGTTCTACACATGAAGAATCTTAGATTATAACATAATATCTATCACTGGGTTGGATATAAATACCTTAATGAATATTTAGAAAACTTTGCATGAGAGCTGAGTGCTTGTGACTGATACATAATCACTGGAAGACCTGAAAAATGTTCGCAGATGAATAAAGAAACAGATGGGCAAAGAAACACAGTGGAAGCTTAGACTAATGAAGCTGAGAGTTTGCCTTAAGAAAAAAAAAAAAGTTAGTTTTTTTTACAAGTTCTAATATCTATAAATAAAAGGCATTCTAAGGCCTGCAGGTTCATATTTCTATAACCTCATTTACTAAACAAGTTCTTTAGTGCTAAATGAAGATCTGTTTAGTGCAAAAAATTTTTCATTTCATGAAGTAAGATAAACCTTCAGAAAGAGCCATTTAAGAAGAACCGATATTGACCTTTGGCAGTTGTGGTTTATAGACAGATTTGTTTGATAGGTAGGAAAAAATTTCAATATCAAAATACACAACTAAATGAAATATTAAATATTTAATATACAGAAGATGAAAAAATGCAGAAGTGCTAACCATAAACATATATATTGAAATGGACTAAATGAAATTTTAAAAGCTTTCACTGCTATCTCTAAAGCCTTTATAAATTGAAGCATGGCAGAACAGGGGAGTCAGACAAATTATGAGAATATGTGCAAGGATACCTTGGATAGAAAACTATTTCAATTACCTTCTCAGCATCTTTGTTTTGTCAGCTTTAACATTATTGCACTGGTGTTTAAATCTAACAAAAGGAAGAAATAAAAAACCCCACAACTTTTCAGGGAACAAGAATAAAGGAAATATCTGAGAATTGTAAAAAATGTTTACTCAGTTAAAAAGAAGTAATCCTTGACAGAGAGACCCAGATATGACCATTCAGCACCCATTGAGGTAACTGAAAGGCCTTGATGAGAGGCCAAGATTTCACTGAAGGAATTGGTTGAAGGAATTAACTCAAGCTGTACTTTCAATAGTTATAAAACTAGTAAAAAATACTGGCTTTTTGGAGTTTTGAAGGAATCATGGAATTGGTTGACAGATTTGTAATGAGGACTCTTGAGTAAGAGAATCAATCAGTTCCATGTAGAGGTGAAGAAAATGCTTCCACAGACATAAGAAATATATTCTTGATGGAACATGGTAGCTGCTTCTGCCAGAAAATTCATTTCTGCAATCGTTCCTCCAACACTGAATACTCCCCATGACTTATCTTGGTGGTGTAAAGTGATGGAACTTGGACAGTAAAATGCAAAAAGGATGACATCCTGGGCAACACAAAACATGAAAACCAGAAAAAAGCAGGGATATGCTGTGAGGAGAATCTGACTGAAGGCAGCCAAACTTCACAGATGCAATCAAGAAGGAGTTCCCAAGGAATCATCCTGGTTTGCAAAAATAAGGATTTGTGATGGAGAAGCAGCTAGAAGTCAGGCACACTATCTTAGAGCAGCAAAAATAAATCCAGACATTTATATAGAGACACTAGAAGTGCTGTCCCTTAGGTCTTAAAATCCCAGAGTATATCAGAAATCATTCACTACTTTAAATAGAACATAAGACTCCAAATAAAACATTTTGGCAGACTCTGAATAAAATGAAGAGACCTGAATAAATGTTAGGATTAGTTTTAAGAAAATTCTCAGCCGCTCATGAGGTGAAACATAGAAATCAGACCCATTTTTAAAGTCTGAGATTTATTAATTTTTAAAACTTCATATATCCCTCTTTTACCCTCCATTATAATAATTAAAGTGCACTAAATGAGATGGCATTGTGTGAAGTTACATAAAAGAAAATTCTCAACAAAAGAGAGCCTTTTAAAGGCTGTTACCACTAAATGTGATTAAAGTCTGATTTCTTCCATCAGGACAGATGATGAGCAGCAAATTGCCTGCAGTACTTGCAAATTGAACAGAAAAACCTGCTTATTGACCACTTAAATTGTTTTAGAGCAGATTGATACATCTCAGTTATTTATGTGAATAAATATCAAGAGAATAAGCCTCTCATTTACAAGAACTCCCAAGTGGTAGCTGCCTGGAACACAGCAAATAATCACAATATCAACAGCACATAGATTAGATACAAGCATCTCTTGAACAGCATAGCCAAAAACATGCAGCTTGAAAAGTGTAGCATAAAAGCAATTTTGAAAGTTAGGGTCAGAGTCTTCCACAAGAGGGTGGCTGAACGTGAAAAACAAGCAACACTTTTGGGAGGCATGTTAGGTAAAACTGCAAATATATTTTTAAAAAATCAAGGAAGCACTTTGAGCAATAATTTTCTGAATCCACAGGAAAGAAAGTACTATCTTGGTCTTCTTTTAAAATAAGAAAAACATTAAGCTTGACGCATTTCTGATTAGCACATTGGGAACTAACCCTGCCTGTGTCATGATATAATGCTCAGCGTCCCTAACACATAAAAAAATCCTCCCTCATTCTTCCATCTGCTACAAAGCTTATCAAGTTCAGAACAGTATTGCATTATTAGCCAGTCTGCTAAAGGAATCATCATTGTCCATCAGAGAGAGAATTTATTAGTTCTTAAAGCTGTATTTTGTGGTTTAAACAAGAGCAGCAGCTGGAATTTATTTGAAATTTCAACTCAGATGATTTTTGTCCTAATTAAAATACCTGCTCAAGGTACGTAAGGAATGAGCACCTGGAACATATTCCAAATATATTATTTTACTTCTGAAAAACTTAGATTAATTTAGCCTCAAATACTGAAGTCTTCAATTAGTATGTAAATGGATAGATAGATAGATAGATAGATAGATAGATAGATAGATTATCTAGTTGAACATGTTCCTGCTCATTGCAGTGAAGGTTGGACTAGATGTACTAGGTCCCTTCCTACCTAAACTATTCTATGATTGGATGGATGGATGGATGGATAAAATCCATAGTCCTTCTCTGTGGCCTGCCTGAAGTCACTGCTCCCACCTTCATGCCGCTGGGAGTATTTGAAGAGCCATCCCAGGGTACGTGAAGAATTGTGGAAAACAACTTCCTTTCAAATGCCAACGGAAGGGGTACCTTATGCAGAGTAGAGTTGCCTGGGGCCGGATGAAAATGCTCCTTGATATGGGCCTACAGACTAAATAATTTTAAGGAAGCCTAATATTTCATCAAATGGTCCAAGGAGGTTATCATGACCTGTGAAGATCACTAGAAGACATTGGTTTATACTAAGACCTCCTGTCAGCTCCAAAACTGTTCAGAAGTTAAAAGACATAACGATACCTTAAATCTCTCAGATTGTTCAGCTCTGTCAAAGCCTTACAGAACCTCACTCCTGTACCATGAGGGTTTTACCATAATGTCTTCCTGTCTGGCAAAATATCAATGTTATTAGAATATGTATATATGTTATATAGAACAAAAGAAGATAATAAACAGTAATTTGTGCTGAATAGGCCAGTACTTTTCCAAGAGCTTGTATTGGCTTTATGTAGAAAAGCAAGGGAGGAGCTACAGGAGTGATTTCTCTGAGAAGCTGCTGGATGCTTCCCCTATGTCTCAGCCAAGGCTGAGACAATCAGTGACAGTGTTAGCACCTCTGGGATAATGTATTTTAAAAGGGGAAAATCTTCTGTGCAACAGCAGCTGGAAGAGATGAGTGAGAATATGCCAGAGAAACAGTCTGGCACACACCAAGGTCAGTGAGGAATGAGGGGAGAAAGTGCTCTGGATGCTGGAGCTGGAATTCCCTTGCAGTCTGTGGTAAAGAACATGGTAAGACAGGCTATGCCCCTGCAGCCCATGGTACATGGTGGAATGGAGATCCACCTGCCCATGGAGGATGCCACTGGAGCAGGTGGATATCCTAAAGAGGCTGCTACTATATGGGAAGCCCATGCTGGAGCAAGCTCTTGACAGGACCTGTGGACCCTTGGTGGGAGGAGCCCTCAATGGGTCAGGTTTGGTGTCAGGAATTGTGACCTTGTGGGGAAATCCCCCCACTGGAACAGTCTGTTCCTGGGGGACTGCACCCCATGGAAGGGACCCAGGCTGCAGCAGTTCATGAGGAAAGGCAGCCCATGGGAAGGACTCCTGCTGGACACGTTCATGAAGGATTGTCTCTTGTGGGAGTTACCCCATGGTGGAGAAGGGGAGAGCGTGAGGAGGAAGGACCATCACAGGCAATGTGTGATGAACAGATCACAGTCCCCATTCCCTGTCCTCCTGTGCTGCCCTGGGGAAAGAATTAGAGAAACAGGGAATGAATATGAGCCAAAGAAGAAGGGAGGGATGGGGAAAAATGTTCTAATTTTAGTTTTTATTTCTCACTCCCTTATACTGATTTTATTGGCAATAAGTTAAATTAATTTCCCCCAAGCTGAGTCTGCTTTTGACTGTGTTGATGACTGGTGCTTGATCTCTCTCTGTCCTTATCTCAACTCATGAGCCTTTCTCTATATTTTCTATCCCTGTCCTCATGAGGAAGGGAGTGACAGGCTGGTTTTGGTGGTCCAACATACCACATAGCTATAGGGGTTTCTAGTGTGTGCACTGTGTGTATTATCATAGTGAGTCAAAGAGTGGTCCAATAGGTGTGTACAAGAACCTTTCCTCTGGAGTGGGTAACTCACTGTACAGAGCACTTTATGGTGTTTTTTCTGCTGAGCCTGAGAAAGTTTCTTTGCCAGTTACAAATTATAGGAAAGAAAGGTTTTTGTGAACTAGTCATTTTAGGTACATGCAATATATACTGACACAAAAGCTTTTCAGATAGAAACTGTCTTTGGCTTTAATATCAAAAGAATTGCATTCTCTTCCCTCCCCCCAAGTGTTACAGAAGCAACTTTATAAAAACTTCTCAGAAATGTTTCTGTTAAAAATTGTACCTTTGCTACAGAAAGAAACTTTTAGCTTGTCATGTTCCTCCCTGGCCATCTCCAGAGATGTGAGCAATCATTTTTACAGATGATGATCAGGAATGGGATGCATTTTACATAATTTCAGTCATCCAAATCTAGGGCAACTAGTCTAAGCTAACTGCCTAACCTTCCTGTGCGAGACAGGAACAGAAAGCAAAAGGGGCAGAGTGTTCCTCATCCTATCTCTCAGATGCTGCTATGGAACAGGGTAAACCTGTTCACAATTTTTTTGGGTACACAGTTGAGGGAGAATAGATTATTGGTTTAGACAACTTAAGTTAGCTCTCAAATCTCTCTCCAAATGAGAAGAGAGCTCGTATGTGTTTTGTAGTCTTCACCTAAACCCTAACAGCCACTAGCTGTTCAGTTGAATGGCTGACTAATTCAGTAGATCTCATTGACTAGAGTACTTACCATATGTTCCAGAGTAGGAGCAAGCAACAGGTGCTTGTTCTTCCTCTGACTCCAGAAGAAATTATCTCAGACACTGTGTTATAACGGATTATCATAGATACCATTATTGCTGCCTTCTATTTCCCAACCATTCCCAAATTTGTTTTAGAAAACTGAAATGTACTTCAAAGGAAAAAGGTGCTCTGAACAGACATATGACTATCATGACTATCAGGTGAGGCAACCATATTTATCATGCCCTATACTGCAAGCTATAACCAGTTGTAACTAAAGATGAAGTTAAAAAGGAGGACAGGAAGTTGAAAAATACCCCAATTTACTTTCATATTCGCAATTCCAACCTGGCCATTGGCTTTTATATGGGAACATGTGGTCAATATTTCTTGAGAAAAGACACTATTTCAGATGCCAGAGGATGGTGTAATGTCCTTTCTGTAATACTCTTATTTTTTGTCAATGAAACTATTATGTAACAATGTAACAAATCTAATTCAGGAGAGTGGAGGACCGACAAGCATTTCTGCTACTGAATGTCAACAAAACAGCATAGATGGAAACAATTGTCTTATTGTCTTACGCTGGTTCAAACTGCCCTCAACATTTCTATTTTGATTTTTGGAGCACATAAGATGTACATTATCACAGGTTAACTCTTTTGGTTGCTGATACTTTATAAGTTTAACTTATCATAGGTTACCATGATGCACCTTGGGAAGCAGAACTTGTAATAATTACACCTGCTGACAACAACATTGTGTCCTTCCCTGCAGAGCTGAAATAGTTGGGAAGGCGAAGAATAATTGCATGTATCTTTATGTTTGATTGCTTAGGAACAATACTTTGACAAGGCCATTATTATTACTATTTTGAGGAATGAGTCCACAATTAGTAAATGAAAGTCAAGAAAAGATCACAAGAAACAGTTTATTCAAGAGTACAGTAATGTTTCTGCTGAGTACTTTTAACAGAAATCCATTTTTAAATGTTTAGCTGAAAACTGTAGTAGATATTAAGATGTGTCTGAAGAACTCGTTATGTTATAAAAATGTCAATTGCTTTTTTTTTTTTTGTATTTCTGTTAGAAACCACTTTTTTGTAACAATAAGTACAGCACTGCTGTATTCTAATTCTCGACTTTAAAAGGGCAAACATACATATGGCTTTGAAATTATAATAAATTAACATCCATATTTACTCTCACACCTTATGTTTTCAGCTGTAGCAATGTTACAGATCATAAGTTCTTGCTGCCAGTAATACCCAATCATCCAGGTAATAATTTATCCTGGAATATTGAAGTGAACACACCCTACCCAATACATCATTGCTGCAGACCTGTCACATATTTCATACACTTGTTGAAGGTTCAGTTCCCGGCCCTGCATTTTCAAGATCACTGAGGTATTAGGATACTCTTTTCTCCTTTTCTGTCCTCCAGAATTCTAACTCCTGAGTACAAAAGGTACAGAGCATGTTGTCTTTATTGAGAATTTTCTTCAATAGCTGCCTTTGAGTCATAGAAGGAAGACACAAATGTCTCAGACAAAAGTACGTTTTTGTGAATATCGAATAAAAATTATCCTTGATTTCTGTATAGTAATGTTTTTTGCTATTTTTATTAAAAATTATTGGACTTAAATCATGCTCTGTTACATACAGGAGAAGGGTTTTATTTATACGTAAGAACCTATGGTTGAAAACTCTGTTGCATGAAGACACACCTACCAACAATGTGGGCAAAGACAGATTTTGGATTGAGATGGCTGTAGGAATTTTCTTAATATGAATTTACTTGCAAGTAAGTTCTGTGGTAGAAGTTCTGAAAAATTTCCACTATATATTTCCAGGATGTAAACACATGAGAGAGTTCTTTAGGAATCAATTTGCTACCTATATGTGACTCTGAATATGTGATTGTCATATGAGTTTGAAAATACATTTTTTAATTTGCTTGATTTTGAGCACAACAATGCCTAAAGGCTGTATCACACCAAAAATACCAAATCTTTTATTTTTACAAACATGGGGTTTTTTTGTTCTTAGCTAAGATCTGTGACAACACTTAGAGTATATATGGAGAATGAGCAGAACATTGCTGGAATTTTCTACCAATTCCAAATTACATGTGTATCTACTAGCTCCAAAACCAAGCATCATTGCTCAGATTCCAAAGGTCCAATGCATAAGAGATTTTTGGGTGCCTTTTGACATCAGCACATTCTTTAACCATTATAACCAGTTGAATTAATTGTATGTTCAAAAAAATTCCCCCAAAAACCAAAAAAAAAAAAACCAAAATACAACCCAGCTTAGCTTTCTAAAGTGGACTGATAAGTATATGATTTCCATTTTTTTTCACTTAAAGTAACCAATAATCAAGAGTTCAGAAATTAATGGTGTGTTTTTATAGAGCTATGTCTGAGTGTTTTTACCTAAAGCTTCATCAATGGTAGAACTGCCAGAGTAATTCCCCAAATTTTTTGCTCCTATAGATTTGTGCTCAATTTGTGTGTGTGGTAATGCTTCTTCTGAAGATTTTTGTTAAATGTCTGTAATGATATCACAACACAATTAATTTATTAATCAGAACATAGTGGCATTCCCGGACATCAGTCAGGTATTTTTGTTTTTTCGGTTTAAACAGATTTGTGTTGAGTAGCTGAAGAATATGAACTTCCCATCAGTGTAATTGGAAAGAAAAGCTTGTAACAGCAGGTGCTTTAATCTTGTTACAGACAAATAACAAATTTGGGAAGAAATTATGTAATTACATTGATCAAATATATGAGAGGGATCCAACAGCTTCACAATTTTAATCTATCAAAATTATTGCATTAAAGTGAGCAAGAAAACCAGCTTTCTTGAGCAAATCTAGTCGAATAATAAAGAATTGTGGTTTTAATGTGAGCTGTTATTCTTGCACTTTTCCACATATTTTATTTAAAGTGTGTTTCAGAGTTTTATTAGCTTTGACTTTTAAATTAAATATGTATCTTTCACAGCTCAGTCTTGAAAACTGCAAGTCTGTCACAGAACCTTTTTCATTTCACAGTGTTTTCTAGTTCAGAAATGTTCATGTTTATTTAGTGTTATAAGCAGAATTCTTTCCACCTACACTAAGAACCTCTTTGCCTCTTTCAGATCATTTGGAGGGGTTGGATTTATTCTCCATGCAAAATTCTGTATCACAGTCAGAAGTTCTGATTTTTTTTTTTGGAGTAATTGATGACCATGATTAAGAGCAAAAGGTTTTACCATGAAACCTGAATATCTTCAATCTGGTTCCATATTCTGGGGAGAATATTTGTTTTATGGAAGTTTTAGTTCCTTTATCTCACCTTCTACACCCTTAGAGGTGTAGTGACTATCTAAATTCAATAGAAAATTATGCAATATAGAACTTACTGCTTTGTTTTCTGGTGATGACTACAGGTTATTGATCTCAAGTTCCAGGTTATTTTTTTAATCAATATAACTGAGTGAATATAGTTGATCAATGTAATTTAGAGCACATACTCTTGCCATTTTATTACAATTCAAACAATATACCTTTATATCATATAAAAATGCACCAACAGCATGACACAGACTCTGGTAATACTAACCTTCTAAACCATCATAGATGTGGCATGCAAATATATTTTCTCAGAAACATAAAGTACACAAATTCAAATAAGACTTTCCTGTCACTAGATGGTTGTGAAATAAAATTACAAGACTTCCTGTCAGGAAAGTAGTACTAAAATAAACAGTATGGCTACAAGAAAAGCTAGAAGAACAATTGTCCTGTGCTCTGAAGCAGCTAATCAAGATGGTCCATGCTATATCACTTGTGTTTTCTAACACATGCTGTCAGTAAGAACACTTAAAATTACATTTTCCAGTGGAAAGGGCAGAAAATTTCAATAGCTGTTTAAAGAATTCAGTAACTGTTGGAAAATCTGTCTTCCATCCAAAGAGGTTAACATCACTGGATAGATAACTGTTCTTTGTTCCTTCCTTTGTTCAATGTTAGAAGAATTAAAAAGATATCTCAACTATAGATTTTTTACTGGTGCAATTTTAATGAAGCACTCAACAGTTTCAAATAAACAGATGTATTTTTAGAGAGAACATGGAGAGTGAATACCTTCATATTCTTATTAGTATCATTGGTTCAAAAACTTTATTTCCATCCCACAGGAAATTCTGACACTGCAAAATTTATTTTTATTGTTTGGATTGAAAAATGAAAGTATAGATATTTCTTAATACAGAGAAATGAAAAAAAATAGGTTCTTAAACATTACTGCATTTCATTTTCATGTCTTTGCATTCCCATGTGATAAAATCCCTATAACACCAAATATCAAGTTCTATATTAGAAGTGAAATTAAATATAGAGTTCAAATGGAATATCTCTTTCTTACTGAAGTAAGTTTGCCTTACAAACCTGAAACTAAGAAGGTAATGCTGATTTATTCTGTGCTTTTCTTCTGAAAATTTTACTGATATATTAGTACTTCTCTGTGAAAATAATTGTCCCAAATGTATTTATAAAAACCTTAATAGAGTGAATTTATTTAGGGGTGATTTAGTTCCTCTTATTTTGAAGTAAAATATTGTTGAAATGGGGCTGGATGCTGATACAAGTTATATTGTATTCTCAAGATTTTTTCTTTAGTTTTCGATACATGTTTCAGTAATTTAATATGATTATAGAATCACAAGGAGTATTTTTTTTGGTTTGTTAATTCTTCCAATCAGTCAGAGGAACATGCTAATGTCAATTAAAGTTTGGCTATGCTCTTCAGCAGAACCAGAATTATATTACATTTTCTACCAGTCCTAAAAAAAATGCATTCAGTAGATTAAATAGGTTTTACAGAGTTTGTACTGGATAATAATTTTCACAAAAATTCATTTTAGGAAAAATAATAATTTTCTGTCCATAAAGTTGAAGAAAGTTTCAACATTAAAATTCAAAAAGTTTTTATTTTAAAAAGAAACCCTTCAATTTTGGCTTCCCAGTCGACCTCAATTAACTTCAGAAAATGCTCAGCTTTGCTCAGTTTGCGTTTTCAGGCTTGTGTATATTTTAGCTGAAAATATTTGTTCTGTTCTACTTCTCAGTTATCTCCAAACAGTCTTAAAATAAAGAAGGTTGGTTTTCCTCCTTCTCATCTCACTTCCCCCCACACACCTTGTTGAAATTGTTGATCGAACAATTTGTCTGAGGCTTTGCATAGCAACTGTGCCTCCCGTGCCTGCAGCCCCAGAGGCAAACGTGCACGCTCCCACTCGGCAGCTGAGGAGCTGATGGTGCCCACAGACACAAATGGATTTGATAAGCACATCGTATTCAGGTGGGAGCTGGTTGCAAAGTCCTTTGAGGCTACTTCTCTTAGTTCTTTATTCCCTGTGATTATCACTCTCACAAAGCAATTGGGGGCTGCTGAAGTGTAGAATGAGACTGAGTCATCCCACAATTCTGATTCAATCCCACAGTTGCAGACCTTGCTTGTTTTTCCAGCCTGGGGTTTTGAATATAGCAGATACAGATTCAATTCCTTCCAGGATTAACAGAATCTGGAATGTAAGTATTTGGCTTGGGAGACACTTTGACAGGGAATCAACTCACAGGTAATGATATCTAAATGGAAGGCTCCACATGTATATGGCTTAAAAGTTTAAGCTCCTATTATCCTCACCGGTCTCCTCAACAGTCAGTGTAGCCTAGAGCTGACCATGGCTGTTTGCTTTCCTTAGGATGAGTTGAATTATTCTCCATGATTCCTTGGCTGTGCTGACTGCATTGTCTCTGCCTTACTGGAGCTTAGACCCCTGGTTCATTTGCAGAACCTTTCCATCATGACTGCCTAGAAGTAGATGTTTGAATCAGAGCTGAGTCCTACACCATATTTCTCATCTTCCAATGCACCTTTTAAGGATCCCAGTAACATCCATTAACATCAGTTCACTGGTCTGTAGGCATACAAAGTGAGCAAACTATTTTAACTTTTGCAGATTTTCAGGTCTGTGATTTTTCAAGCTGGGAGTAGTTCCTCTACATTTTGAAATGTGAAGTTAGACATGGATATAGATTGTGCTTTTTCTAAAACAGTTTGTGAGACAATTCATAAATTAAGAAGATTTGATTCCACTCTAATAGCACTACATTCACATTAGAACTGTCTTTATAATTTTGCACATCTTTAGCTCTGCCAAAATAGCTCCAAAATTATTCTAGTAGTTTTAAAGCCAGTTCTGCTGATGCTTTTTTTTTGATGTGTGTGTGCATGTGCTGATTATTGTTGTTCTTTCTTCCTTAGGAATATATATTTAAATTTCCCTGCTGCCTCACAGTTCCCACACAATGTTTGCTTGATTGCATATTCTTTGTGGCTTCATTTGGTTTGTCTCTCTAGTGGGAGGTCCTGCAAGCAATGATAATAGACCATCCTCCCAGGAGGAATTTATGGGTAATTTTCTTTGTCATCTGAAAGATTTATGATCAAAATATTAAACATGAATAGGAAACTGAACTAAATAAATGACAGCTTAATTCTACAGATATTTGCTGATTTATTTACATGTGGATACAGCACTCAGAGACCAAAAGTTTTACTTCAGACTTTTGCTGACAGATATAGGAAGGTAGCAATTTCAGCCAGGTGTAAGGGACTCTTTCATTCGGCTCACAATCAATACTAAGGGGCTTCCACAGTTTTTGATGGGACTTTTGGGTGCAGATCCAGAAAAGTTTGTGAGCTGTGCCTGTCTGCAGTATTCAGACTACGTTAGGAACTTCATTTCAGCAAAGCAACACTTAAAGTGTCGTTAGTGGGCCTCAGCAGGGTAATCCAAACTACCTAAATCAGCAGTCTAGACTCTGTAAGTAGACAGTGGAGAGAAGTAAACCCTGCTCAGGGTCTACGAGTACCTACTTTGGTTAGCAAACTATTTCTCTCCCTTGGCTCCTTGGAGCTTGCAAACCTACTCCAGTGTTATGATGTCCTGAGCAAGGGGCAACTTAGAGCCAGCCCAGAAATAGCAGTCCGAGTCTCAGCTGAATGCTTGGAGAGTAACCCTTGCCTGGAACAGCTTATAACCTGAAGGTTTATGCGTGGCTTTTTTCCTCCCATGAAAAATTACAATAAAGTGGAGTAAACCCATGTCTTTGGTTTTTACTTTTTTTTTTTTTTTTAAGTTGCAAGAAATTGGTAATACAATGAACTATGAATATAAGAGATGCATATTACTTAGTAAGACAATGTAAATGTTATTTTCACTTCAGGAACAACAGCAAATGCTACTGTTTCCTGGAGCTTATCTCCATATTCCTGCATTCTAATGTATATATCAAGGATTTTCGTACATCTGTCAGTTCTCTCTGTCAGATTTTTTTATCCTGCTCTTCACTGATGAGACTTTGAAGTTTCATTCAGTGCTCAACAGTCTTATGTTGCTTATTTTGTTTTACTCACACAGAATAATGTACACAATGATTCTGACAAACTATTAACAGACATTTAAATGCTGCTAAACTTGCTTGCTGCTCCTCCTTGCAAATCTCTTTTTTAGTTGACTCTTTTCCTGGTATATGTAAACTACACTTCAAACACTTCCTCACAGCTAGTCATTGCTGGGATCTCAGATGTCAAAGAACTCAATTTTGTTTAGGAATTTCCAGCCCAGACTCTGTTCATTTCCAAGCATGCTTCTGTGAAAGATAACAAACTAACATCATGCTCTAAAAAGCTCACTGCTTGTCAATTTGTTTTTTAAAAAATCTTTGAAATGTACTCTGAGGTTTATTTTAACTCTGTACAAACAAACCAAACAGCCATTACTATGATTTTTAAGAAATAAAGATTTGATGCTACTATCTTCACTTAAGAATTCATTTAAAGAGATATTATTTTGGACTAGGTATTTAATCTGAAAAGGAAAGCAAACAGGATTGCATATAGTTTGCAACCCGAGTACTAAAATATTCTGCAAACAACGAATGAAGCTCCCAAATTTTTGCTGCTTGGTATATTGCTTTTTTACTACCAACATTATAATCAAAGTAGAATTCAGGTTTCTGCTTTCTCTATTTAGACACTTCCCTGTTATCATGGATTTAGTTCATCTTAAAATGATGATCATGAGTCTCAGTGGTGTTTGAGAGCTTGCTGTGGTGATTAAGAAAAGCCCATTTCTATTCTGAAGTGCACTGAAGTATGTAATTAAACGTTATTCTTTTTCTCCAGATTGGAGATGAGTTTTGAAATAAGAATGGTTTGATTGAAAACTCAGCTTTGTGAAATGTTTGAGTTCTCTCCAAGCTAAAGCCAAGTTCAAAAAGCTAATGATACAGGTAAAGATCCTGAGATTAAACTATTAATAGGAAGACCTTCATGTTTACACTGTCTTTAAACTAATCTGAAGTGCTACAATTCATGATGGCTGCACATTCATTTCAACTTGATAAAATAATATACAAATACCTTTGCTATGTTTATTTCCTTGATGGACAACAAGCTGAACACCAGCCAAAGATGCATCCTTGCAGCAAAGGAGTCCAACAGCCTCCTGAGTTGCAGCAGGCAAAGCATTGCCAGCAGGTTGAGGAAGGCAGTCCTTCTCCTCTACCCAGCAGTGGTGAGATACATCTGGAGTCCTGAGCTTCCAGCAGAAGAAAGGCATGATCATACTGGATTGACTTCAGCCAAGGACCACAAAGATGATTAAGAACATGAAACATCTGTCATGAGAGGTTTGGAGAGCTGGGGCAGTTCAGCCTGGAGAAGAGATGCCTAATGGGGCTTATGCATTTAAAAATATCTTTGAGGTCATTAAATAAAGTGGAACCAATCTCTCCTTTGTGGTATCCAACGATCCAAGGATAAGAGGCACTGGGCACAGTTTTAATTCCACCTAAAACTGAGACCAAAACTTGGGAGGGGTTTCAGTGAATATGGCCAAAATCTTGTAGAGGTTGCCCAAAGTGGTCATGGAATCTACATCCTTGGAGATAATTAAAACCTCGACTGTACACCATCTGTAGCAACCCACTCTAGCTATTCCTTCTCTGACCAGGGGTGTTGGCCAAGTCCAGAGGTCATTGCTGACCTGAATGCCTCAGTGACAGTCTGTTTGTGGGTGAGTCACAAACAAAAAGGATGAAAATAAGTTTCAGTGACTAAAATAGTTTTAATGACGTCAGCTGTCCTGCTATGCCAGATATGACCCCCAGGACAACATTAGATGTTAAAAATACCTTCAGGTCTCAACAATTTTTTCTGTCTTTTATGTTAGTATCCTTTCAAATTATTTTATCTCAATTTTTAATATCTTCTTTATTATAGAAAGTTTTGCTGGGAAATTATAGTATTTAGTCTTAAGAGGAGAAAAGTATATTTTTCTGCCTTAAAAATATCTTTGCAAAGAAGATCTTTCATGAGAAAAACTATGTAACAGCAAATCATCCATGATAATAAGATAATTTTTTTATCTGTAAGAGAACAATAGATTGTTTAGTCCTTAGTTTTTTTCATGCATGATATGAGCATTTTTGTTTCATTTCATATACTCCTTGGGTCAAGTTACTAACATATGTATAGTTTAAATTATTAATCTCAGAGAACCACATGGGTTTAGCAAGCAGATTTACAAAAGTGCTCTTCAGAATGAAAAAAATATTGCAGAAGACAAAAATGCTGCTGTATTATCTCAGCAAATATTAAGGATATTATAAAGGAAGAAAGGAAGAAAAGAGGATCAAACATTTTCTGTTGGCTGCATGTATTCCTTTGGTAAAGAAGCTGGTACTAGGTCTCAGAGGTGTGGTAATCTTTTAAAATATTGAATATTCAGAAGCAATAAATTAAGCTACATTTTATTAGCTTAAGTCCTTCTAGTGCATATTGACTCTGCCTCCATCTATTGACATAAGAAAAAAGATTATGTCAACAACATTCCTTAGAGGTGCCTATCTATCCATTTTCTGCTTTCTTCCTTGTGTTCAGGATTGGCAGTTCAATTGTTCTGGTTTGTGACAAGAGTCAGCCCCCTGAGCTCTAATTTCCATTAGTGGTTACTTCCAAAAAATGTAAGCTCCCTTTGACCTTAAGAATAGAGGAAAATGAAATGCAAATAGCAAGAGTGAAGCACATCCATGACTGAAAGCTTGGATGGAGGGATGAAATATGCAGAAGCAGAGCTTTCACACGTTACTGTAATATGATACAGAACGTACACCATAGTAAATAATATTATTGGTTGAAGTGAAAGTGTATAAATTTCAGAACTGTTGTACAAGTTTTCCTCATATTTTTAAGGAGATACTTATGAATAGGGCATGAACATATTGCATGAGCCACAATTTCAATAAGGTGATTTGTATGATACTATAATGGTGGAATTTGTTTCAAAACTGATTCCTTGCCTAAGAACTGTTTTCCAAAAGATCATTGCTAATCTTGAAGAATCTGATTTTTGCATAGATGTTTATGGCTTCACTTTCTACCCTCCTTTGTTTTTCTTTGTCACAGGCTTATAAAACAAAGTGCTATAACTGTCTTTGCCTGAAAATTAAAAATCAGAATATTCAGCCTGAACCCACAACCAGATATCAATTATTTATCTTGCTAAGAGGAAAACATAGATCAGTTCTGTAATACTCTTCTAAACAATTCAAAAAATTGTCATCAGTATTTTTTCAAGATGTTGTTATGGATCTTCACATCACCCAGTTTTGCTTCCCATCTATTGATGGATGAGGGGAGAGGTTGAAGGCTCTGCTCACACTGATATTTGCCAGCCCCTGTCCTCGGTGCAGGTGATGGAGATGCACAAGACAAAGAGATTCTGTTGCCCAGTGCTCCAGTGCTGTTCTCAGAGCACAATTCACTTCAGAAGGGATCCATAGGTATCAATCACACCATCTGCAGGAAGGAGTTTTGCAGGGCAGGATTACAAACCTGTATAAGCCTGTACAGTGCTTCTGTTCTGAACTGTCTTTGGGGAGAGCCCCATCTCTTGTCACTTCCCCTATGGTAATCTAGAAAAAAGATGTAAGTTTAGTATCTAAATACATGTCATAGTCTGAGTGTGCTTAAACAATATGACATAAGGAATAAAGATCATTAAGCTCGTAACTCCACTGTCATTTGAATAGTTTGCTTTCACTTATTTTCCTAATAAACTCTGGTCTGCCCTGAAGTGCACTTTTTCATCTTGACATTGTATTTGAATGTCATTTCAGTGATTAATTCTGTCTCTTATTTTTCTTCTCAGAATTATCTTCTGTCTCCTTCTTAGTCCATTCCTTCTTTCAGGCTTCTCAGAATCTCAGAATCACAGTTGTGTGGCTCTGATATTTCCACTTGGGGAAATACATAGATTGTGGATATTGAGGACTACAACTTTTCTTTTAAATTAACTTATTTAAATTTCAAAGAAAAATAACTTTTAAAAAAATAAATTGATTGTTAATTTAATCTTTTTGATTAATTTAACTGGAAAAAATTGTTTTTAAAAATGTACCAAACTGCTTTCTTTAGTTGTCTGCCTTAGAATGAACCTACAGCTCAGACATCCCATTCCCACACACTCTGCATTTGTCAGCTATTGTTGTAACTTTTGTCCTGGCCTGTCCTGACTTTCTCATGACAGACAGTTAATAGCTTTCATTCCCATTTCACCAGTACAGTTAGACACTATGTACAATATCATTTTTTTAGGATCTGGTCTGTTTCATCAGAACACACACTTACCCTTTCCAGATTCTTGGAGGCCACTCAAAATAGTAGGTCCTTTTTCTAAACCCATAGAAGTCAGCTGTAATATTGGATAAGTGGTGAATGTGTCACGTGGAGATTGAGAGGCCAGAACAATGTTTGTGTTCCCTGTGTCGAAAAAGGTAATACTTCCAAGAACAGAGTACAGTGATGATTTCCCTGGGGTACCATGGTTCTACATGGATCCTAAATAAGACTGTGACAGCTACTTAGCAGTCTAGTCCCACCTCCACACTTCCCATATGTTGCATCTGTCCTTGAAAGGGACTTGCTCCAGACAAAGAGCAATTTGAACCTCTCTGTGCATGTACAAAACTCTGATTATGTCAGTGTGTTTATTACCAGAATATTAAGCCCATAGGTTTAAAAACACATCAAACCCAGAAAAAAACCAGACATCCCAAACATTATCCACCCCCTGTGGCATGCATTTATGCACCAGAGGGAGAAACATTAATGGACAATCAGAGAATTCTCTAAGGCGGAGGAAGTACACTGAATGATCTCTCTTCTTAGGACTGCTGTGACAGTGGTCTTTGAAAACCAGAATCAGACAGTCAAAGAGGAAAGGCACACTGTGGCTCAGTCCTTGGAGAAGTTCCAGGAATTCTTTCCTCTCTCATTTTCAGTTGCTTAAACCCATGCTTCAAGGAACCTCTGGACTTTGTTGTGTATTTCTTGTCTACAAAGGTTTTTCTAGCTGGATTCCCAGAGCAGTAAAAACAGCTGGGGTTTGCTAGCTCTAAACAAAGATCTTGATACCTGGTTGAACTATAAAAGATCTGGCACCTCTCTTCATAAAAGCCTTCCTGTATCATGCAGCTAGTGAATTACAGACAGAACTTTCTCACATTAGAGCTGGCACGCAGCAAGGACTGTCCCACTCTGAGGCTTGTACTTCTGAGAGCAGGGAGAAGGAAGCAAGTTCACCCAAGGTTTCTCTTACCTTTGACTTGGAAGAATCACAGTGTTTCTGCAAGATGTTGTTGCTCTTCTAGTTAAACATCTCTAGTGACATTTTAATTGTACCAAAAAGTTGTATTTTTGTTGTTGTTTTTGTCTGGATTTCTTTTTTTTTAATATTCTCATGTTAATCTGCTGCTGGTAAGAATAGAACATATTAAGTCTTCCAGAAGGCTAATACAGTGTTCTAATTTCATTTCAATTATCAGCACAGCTCCGCCCCTCCTTACATTTCATAATACTGCTAAAATAATGTTACACCCCCTCATGCTCTTTACTTGCCTTCCTTCCCTTTTCTTAACTCCTCTCAGTGGTTTTCTTTTCTGCCCTTGACTTTATATTTTCTCCCTCCAGTCAATCCCATATTCTTAAAACTCCTTGTGGCTCATGCACAAGAACCTATCTTCTCTTTCCTTCTTCACTGTCTAACCACCCTGGGCTAAATTTTCAGAAAAGTCAGGATATAGAGAAGACAATGTATACTGAGAGATAAAGTCTATTTCAATTTTTGTTTTAAAAATATTTCTATTTCTTATTTTTATTTATTCCTGCAGCAAAGGAGTAATTCTTTAAACAGATTAAAATGATTGGGAAACCATGCCCTGGGACACAAATATTCATATTTTTCATTTGTGCCTAGCTCATTGCTTCTTACTCTGATTTTGTGTTCTGATTTTGTATTTATATTATGTTAAAACTGCACTATTATGAAACTAGAGATGCTCAAAAATGAACAGGTAAGTCTTTAAGAGTAGTAATACAGAAATGTTGTTTTGCCTGGGCACATGTCCACTCTCTGGGCCACAGTTTGCTGTGTATGTATCCCATCACTCCATTCCATACCCTCCTGTGGTCTCAAGTTGAGGGTAGAGATGGTCGCTGTTCACAGCGCTGAGAATTTTAGGAATATACTTTCAGGACAGCTGTCACAGTTCTTCCAAGGATTTTGTGTTAACATATGCTCTGCATGGAGACCACTGGTCTGTGGGAGCTCTGCTTTCCCAGTTAGAGGTAAATATGGGTACATGGTGAGAGAACAAGAAATACATAAGTTTTTTAAGCCTGTGTAGACTGTGAAAAAAAAAAATCCATCTCTGAATAAATTTCTGCCTGTATCCTGCCACTCTTGCATATGATTCTCATTTACAAGTTGTGTAATATCTCATAGCATCTCTTCAGCCCAATCTGATTATTCATAAATCACTTCTGGTTGGAAAAATTCCCCTTTTACACCACTGTGACACACTCCTGTGAGGTTTGGTTGAGAGGTTGGTCCCAGCAGTAACTTCAGGCTAGCCTGCTCCCTTCTGTGAAGATTATAATACAGTTGAAAGGGAGAGAAAGGACAAGAGTAAACAGTGCAAGAGAGGAAGAATATAAAAACTATATAAGTCATTCTATCAGTGAGAAAAATGTTTGTGTAATCATGGCCTTAAACATCTTAATCATGATGGAGCTCACAATGCAAGTGAAGGTTGCAATGAAAATGGTTTTTACCAAATAAATTGGAATTCATAAATTCATATTTAATGTCTCATATCTGCTATTTGTTCTTTAAAATGTAATAGTGCCTACAAGGTCACTTGAATGAACACTGTTCCCTTGCACTATAAAAAAATGTATGCCCTCAACATCAAGTGCTAGTACATGGTAAAGAACAGTAGAAATTGGAAACAATTATTTTGTTAAGATAAATTCAAAGAATGGCTGTCAAAAGACAGTCCTTCTAAACATCTTCAAGAATTTTATACCTATCAGCACAGGACAATTCCTCTATGCTTTGGTCAGACAACAAAAATTGTCCTCAGTTTTTATTCATTTATCAACAGCAAACTTTAGTTGCTGAAAAGACTATTATTCACTACAACGCAGGGGTTGAAGCTAGTAATATATACTACTCACAGTAATTACATATTTCAGAGAATATCTTAGTCTTTATAGTGAACCCTATAACAGAGGTTTCCTTCCCTTTTTCAGGTACTCTTCTAAAGCTCTGGAATATATCCTTTGTACACTTGTACTCACAAAACCATCCCAGTACATTATTAACTAAGTAATATTAAAAATAAGTTAATCTTAGAGATTTGAATTCTTGGGGTTTTTTCCCATAGCTCAAACCAAGGAACTTGCAAACATGAAATGAGTATGTTGAAAGCAAAAAAAAAAAAACAAAAAAAAACCAAAAAAAAAAAAAAAAAAAAAACCCAAAAAAAAAAAAAAAAAAAAAACCCAAAAAAAAAAAAAAAAAAAAAACCCAAAAAAAAAAAAAAAAAAAAAACCCAAAAAAAAAAAAAAAAAAAAAACCCAAAAAAAAAAAAAAAAAAAAAACAAAACCAAAAACCTGACATGAAAAGAAAGATGAGGATATACCAGAATGCAAAGTTTCACACAGGAAAACAGGGAGTGACTATGCCTATGAGCAGTTATAAACACATAATTAAAAACTTCCATTGGCCTGCAGGTCATCC
The DNA here is from genome assembly GCA_013399225.1 of Rhipidura dahli. NCBI lineage: Eukaryota > Metazoa > Chordata > Aves > Passeriformes > Rhipiduridae > Rhipidura > Rhipidura dahli. The sequence goes on from VXAC01000912.1 coordinate 222,019, forward strand.
AGAACAAGCCACAACATGGCTGAATTATGAAGTCAGCATAGGGCACTATGTTCTAGCAATGTCAAGTTCTTCAGACATAATTTAATCACTCCCTGAGCTATGTTTTTAGGTTTTTAAACACAAATTTATTATGGCAACAGGAATTTCAACTTCTATAGGCACGCTTGTGTGCTATAATGTGGATATAAAAATCTGGTTTGTCACTTTCTAAAGCATCTATAGTTTTGCATCCACCTCTCCTGTCTAAAAGAAAACAATGCCACATATTTGAGACTGAGATCAAAAACATACAGGATATTTTTGTCCTAAATTCCCACCTGTTCTTAAAATTAGTTTTCTTTCCATTCCACCAAATACATGGAGGACTAACTGCCCTAGAAATGATAGAGTGAGTTCATTTCTGGGAAGTTAACAGCTTATCAAGGGCAATATAAACAAAACTGGGACAAGTTAGTGTTTCACGAAGCCTCTTCATGTACATGTGTGTCTCAAACCCCAAGAACTTTCTGAGTCCTCACACAGCATTGCGGTGCACTTGTTGCACAATAAACCCAATTTGCTTAGCATGAAGGTCTGCATTACAGATTCCAGAAATAGCCCAACACACTTATCTGTTTATTTACTGAGAACTCCTGTTGCATTACTGAAGCTGTTGGCCTCAGATAACAGTGGGAGTCAGATTGGTGAAATCAGTATGCAACATCAGTTATAACAAAATTTGCAGAAATCTTTCAAACCAGACATATTATATTTTTGTTAATTTGACAAGGAGTAATGGCTTTTAACTGAATGAGGGTAGGTTTAGATTTGATACTAGAAAGAAATTCATTAGTGTGAGAGTGGTGAGGCACTGGCATAGGTTGCCCAGAAAAGTTGCTGACATCCCATCTGTGAAAGTGTTCAAGGCAGAATTGGATGGGGCTTTGAGCAACTTGGTCTCACAGGAGGTGTTCCTGCCCACAGTAGGGGGGTTGGAACTTAGTGATCTCTAACCCAAAACTTTCTATGATTCTGATTCTATGATCCTGTGCTATTTACATTCATGAAGGCATGTTTCAATACTGATGCTTAAAAAAACAGACTTTTTTCATAATGCTTTGAATGCTCCCTGTGGTGCAATGCAGAATATGGTCAGATGTGACAAGTACTGAAGCCATCTTCAAAAGTCCCTTCTCTGATCACATTGCAGAAGCTCAATGCTCAATGCAGAGGCTCTGCACTGCTCTTTATGCATACCCCAAGTTTCCATACAAGTGATATGCAAACCTTCTGCCCGTCTCTCAACACCTTTAAAGGCAACTAGAAAATAAACAAACAAAATCAGCTGTGTTTTGATAATTTCCTTCTTTTTTCACTTCTTTTAAACTGCAAGGTGATGACCTGAAAAATAAAAACAATCCTGATCTGCTACTTCCAACGTCACACAATTTATTTTACTGCTGATATTGTATTATAATAAGAAAGGTATTGAATGCTTCATTACTAAGTTTCCAACACTAAATGCTAAGGCCCCAAACTATGGTGTCTCTGAAGCACTTTGAACACTCTTTGGAGAACATTTTCCTTGGTTCCTATACAGTTTTGTTTAGAGCTTTGTCAAATGGTTCTGGAAAACCATTACATTCAAAAATTTTCTTTGAGTACCATTAAAATAATAGTTCCTGGGTATTATAAAAGAACTTCCCAGATCTCTTGGAAATATAACTGAAATACAGTCATGGTAAATTATTTTAGGTGAGATGAAAAATTGACCAAGCCTCCTCAAGATCAACTGGTTAATTAATATTGCAAAAATAGTATTCTCTCTTCTGAAATAGCCACTAGGGTTGTATTACTAAAACTGTATTTACCTTTTCCTTAGAGAAAAAGAGGTGAATCACAATCTTTGAATTAAGCATAACATTAGTAAGGCAATACATATACATTAAGGAGAAAGGCAGGCAAGTCAGACAAACAATGCTGCTAACTGTGCTGTTGCTTCCTAATGATCTTTCACCCTTTATACAAATAGGGAAAGCAGCACTATAAAATAATTTAAAAGAAGGCAAAGGCTTTTCAGGATAGTAAAAGTCTGAATGTGATCAGTCTGTTTCAACATGCTGGAGACTGACCGCAAATTTTGAAGGATGAGAGTAGCTGATAAATGACAAAATAGATTAGTCTGAAATATTTACTATCTGTAGTGCTAACAGTCATTCCATCTATATTAATTGGCACAGTGTCTTCTGTGCCAGATGGTCTATTGCAGAGAGTGAACATTACCCTCGTGGATTTATCCAAATTATGTATTTGATGTTTGGATGAAAGCATTTTGCTTTTTTTACTGGTTGAGCACAGAGAATTATGTTTGTCATCTTAATGCTATTATTCCATACAGGTCATCAATAAGTATACATACAAAGGTCTAACTGGATTCTAAGCAAAGACAGATATGATAGATTTTGTTTGAAAAAGCTCTAAGAACTTCAGTCTTATTATTGCCAGTGTTTACCTCAGCTTTCAAAAATAAATTCTGATACCCTGTTGCTAAGGCAGTAAACAAATACAAGGTGAAAGTCACTGGGAAGTGTAATACTTTACCATCTTCCCCAGATCTGGGTATTTTGGGGAATCCTGACTAGAACACTGTCATAAACATGCTGTGTTTTGGCCTAATGCCAGTACAGGTGTTATAACTCCCTGCCCACTATATACTGACTGCCCAAAGGGGATTTTGATAGGGTTGTCTCATCCCCCAAGCACAGTGATATGGCAGCTCAGCTCAGCTCAGCTCAGCTCAGCTCAGCTTAAATCCCTCACTGACTTCAGCCTCATCATACTGGATCACTCATACCAAGAACTAGCAGTCTTGGAGGAAGGTAGAAAGGAAGGGACTCTGTAATTCAACAAGAACATGTGTTAGGCAAGAAGTTTGGATGGGTTGCCACAAGAATGGCTGCTATTCAGAGGGCCAAGATACCCTCAGAAAGTCTAGGGTTTCCATCAGTTATTGAATAGAATCCATATGGGAGCTGATAGTTTGTTAATTTTTTAATGGACCACCACCAAACCCCAACAAAACAAAGTGTAGGTTTATTTGCTATTATACAGCTAAAAGCTTCCAACACAGACGTTTTATTAATCACAGCATAAAAACATGGCAAAGAATGTGTGAGATAAGGAGATCAAGAGCTGGAAGCTCTGTGCAGCTTAAAAGGTGTGATAAAAGATGGGATTGTCTGTTTTGTATGCATACATACACTCAAAGATATACTGGGGTATATACAGAGAGATAGTCACATTGAAAGTTAGAGGGATGAGAAACTCAAAAAGAGGGAGAGTGGTCAATTGGAAGCAAGACAGACAGCAGGATGCCTTCTGTCAAAGGAATGCAATGAACACAAACAAGAAGTTAAGTGCAAAATGACAACAAATGCTGTTTGTACGAGCAAAGTAAAAGAATGGCAACAGCAAGAAGGAGGAAGAGAGAGTGGGAAGAGATGATGTGGGCATAGAGAATGGGAAAGGAATGAAAGATCCAAAGCTGAAGGGGAAATAAGCAAAGAAATGGCAAAGATGTTTGCACTTGGTGCTTCTTTTTGCTCAAAATAATTTTTTGTCTTGTTTAGAAAAAAATTAATGCCAGAAGGCCAAAATCATCAGACAATTTGTCTAGCAAGAATTGTCCTTTGGAAGAAATATGAAATCCTGGCAATTAGATTTTGACCAGAGCACTCTCTTCACCAGGGAAACAGACTAGGGAGACATTTGGTCTTTCACAGTCCATTTTTATCTAAAATAAATCAATTACATTTTGGAAACACTATCAAAGCTTACAGGAAAGATTTTCCCTGTTCCCTACAGATATGTCTGTGATTACAATTCGAGTATGTGTGTGTGTGGTGTTTAAGCTCATTGTGAATATTTAAGTAACATAGTCACTGAATAGCTACAACATGCTGCTTGGTACCCTGACTTATGCTTACCTCAGAACATTCATCTGCTGCGGGAAGGGACATAGGCTGGAAGGAGGTCAACAAAGGCTAGAAATGTGAATGAACATTAACTGCCTGCTAAACAAAGTGATGATTCATGAGTGAAAAACAGGTCTGATTTTAAAGGTCACTAAACCCAGTTAAACTGCGTGTCTAAGTCTTGTGTATGTGGCAGACACAATATGCAGATCTGCCATAGGGAAATTCCTTGGGTATTCATCAGCATGAATAATTCTGATCTCGTTTAGCACATAGCCATACTAAATGACATAAAGAAAATGAGGTATAGTCTCAGATCCATAGTCAGTAGTTTTATTATGCAACTTCCACCTCCTGCAGAAATTCTGGCACTCTCTACACCTTTTAACCCTCTTAGGAGATATGAACTATTTCTGAATCCAAGCTCTGAAAAAATTCACCTTTGCAGCCTAAGGCTTGGAGAAGGCTTGCTTCTGGCAAAGGCATAGGTTTGTAATTTTACAGGATGCTCTCATAGGTCATTTTTTGGATGGCTTTCAGCCTGATGCATTAAGATGATTTTAGCCTTTATTCTGTAATGCTTTGTTATTTTGAGATATTCATTTCTTCTTTTTCTTTTTTTTTTTTTATTGCTGCTTTTATCTGTGGCACTTAGAATGCCAAGACAGATCACCTCAAGAAAAATAAAAGGCATTATTATATTCTGTCTCTATCCAATATTTGTGCTTTCAACACATAATAAATGTTCAGATGTGTTTGCTGTCATTAGCTAGAATGGGAAGTCTGTCACTGAGAAAAGGAAGACCTATTTAATAACAGCAGGGCCAAGCTTCCTTTAATATTACAGAACTAAGCAATTCGATATTTCATCAAGGTCTTCAACAAAAGCCTGAAAACCTAGTGTAGGACTTTGTGTGCTACTGGGGTACATTCTTAAGATACGTCCCCAAACTCTTCAGCACAATAAAACACATGACATTCATCATTTTATGGGCTGTAGGATGGGCCAGGGGATGGGCCATATATGCTTCCTGGAAATCCTCCTTTAGTTTTGACTATTTTAACCGGAAGGAGGCAGCTAAGGTCACATCAAAAATGGGGTGGTTTTTGCACTGTACTCCACTTCTCAGCTGCTTGTAAGATTACAATCCTCATTCTTCTCTAAATAAAGAAGGAGAAGCTACTTTTATAGTGAAGTCTGAAAAAAAGATAATGAAGGGTTTTCAAACCATGATAGTTTATTATTAATTACTTTAGTTTTGTTCTTTTGTTTGGGGAAACAGTACAGTCCACAGTCAACCAAAAACTCAGCATTAGTTTGATTTTTCACTATATGAGTAATTTTCTCTTTCACTAACTACATCTGTAAAAAGCAGGTTTTGGTCATAGTAACTGTTCCTTGAAAAAAAAATCTTGAAGTGGTTTGAAAAGAAAATTATGTATAAATCTCTGTAATGAATTCGTATGGCTTAAAAATTATGCACACATATTCCAAGTCAAACACTGAATGGTACTGTTTTGCTAAACTTCACTGCAAATTTTTGTTAATTAATCCATATATATGAATTATTTTATTTTAAAAATCAGTTATAATTTAAAGTAATTAAATATTTTAGAATATTTTAGAATATTTATAACATAGTTTCTTTGTAATTAGGTACCATTCAATTATCATGCTTGAAAAGTCGTTAATACTTCATGATTGGTGACATTCTTTTCTTCTGCATTAACAAAACGTGATTCATAGTTTTCTTTTGTCTTCTGATTACCACTATTAGTTCAGAAAAGAAAGTGAGTCAAATTCATGGATATAACTTTATTTTACTTGAAGCTTAATTCAGCATCAAGGTCATACTCAAAAGTGAGGCTGCAAATTGAAATAGCAAGATCTAAATGCAGTACATATTTTTTTCCATTATTTCACCGATATAAAAATAAAGCAAATTTTATATTAATGGAAAAAACAAAAATATATTCCCCACCTTGTTTTTTTTATCTTCTCTTCCTCTTTTCACCTGGCAAAATTCCTTTTGGATACAAGAAACTCTGCTGCATATATTTATCTCCCTGGAGAGAGACTGAAGAAAAAAAACATGTGACAGATGTTAGTCACACTGCTTAATGTACTACTGGAACATATTCAGAAACTATGGTGATGAGCATGATATAAATAATCTATATAGAAGAGAATCCTGAAACCATTCCTCTGTGAAAATGTTCATTAATTTCAATTAGACTTTTACCTGGGTAATGATTAATATGGGCAGATTACCAGATTATAGCTATTATTATTCTATTTTATAATAAGAGTAATACCATCATTACACTATTCCTAAACTTTGTTCTCAAATGATTTCTACTTATTTTCTTCAAAAAAAGTGAATTTACTAATCAAAATGTGCATGATAAATGTCTTCATCACAGCTAATAAAAGCTCTGGAAGGGATACTAGCCAACAGCTAAATAATAGCTGAATTGCTTCTTATAAATTCCTACTGCCTCTTGGCCAGAACTTGGTCAGCACAGAGGACAGCACAGTACTAGGTCAGTTAGAAATGGACAAGCAACTGGGATCCAACTCTCTGCTGAGTCTTTATCTGAGCTTGTGGACCTGTTTTGTCTTCCTTCTAATTTGTTTCTTCTCTAGATAGAAGTCTTAGCTCACTTTATATGCCTCAGTTTTGTCACATTTGGAAAGAAATCTTCATCTTTAATAATTATTGTTGCCTCAATTATTTTGCTAATAATTTCAAATTCTGCTATATTCTTTCAAATATGGGAGGATAATGGGAGAGAGGTCAGAACTGATTTAAAGGTGATTCAACTGAGAATTATCTTGTTCTCTGTTTTGTTCTATTTTTTTCCTGACAGTTACTAACATTTGATTTGGGTTTTTGCCTGTTATTCAGCATAGGACTGACATATTTGTAGAGCTAACTCTCCTTATCTCAGGATTTTTCTTCTGAGAGGTAGCACTTAGCTTGGAGCTCATAATTTCATATGTGAATCTGTGGGTTTTTCCTCTTGTGCATCACTTTACATTTTTCTGCACTGCATTTCATCTGCCATTTTATTGCCCGATCAGCCTCATAAGTTTCTGCAGCAGTTCTTCACAGTCAGTCTGCATTTTTCCTATTCTGAATAATTTAGTATTAACAGCAAACTTTCCAAGCTCCCTACAAAATGCCTTTTCTAGGACTTGCATGGAGTCACTGTAAAGCATAAGTGTCACCTCAGCCCCCTCAGTCCATAGTGACAGGGTCTGATCCTTGGGGTGTCCTGCACAAGGCCAGGGGTTGGACTCAATGATCCTGATGGGTCCCTTCCAACTCAGCATTTTCTGTTATTCTAAGATTCTATGGTTTTCTTTAAAAGGATTGAGAGATGGTATTGTCAAATATTTTGAAAATACAGATAGACTATATCAACTAAATCTTATTTTCATGTTTTATGACTTTGTAAAAAAAAAGTACTAAAACATCCACATCACAGAACTCTCTTCCACAGAAGGCATGCTGGTCTTTCCAAAAAACTTGTATTTATCCAGATGCCCGCTAATATTGTTGTACTAATTTTGACCACTAATTTACCTAATATGGAAGTCAAGCTTAGAAAATCTAGCTACCCCAGTCTCCCCAGAAAGTCTCTCATATACCATGTGCTGTGGATATGTTGACATGCTGAAAGAATTCAAATAACATAGAGAGAATTCTGACTATATTGTATGGGAAGATTCCAGGCATTTTCCTGCCTAAGGTGAAACTTGATTGTTTGTGGATTGGAATGCAGTAATGGGAACAACTCACTGAATATTTTGGTCAGTATGCAAATTGCAAAAGACTACTGATATGACATCTTGAGTCTAAACTATTTTTGAAAGAAAGTGGAAATGATTAATTTGTTTTGTGCTATGCCCACATCCCATATGGTCTCCACTTATGGTACTTAGCACACAAGCCAGAGCACACCTGTACAATTTGTATTTAAGGGTTTATAGATACTGTGATCATGAAGGCTGTGAAACAGGTATCTGGACACTTTACTGAGTTGAAATACATTCTGGAGAGGTACTGAAGCAGGACTTCAAGGCTGAGTGTGCAGTCTAAAACATCTAAGCAGCTGGCCAGAACTTAAATTCTGTTATTGAATATTATTCATGTGTTTATGAGCTATTTCAGATCCTTGTCTAACATCCATCCGTTGGTTTCAGAATGGGAAAACCATGTTCTCCATTCTGTTTCAGCAGCGTACTCGCAGTAAGATACTATGGCCAGACCATAATACATCAGGTATTTCCACTTTGAAGGCACAGCCTGAATGTGAAATTTCATGTTACTCCTCAGAAACATCATTTTTTCCCATTAATAGCAGGAGGAGAGATGCGTGACACAGAACTACCCCATTTATACAGATTTTGGCCATTGCAGGAATTCCCGTTGAGTGTGCTGACATCTTGTGGCTGGCTGGGTATTTAAACATGTCATGTGTGTGCTGAGGGGAGACAATTCCTGCACAGCCTCTTGGGATCTCCAGCTCTTCTTGAAGTCTTCAGCCAAAGGCCCCAGATTGAGAAACATTTTGAATTTGACTACACAGCACTGACTGTTTTTCTTCTTTCTCAGTTGAAATTCTATGTTTCACCTCAAACCCCATAATTTTTGGGGAAAAATAAGCAGTCTCATGTACATCTATTTTCTTCAAGTCACATAGTCATTAAACCTCTGTGCTTGAGACATGGACCAGAGCTGTGTGGCAGTGATAGCAAGAATGCTGGCATGTGTTTGCCAGTGAACTGCTCTTCTTTGACTGGTTCTTGGCTTCCTTTTGGGACCAGATGTTAGCAGAAAGAGGGAATGTTGTGCTGGTTTTTTTCCACAATGTACAGGATGGGTGACTGTGCTCCAGTTCTTTGGGATTTTATTTGTTTACTCCTTCTAAAAAATATATCCCCCTCAAGCTCTTCTTGTCTCATCCTTATACAGTATAAAGATTACTTCTGTCATTGGTATCTTCTGGCTATTATGTTTCTGCACATTGCTCCTCTTTTGTCTCTGTAGTGTCCTATCCACTTTTTCCATCTTTAAAATATCTGTCTTCTTTTACTAACTATATTTTGTGGCCCCCTTTTCAAACTTCTTCTGCAGAGAATTTGTTGTGCCTGTCTGCAGCACAGCAGCTGATTCCACAACAAAATTTACCAGCTTTGATACCATCATCCTGCTGTGAGTGACAAGGGGATGAGCAGAGCCCGTGAGTGTAACTCAAGTGAAGCCGATAGAGCTGCTCAGGGCTGCTGCAAATATTTCCATGCTGAAGGCCCAGCAGACAGGGCAACTGCAGGTGTTTACAGAGCAGGTAATACAGAATCTGTGGCTTTTTGGGGGTTAATAGGATGCTTCTGAGGACCAGGGTAGAGGTTCTGTGGGTAGTGGCTGCCTCAGGCGTAAGGACTGGCATCCACTGTGCTCGGGTGTGAGAGTTAGACACAGAGGCTCAATGTATACAATCTGTCTCCCTCTGTTTATGTTCATGATTCATCTGTGCCTACATACTTTTGTGAACAATATGCTGCACTATGTTATTAAACACAAAACTGTGTACATAGCTTCTGGGATTTGTATGTATGTCTCATAAGAAGAAAAAAAGGGTTTCAGTGCAATCCTGCCCATATGGCAGGTCAGCATGCATTAGTCTCCACTTTTCTGATGTGCCTGTTCTGAAGAACCATTCAGAGAATTTATCTAGCCAGCACTACAGGAAATTTCCAAGCAGAAGAGAATACATACACATATGCTTCTTTAAGATTTGATGAAGTTTCCAAAAAGGTGGTGTATCAAAAACCAGAAGAAAGACAATATGAGCAAAGCATGCTGTATGTCCAGCATATTCTTAGTACAAGTGGAAAGCTTACAGATATCAATTTATAAAGTGTGTTTATTATAGATAAGGGAAATGGAAGAGAATTTAGTGATCTGATAATCTTTTTAGGCAAAAAAGAATTATTATGATTAAAAATGAGAAAAATCTTAATACCTTCAAGAGATTTTTGCAACACAAATCTAGTAGTTAAACTGACAGAAAGTTATTTGGGAAAATTAAGAGATCAAGTTATTTGTGAGGTCAACACAAGAAAGAATAAATGGGTCTTGGAAAAAACGTACATATCCCAGCAAAATTGTTGTGGCTCTTGACACATTGGATTTGGGCACTTTCATTCCCAATGGAACACATGACTGAGGAATGCCTGTCTGACAGAAAGATACAGTCAAATGAGAAGCAGATAGAAAACCAATCCAGATCAGTTCCCTTGGTTTTTTTTCTTTACAGTACTCTTTTATTTTATCCTGGATTTTTTTTTTATGAGGAATAAATTTGAAAAGAATCTATTTTCTTTTGATTTTTTTTTAGCTGTGTAGCTGTCAGGAGATTTAACTTGTACTGTATTTTTATGATCACAAATGTTATCCTCATTTCAAGAACTTTCCCCAAATCCATAAATAAACTGCATCTATTTAAAGGTGTTTTAACAAGGTTTATGAGGTATAGAAGTCAAATGCTTAGACTTTGCAGAAGCATTTGTCCTGCAAAATGAAATCTATGACCAGATAAATTAACTCCATGACCACAGAAATTATAATTCTGCAAGTCCATTTGTAGGCTTTTCTGCATAAATGCTATATTAAAGTTGCTATAATAAACCTTGTTCAGCTCTTTATTGTGATTTTCTAAACTCTTTAAGCATAGTGCATTTGATCTAAAGACATCATACACTCTATCAATATTCACTTAAGGATTTTAAATTTACTTTTGGAAAATATCAATCCAAAAAAAAACCATAGTGGTCGAAAATTTCAGCACAACCTTCAGAAATTTCTGTTACTGTGAACAATTACCTTGAGGCCATGTAGGCTAGAGTGAAACCAGCCACAATCTAAGTTGTGTCACAGTGAGCTTTTCCTTATTGTGACCCTGTAGCATTGGTGAAAGAATTTTGCAAATATTTTTCTGCTGTTTTATAACCAATATTGTTTAATGAAATGTTGACTCTTCCTACACTTAATAAATATATGTTACCTTTGTTCAAAGAGAGAGTTTTCACCACACTATTCATTGTATTCCTTTCTATTCTGAGAATTAAATCCTAAAATGTTTCAGCTTCCACAAAATGCCAGCAAATTTTGTTCTACTCTAACTGTGATCTGTTGTTGTCAAAACCAAAGTTGCAAGGTGGATGTCACTGTCTTTCACATCTAATGAGTCTGCTGTAAAACCAAAATATTTTAAAACCCTCAAAGGACATAATTTCTTTAAATAAAAGCAAATATTTAATTATTTAAGTAAAGAATATTCAAATAAGGGAAATTTGATATCCTTTGTCTATTATCCTTGCTTCTATCTACTCAATCTGAGTAGCAACAATCTCAGACCCTTCTAGACCCCTCTGAAGTCTTTTTGCTGTCTTTTCTTCAGTGTAAAATGTCATTTCCTGAGTGTCGAGCTCTTATTTATGACTGTAACTGATTCTCCTGTCTCCAAGATCCTCTGCCTTGAGTATGCTCACTAAGTCCTTCAGGGAAGAAAAAGTCTCCCTTTCTCCTCCCATTAGGCTCTTTTTAGCTGCTTTAGTAAGATAACATAAACATAATTATAAATGCACAATAAAGTAGATCACCTGGCACAATCACAAAACCAAAACCCTATAAGATACATTTCTTTGTAGGTTAGCAGCAGCCATAAAACAAAGCAGGATGCAGTCGGTGTCTGGGAAGCCTTTGAGCACACGGTGCATGTACTTGTCAGTGTGTGTGCCAATACAGATTGAATAAGGAAGGATCCTTGGAAGCATCTTGTCTTTCAGAAGTGCTCTGAGCTTCTCTTGCACTCTGGGCTGTCTGCTGGGTGTCAGTGCAACCTGATTTACTAAGAGCACTAGTGAGACCTGCTAAAAGAACTCAGTTTCCATGCATAAGGCATATTTTAGAGGCATTATTTCAAAACTCCACAGCTCAGCCAAATCAAAACCAATTTTTCCTGGAATACTCAAATGCACTGCTCTCAATAAGGAATAAATATCTGCCAATTTCTAATTTTCTAGGTACAGCCAATTCATCAGTACAATTCTTCAGCAAGTAGTCATAAGGCAATTTATAACATAAGTCAATTTCAGTCAACTTATATTCCAGAGAACTAAATGGTGTTAATCCAAACACTGCAAAAAAATAAACAAACTGCAGGTTTAGGCTATGCTTGAAAAACTTTAATCTCCAAGGCAAAAAATTTAAGACAGTATGAACTGAGGGGAAAAAAGCATTTTTGGAAGCAGTATTTAAAAACCTACTGTAAGAATATAATTTGTAATAAACATTAATTAGTTTGAGAACCAGTTAATTCAATCAAACTATTTTTCTGTCACTCTAAAATGTATTGAAGTGTTGATAATCACAAAATTTGGAGTGGTTTTCAGACTAAAGACTTTACAAAGGATTCATTGTAGTAATTCTACAAATACAAAACAATTGTTTAAGCATCTCAATTCATAAACCCAAACTTGTTCATCATAAACATTACTCCATGTTGGTACATCAAAGTGATATATTTGTCTGCCTAACAATATATATGATAATTATGACTGAGTGACAAAGTGGAAACAAAGTGTTATTACTTGACAAAAGCTCCTATACCTGAGAATAGTAAAGCAGAGAAAAATTGTCCTTGCATTTGCTCCTGGATATGTCCTGGCTCTACTGCCTTTCCTCAAGAAAATCAGGATATAAAGCTAAGTCAATGTTCATGGGCTGGTCTTGTTTAGCTGCCAGACCAAACCCAGACGCTCCTAGTCTTCTCAATCAGTATGGGACAGAAAATGAGATGGGAAATTTAATAGTTTTACACAGGGAGATCACTTACCAATTGTCATCACGCATTTGATTTGGGTAAAATAATTTACTTTATTAAAAAATAAAATAAATTTGGATAGCAAGAATCAAAGACCAATATACATTTATGTTTGGAAGATGGAAAAGTTATTTTCTGAAAGCACACATGAAATTAGATTCAATTTTTCTCCTGAATGAAAATCTTAGCTATATATTTGATAGCATCAGTAATGTCCCAGCTTGAAAAATGTGGTTTTTTGCTTGACAGGGTTCTGGAGATCCTTGTTTATGAGACCTTTTGCTCCCTCTTTAGAAGCTGTCTTTGGAAAGAGCCATTCATTGGTCACCCTGTAAAACTTCTAAAAGTTTAAGGAAGGCACCCTTTCTTAAGAATATTTTTACCAGGGAAATTGCATGGAGTTTCTGAATATGTCTGAGTATATTTTAAGGAGAAGAAATAGCCATCCCATAAATCCCTCTGCAATGAGGAGGAAAGGAAGCAGATCTATCTCCGCATACAGGAAACACAAACCACCGTCTCATCCTTGGCAGTGAAGTAGAAACAACCTCACAGGATTACAACTGAATTATATCCATTGGATGCAAATGACTGATTGGTGTCACAAAGATCAAAGAATGTTTAAAGGAAGCTAAGGTTGGGCATGTACAGGAAGGACTCTTCTCCTCCTGCTATGCATATCATCACTGGCCTTATGCATGTTCTGCCTGGAATAGAAAGTTCTTCCTTCTGGTTGCTGTAAAAGCAATGTTGGAGCTCTGCTTTCCCCTGAGATTCAGGAAATGGTAATGAACCCTTTTAGCTTGCTCTGAGGGACTCATATTTGAAGCAAGAGACGAGAGAGCTTTGAAAGCTGCTCCCAACTCTCTGCTATTGATATCTGGCCTGGTACCAATGGAGGCCGTCTTTCTGTGACTGGATCAACTATCTTGGCATGGATTTTTGCCTTTGTGCCATCTGGGAGCAACATTTCACTGTGCCTTGCACTTCATCTACACACTGGCAGAAGCCAGATTTCCCTGCAGGCTGCTTAACCACCTTGGCATGGCTTTTGTCCAAATGCTGGCTGGGAGCTGGTTCCTCTGTGGCCTCCTCAATTCTCTTGGCATGAGACAATTGCTCAGACACCAACTGAGAGCTCAGTTCCTGCAGCCTGCTGTTTCCATCTGCTGATTCTGAGTGGCAACAAAAAGAAAGGGGCTACCCTTCAAACCACCTCAGGTTCTTTTTTCTTTGGAATTTTCTGAGGGGAAATAAAACCAATCCTCAGAGATAAAGAAACACTAGGTTAAATGTTCTGTGAAACCTCTGTTCCAAAAAGTAATTGGAAGTTCAGCCTCTGCGTGTCTCAGTGAGTTCCACCTGGGCAATCAAGCTACATCTGGCTGTAATTAATCTGAAAAAAAAAAAAAAAAAAGGGCTGCCCTGTGGGATGCATCCACTTAGAAAATCCACTGTGATTTCTGTATGATATGCCTCTTACTTACAGATGTGTTTTAGACTCTTGGTCTTCAATCTTGATCCCTGAATCGCTTTCCTTTACTGCTTTTTGCAATTGTTGACTGGTTTGCCTGACTTTCTGGTTGTCACTCTTTTCCTTATTCATTAGTGTGATAACATTCTTGGATTCTTGACTATGTTGCAGATTTATTTTTCCAGATGAGTAGAAAAATATTTCCTTTTTTGGTTAACTATAAATAGGTCTGTCTGGTTTTTACTCAGCCTTAAGTGTTGAGTACAAATGTCCCTGTCTTAAGCTACATTTCCATGAAAGGATATTGTCTGGATACATAGAAATCTGGACATCTCTTCCTGACAAATGATGTTTAGTTTAGATTCTGTGTGAAGATCTCTCTCTATCTGTGTGGAGATGGAAAATGTTTCTCTCCTACAAACCGAAGCAAGAAAAGGCTGAGAGAATTCACTGTTTCTGCAGCTCAATGCACCAATCTATCTGCAGTTCTGCTAAACCCAAATGATGAAGAGTCCTGAGTCACACATGAGAAATCGTGACACTTCTTCTAAAAACTTATGACTACTAAGCATTTATAAAAGCTGCATATCTCAAATGTCCTTGGCATTTGGGAGGTGGGGACATGGTGGGGGAGGAAGAAGGGCAAAGGGAATGCTTATTACTGGGAAATATTTAGCAGAGAAAATAACTATACAACCTCCTTACTGGAGATGTTAGTAGGCAGATTTAAACACTAATACCACTCATATACACCACATAATAGTCTCACATAAATGTGTTCAAATTTTTCTTAACTTCCTACTATATTTTGACTTTGAGTAAGCACTTTGAAAATGTCTGAAGAGTAAAAGGAAAACACTAAACAATTCTAAAAAATTTATATTCCCTTGATTAACTTGTTAGGTCACGTATTCTTTGCCTATTACTTGGCTTGTATGACAGAAAGATACTGGTCTGCTGATTACATATTTTATAATTAAATAATAACTTTTTGCTAATAACTTTAAATGAATGCATAAGAACTTACACTAAAACAGGGTTTAAATGACAGTCATCTGTGGGCAGATAGTCACTTCCAAATGTACTTACAGTCTCTGGGCCCACAAGCCCAAAAGGTGACTTCCTTACTTCATTTGAAGTCTTTTAATTTTTCTAAATTTCTTACAATGATCAGTCCACTTGACTACAATGGTAGTGGCCACTCTAGTTTCCTTCTGGACACAGTTGTAAGACCTGATAAATCTGAAGTAATTTGACAGCAAAAATCTTCCCCAAAATAAACCGAGACCCCAAAACAGAACAGAAGAGAAAACAAACCCAACATCCAATTAGAATAAAAGTCCTTTCCCAGATAGGATTATTTTTACTGAACAGATCTTCCAGGGCTGCTGGAACAAAATACCTAATTTTACTTCTGCTCCTGCAGTGATGCTTTGCCAGTAATTTCTTCCAGTTCCCTACATGTCAGCCTCTACAGAATGCAGGTTTATTAAGATGGCTGCAGAGAAGGGTCAAAACAGCTTATCTTTGTGTTAATGGAACCTTCCAGATATATTTTCACAGGTTTTCCAAAATGCTAAATTGGATCATAATTCTGATGAATTGTGAAGTCATTCTGTGTTGAAGTGTAAAGATTGGTGTAAATGCATTTAATGTGCACTGTAAAAACTGGCAAAAGTAGTACTTTGAAGGAAAAATAGAACATATTATCCTAAAATCACATTTTTAAAAGCTTAAAACAGGTTCTGACTTCTGGGATAGATATATTCTGAAATATAAATTCATCCTTTAAGTAAATTATATTGTGTACACTGAAAAGAAAACAGTACACTGAAAATGCAATAGAAATAGCATGGTTTGGCTGTCATTAGTGACCATTAATTCTAATTTTGAAAGCATTTGAGTGTCATGACAGCATTGATATGCTTTGCCATATATAAATTTAAATAAGGGAACATCTGTAAATTTTTTTTTTTCCAAAATCCATAATGAAATAGAAACAAAGGAAAAACACAACAGGAATTCTTGGTTAACATACAGAGACTCTCTCCATGTGTTTTGAAAGAGCATCTTTCTGAATTGTTGTGAACTCCTAGAGATCATGGTCACCAAGAAGGAGCAGGCTGAACCCCTGTCCCCACAGATGGGGACAGGACTGTAACCTATGGATCCTGGAAGAGCCCAGACAGAGGAGCAGGAGACCAGAACAGGAACACTGCCAAAACAGGTTGAGTCCTGGACATTGCCAAAGACAAATACACCCAGCTTCCTGCAAAGGCTGCACTAGAGACAGCTGAACAATTACTGAAGAAACCCTCAAAGTCACAGTCAGTGCCAAATTACCCGTGGCAGGCAGCCTTCCTCCACCTTATTTAGGAGTGAGCATTTTTTTACTCCTCAGTGGTAATCACACTAGGATTGGTCACTCAATATTTTAAGTAGATAAAAGTAATTTCTTTCATTCGCTCATGTCCTGTTAAAATATTAACTTTTGTGGCTTTAGGGAACCTCTCACAGCTCATTTCCATAACACCTAATGCTGGGATGGACCACATTAAAACTAATTTCTCTTTATGCTGCTATAAATCAAATAACAAATGCAATTTAATGTTAAATTTTTAATATTTTTAAAACACTGATGAGCCAATCATTTAAAACTAGCCAGCAACACTTAATAATTCTTTCATTTATTGCATTTTCCAATACAACAATACCTAAAGAGGAAGAAAGCACTATATTTAAAGTTATACAAAAACAGGGGTAATAGGAAGGACTGAATGTTCAGATGAAATATCTCATTCCAGCATCGGTGTTTTACAGGGTATTAAAAGTTATTGTTACTGCTATTGTAAATAAATAATAAATAACAGAAATCTTAAAAATACGGTGTTTATAAAAGAACATTGGTCACACATGGGTTTTATTTCCTTTGTCTTTTTCATACCTTTATATAAAACTATGAGAAGAAATACAGATATACTGTGGAAAAATAAATATATCATTGTTTTCTAGGGAAATATCTGTCCCTTTTAATATGTCTGCTGCTTTTTAACAATTAAATCTTCTTTTTACAGTGTTACAATTAATAGAGACTAATTTATTTTAGAATTTTCTCCATGTTATTTATTCACTAAAAGTATTTATTCACTACTTTTCTGACCATGTATAAAATTTTAATGAAAATTCATCTGCCTTGAATCTCTATTTTACTTGGTAGTAGAAGGAAAAAGTAATTGGAATTATTAAAAAACCTTGAGTGTGAATAGAAAAGATCCCCACCCGTGGAACAGCTGTGCCAAAGCAATTTTTTGTGTGAATAAAATGTTTAAAATCCCATTAGGCCTCAAGCTCTTAAATGAAATTTAAGTTTCACAAAGACCTTTCCATGTTCTCAGGAGGGGGTGATTTCCAAATGTATATAGCTAGTGTCATATTGAGTTCTTAAGGACTGAATTTTTCAAAAAGGCTGCTAGGAATATTTTCAGTGACATTCAAGCAAATGCTTGTTAAGGAGATCCTTCAGATTCAGATGTAGCAATAAACTTTTTATACATGATCCTCAGTGCCCTGTGGGGATTCTTTCTGAGTTCAGAGTCTTAGCCAAAGTTATTTGAATTCTTTCAAATTATATGCATTAAGTAGTAAATTGAAAACCTGACTACTTAAAGTAAGTGCTGTTGATTTTTATCTAAAATAATGGCCCATGATGTTCAAGTAGTTATTTTGCAACCAGTATTATATTAAAGCTCTGAAATGTTCTTCAAAAAGTCATATTTCATTCTAATATGAAGCTCCTACTGTGAGCAGAATTGTTTGTTCACATTATTTATTTCCATAGTAATTACAATAAACTAATTTCACTGTCAGAACAGTGCAAGGTATCCAGAGACATGTCCATTGGAATAGAATTTTCCAATCAAAAGGTGAAAGACCTGGTTTTTAAAAAATTCCAATTAAATCTAGATCAAGTTTAGATCTAGTCCCTCTCAAGTCAGGAATAACATTTTCAATTTGTTTAAAAAATTTTCAAAAGTTATCTGCCTATCTGCTTATACTTTTATTATGTTTGTGTGTACATTTTTATAGTGAAATGATCACAGAAGATATTTTAGTGTATGATGATGATTTAGATGTACAGAGTTGACTCAGTAATTAAAGGGGGCCTACAAGAAAGATGGAAGTAACATTTCCTATTCATGTTGTTCTTTTGCACTTCTGATTTCATTTTCTGACATTCAGATCATGCTCAATCTCAGATTACTGTGCTGTTCTATGTCAGAAGACTTTGATGCCTTAAAAGGCCACCTAAAAAACCAGAGACCAGACAGGAGAAAGGGAATAAAGGTGGGTATTTATTTGAAGGGCCTTCAAGATACACCCCATGAGCCAGAGGCTGCTGCCAAAATGGACCCCGAGATGCACCACAGGTCACGAGTTCTTCACACCTTTATAGGCTTGGTTCATTTACATAGCCAGGGTTAATTCTCCAATTAAAGCTTCAGTTTAATGATGTAATTCCCCTCAGCTTGCCCCCCTTTCAGAGGCTTTTGGTTTACACTTTCTGGACCTAGGATGGTCTGGGTGTCCTTGAAGAGCAGGCTCGGAGAGGCTTTGTTATGACAACTTAGCACGAGAGAGCAGAAATTAACAGCCCACAAGAAACCCCAGAGTTACACACTGAGCAGTCCAGGATTTTGAAAAATTAAAGTTAAAACCTAAGGCATCAACTTGACTAACTGTTCTTCTTTTATTTCAGTCCCATAAATTGACTCAATACTGTGCTTGTTTTATTTAGTCATCCATGTCAGATTCTTGGTTAAGAAAGCTCTCCTTAGCCTCAATTTCTGTTTTTCTGTGCTCATTAAAAGTTGGGTTTATTTTATGCAGGCTCATATACCATAGCAGACAGATAGTCAAGCTTCAGCCTCAGATCTGGAACAGTCTCCTCGCTCCTCCATGCCTGGAGATCGACAGAAGCTGTTGATGAACACATTAAAGAAATTTTCCTTTAGAGCTGCTTGCTCAAAGTGCCATCCTGTATATCAGGGTTAAGCCCAAACTCAAAATATTTCTTCTAGTAAACCTTGCTAAAATAATAAAAAGAAAAGTTGCTGAGCTCCTGCATTATAAAGATAGGCATTCTAAATAATACAGTAAAAAATATCTAACTCCTATAATGATATGTCTGCATCAACTTTTAAACTTGAATCCACTGAATATATCTGGAACTCTGAAGTGCACATTTGTCTTAATTCTGTCTTTTGAACACCTCTCAAGAAAATGCAGAGAAGATATATCATGGCACAGAGACCTTGAATTTCAACAGAAGAGCACTTTTAACATAGTTGATGGTGATGCCTATGAACTAAAATAAAGGAGTTATGTAACTGACAGGAAATTTAGGGAACAAGAACAAGGAAAACACTGTGAATGTTCTTTTGGAAAATGAAACTGAAGTGTCATATCTTTTCATTTAGCACATTTTTATTCTATTAAATATAATTATTTTTCCTTCAAGTTTTGATAAAGATGAGGTTGCTAGGAAACTTTCTGAGTTCAGATGTGCCTGTGTAAATATGGAGTAACCAATTTACACTGATGACACCTTTTTGTCAGAAATAAGAACAGCTATGGAGTAATTTTGGTGTTTGTTCATAACTAAAATAAGGAAACATGTTGTTACAAAAGAGCCAAAACCCAATGATCAGCTGTCATCTCCTAGTCTCAAGTCAATATCTGTAATAAGTTATGACAAATAAGATTTATAACATGCATGTAAATCCCTCATTCCTCCTCAGTAGGGCTGCTCTCAAGATTGCTTTGGAACCATGAATCCACATTTATGGCTCTTAAAGATCAAATTAATCAGCCATTAATATTAAGAGATAAGTGATTATTCTCTGTGTGCAGGCTTTAAAGCAACAATGACAACAAAGCTGTCCTTACACTGATATAGCCTTTGATAACAGGGCCTGAGTACATGTTTACTTTCATGAGTCAAAGGGCATTTACTGCTTGTGTAAATGCTATTGTGACTGTAGCATTCACTACCTATACCTCTGCAGCATTCTGGTTTGACCTCAGTGGGTGATGACAACTAGATTACACCTTCCACATGTTAATGCTAGTGGCCATACCAAATGTGTGGCCAATATCCCTTCACACACACCCAGGGACCTACCCAGCATATTTCAATAAGAAAAAAAGTCTTTCATCTCTCTACTAAAATTCCTGCACAGCAATGCTGCCTACTGCTGCACCAGGGACTTTAAATTAGGTCTCTTAGCAGAATTCATTCATCTGTTTCTATCACAAGAAATAAATAGAAAATAAATAGAATAGGTTTTTTATTATGCTGTTGACAATGATGGAAATATAGACTATCCTAGTAGCTAATCTGCTTCTCTCTTCCTTTTAGGAGATGGCCTAGATTACATCTTTTGTCTAGGCCAGTCTCCCCTTACTTGAGAAAGCCAGCACTGAGGGATCATTATAGACTGTCGCCCTCAAGCTGCCATTAAGAGAGATGCGCATGAAAAAAGAGCTTCAACAGGGGACCTTCTTCAGAGCTTGCAAGCCTGTATAACTCTCCCTCACTGTTTCACTTTTGTTTGCTTAGTTTTACCATAAACAAAGAGATTCTAAACACAGAAAATAAATAACCAAAACTTTGTGGTTGTTTTAGGATTTTATTGACTAGCAAACAGAGTATTATAATACTTTAGATCTAAATCTTTCTGTAAGATCATACTGTGCCAAGAGAGATGGAACTAAAATTCCAATTTTCATTTGTGAAAATAAATGTTTTTAGTAGTTGTAATTCTGGTGTCAATGATGATGAAGGCTGTGCCTTTATGCACATCCAGCACCCTGAAAACGTGAACTCCATCACTGGTCCAAGAATTCAACAGCAAGTTATTGGCATAGATGTAATGCAAATATCTGGTTTGAGGAAATGGACATGACTTGGAGATTGATCAGCTCCTAGCCACACATTCACAAATAAGTATTTGACTGATGCTTAGAGGAACTCTTGCCATGGGATTTTGGACAGTTCTCAAGATTCCCCCAGACAGCTCCTGCTATGACTAATCTAATTTATGTGTTGATTAAACTCCCTGGATAGGAACTCCCAGAGATTCCCAGGTAGTTGCTGCTGCAGAAGTTATCAGATTGTACATAGATAGGACAACTGTAAATAGAAACCATGATGAAGATGAAGATACTGTCATCTTTAAGTTGTAAAGATGTTTGAGAGATGTTTTGTCTGCAGTTAAAACATCTGATAGAGACATCACATGTGCTGGGGCAGTTGCATAGTAGAACAGCTGGTTTATAAAAATTGAGTAGAACAGTAGCATGCAGAGTCTCAATCAATCCAGCTGAAGATGCCACAAGAACCCTTGCAATGGAGGCTACTATGACTCTCCCAAAACTGACCATCCTGTCTGAGAGACCTGATTACCCTTCCAATAATCACTCTCTACCAACATTGGAGTAATAATTCCTTTGGGGGAAGCACTGTCATTGTCTGTGCAAGAGTAGATATGGGTCTGTGTTTTTTTAAGAAGGGTACCCCAAACAGAGGGCTGCACTCTGCTCAGCAGCTCTGTCAGCTGGGACATGAGGCTCCAACTCTCTAGACCCTCTTACTCATGCAAGTTAGATCATGAACAGTGACCACCTACCATAGATGTAAAATATATGCCACTTACACATTTAAAAACTTCCCAGTCCTAAACAGCAAACAGCCAAGCAGCTTGGTCTGTGGACAGGACATGAATTACCTTTGCATAGGTAATGATCTGCATGCCTCGCAGCCTTTAGCCTCACAGTTCTCTACCCAAAAATCCAGGCCACTAAGGGAGCTCAATCAAAAATTAACATTTTATATGTGAGAATGGCATTTTCAAATGCCTGAAGGGAAGAGATCTTTCTAGGCTTTTTTCTAAGGAAAAATGGAACTGAAGCTTAATTCCTGACATTTGGCAAGTAAGTCCAAATAATAATGCCTTCAATTAGCTACTGAGCTACTGCATTCTCAGGTACAGCCTCAACAACAGTATCCCAAATGCCTTTTGAATCATTGTGTCATGCTGTAGCCTGCAGCAGGGTGTTGTGCAGTGCTGCCAAGAAGTGATCCTAACTGCAGATCACTTTCACTTTGTCTAACATTATCACAGGCACAAAGTCTGTCTTCTGTGATGGGATGGTAAAACTGGCTAGAAAATACCTTTATACTCATGTTTCTGGCCACAGTTAGCAACAATGCTCCCTTTTGCTATTCCATGTATTCTCCCATTCTTCAAGCACCCACTAAACAATATTGAAGGCCCCACTGCAAAAGCATGTGGTCTCTCAAGGTGTAGTGTCAGGCATGACTTGCAGGATAACTCTTATGGCAAGGAAGTTCTCCTCTTATTCAAACAAACAAAAAAAGAACAACAAAACCCCACACTATGGTAGATTGCCCAGAACGTATCTTTCATAAGACCTATCTCTACCAGAGATATACCTCGTGTTACCAGTACTGTCATTCTATCATCTCCTCTAGGCACTCCTCTAAAGGTGGCTCTAATGATGTGCCAAGGAGCTGGGAATCCTTAAGGAATCAGCTGGGAATCCTTAAGGAATCTGAACATTTTAGGCATGTTTATCCAAACGGAGACAAAATTGACACTGCTTCCATAATCAAAGTCATCATGCTCATGTTTATGTGTCACTTGGGTCTAAGGTCACATTCCAGGCGGCAATGTGCCCCTGATCCTTTGTGTCTCCAGATGATATGCAGCTGGCTGCTCTTCTGTCAGACAATTTTTAATCTGAGGGGAAAAGGTTTTTTTCACAACAGGGTTGCCTAAGATTGGCCTCTAAGAAAATCTTTGGAGAGCTTAAAAAAGCAATTATCTTATCTTCCAGAAATGATCAGATTCAGATGGGGTTTACAACACAGAGCAGACACAGTAATATAAATCCAGGGGAGACTCACTGTTCAGAAGTTAATGGCTATATTGGCAAATATCTGTAAGGCAAGATGATCTAATCCCTCACTAAAGACCTATATCAATCTCCTTCCCTGCCCCACACCAGATGGTACCAGCAGTGCTCGTGAGATCTCTGCCCAGAAAAAAAGGAGCTGGTCTGCCTTCACTGTGTGAAAGACAGCATGCCTGAAGTGGTTCTATATTTTGCCTCCATATCTTGTTTTATATGATGAGTATATCAAGCATAACAAATTAGCAATGAATTTAATTATTCTGAAAGTGGAGTGGACATTTCAGTATTGGCTTGTTGTCTAGTCCAGCTGTGCCATCATGCTCTTCCTGATTGAATTTAAATGTAAACTGAAGGGACTGCTGAAATCCTGATAAGCTGCTCATGGAGGTCTAGACTAGCTGATGTTGCTGCTACATGTTACCTTAGCAATCAGTCCCCATGACAAACGGTTCTGCATCTGATGTTTTGCAAATAGACTGCTACTCTGATATCTGTGTGATAGTTACTGCCACCTCTGTCACAGAAACTCTCACAGAAAAACTCTGTTTTGCTCCAAACAGAATTAATGCTGGAAGCAGAGGAGAGAGAATTGCTTCTGAAACTTTCATCTCACTGCAAAGTGTTAAACCCTACTGATCCCTGCTTCTTGAGTGCCAGAGCCTGCTTTACTGCACCAAGGAGCATTTCAATGCAACCATGAGACACATCCCCTGTCACCAGGGAATTCCCAATTAACCTGCTTCAGCAACTCTTACAAAAAAGCTATATGCAGTCTATGGATTTTATCCTAATTAGAACTGTCTTGACTGTTCCTGCAATTAGTGTTATACCTGCTGAACATGAGCTGGGACTTGGATGTTATAACTGCACCAATAAATTTACATCTGTAAAGTGCATATCAGCTGCTGGTGGTAGGGAGGCACATTTCAGAACACATCTTACTGATTTGGACAAAGTGATTCTGTATGTAACAAGAATACAGGCTAGAGGGTGACCTGTCTGTCACACTCCTAAGGTCTGCTTTTCTATCTACTAACATTCAATCAGCACTTCAGCAGGAAGGGCATAGAGACACAGGTAATTCAAGCAAGCCTCTCAGAAAGTGAGAGCTTTTATAAATTAAGTCCATTTCAGACACAGAAAATGCCACGGATCTGAAGTAGGATTGTTTTTGTGATTGTTTAATTGAAATTCAAAGGCACATGAATGTTTTGACACATTTTTCTTCTTTTTTAATTATGCCCTTCTTCCCCTCCCCCTACAAGTAACATCAAGTGTTATAATTTCTTTTATACACGATTTTCCAAGGAAAAGAAGGAAAGCAAAGCTGGTGTTTAGCAAACACTCAGCTAAAGATATCCAAGAACACAGTCTGTTTAAGTGTGCCCTCGATATGGGAAACATTTTCCCAGAACAAAAAGGCACCATTTCCATTTTTGAAGGCTGCCATTTCTATAAATAAGAGGCAAAAGAGGGGCTTAAGCAATAAGACTTTTACACCCACAGTAAGGCAAGAGGAGAGAAGAGGCAATGGAATCAGTGTCTGCAGGTTCTTCAAGTTACAGTAAATATCTATGAGCAAGTAAGCAGATGCAGAGATGTTAATAAATTCTGCAACCATATCTTTGGTGAATACCAGGCTCTTCATCCTGGTAACAATCAAGTTGGCACATTGCCACATTCTTCTCCACTTCTTAACTATCTTCTCATGTTGTATAAAAGCAACATCTTTTTAACCTTCACTAGTCATAATCCTATTGGTTTAAAGACATCAGCAGTTGTTTAAACCAATCTCTTTTTTTCCTGTATAAAATAATCATTGCATGACTCACAACTCTTACAGCTCTTCTAAGAAGAAGAACATTATCTATTTTCAAGGAATTAATATCTTTCCCTATACAGTGAAAATAAGAGTTGTTTTTTCTTTCTCTTGACAGTCTATTCTGAGAGCAAATCCTCAGTCTACAATCACATCCTCACAAAGTCCCTATTCTTAGGCCATTCTCTGCTCAGTTCAGACTTCATCCTCTCTCTGCCAATTATCTTAGGCCAGATGCACAAGAGTATTCATGCACTAAAAAATGTTCAGTGGTGAATGGAACTGGACATCTAGGAAGGTGCAAAATGCTCTAAAGTTAAATTAGCAGCTACTCTTACCAATTTGGAAATTTTAACAAAGCTTCTCTATCTCTATTTGTGCTTCATTACATTCATCCTCGTATTTTTATCCAGTTAGTTCCAGAAAACTTCACCATTCCAATGGTTAAAATACTGAAAAGTTAAAATGCTGATCAGTTAATGACTAGCCATTATTTCTAGAAAGCCTAATGGTTAACCATCAGTAAAAAGAACTAGAACGGGAACTGTGGAAAAGCCTGTGTATAAAATTTATCATCAGTATTTTCATTATTAAGGAAAACATTCTACATCCAAAATCTGTATTTGTCAACATATCATTCATCCAATGCTTGTCTGCCATTTAAACAAGATAAATTTCATATATAGCTTTCTTAGCTATTGATTGCAAGAAAGTTTTTCAGCTCAATCCATAGTAAATTTTCAAAAGAGAAACTGACTCAATTTCCTTACAGAAATCTCTGGGCAGTAAACAGGTACCTTTCTTCACTGAGGCCTAAACTATTGTTTATTGTTTCTAGATGTGCCATACTCATTGATTGAAAATATCTTAAAGAAGAAGCTAGAGCTTTGTTCATTTAATGCTTTTTTGCTTCATTGCTTATGACACCTATAATTTATGAGAATGGATAAATTTGTCCTAAAAATTACTTGTGAAATTTTTATCTTTTTTGGGGATGGGAGAGTGAATTTTGCGGCAGTGCATGGCCTCACACAAAATGATAGTTACTGCTGACAACCTGGAAATCACTCCAATAAGTCTGCTCTGCATTCCTGTTCCCTCTTTGGCCAAATACATAATTTGGAACAGGTTCCATTTGAGATTACTTCCAATCTGATTTTTCTTTTCCAAAGATTTAAAACACCCTATAGAAATATGTTGTTTCTATGAATACATCTGCCTGTGATCTCCTTTGCTAAATTATTTCTGGGAAGTCAATAAATGAGGAAAAAGGTCAGCAGAACTAAAGCTGTTTTGCACCTGAGACGTATGTTTACCAGAAAATGTTGCAGCATTTTTATAGGTACAGTAATTAACCACATTTAATAATAATAGTTTCTGTATTTCCTCTGTTGACCGAAACAAACTAAAAGGTATTGTATAGGCTGGCCTTATTTCAGAACATCTGCTGGAGTACCAGAACCAACTGAGTAAACCAGGGATAGAATTTGTGACTAATGAGATAGAGTCAGAGGCATGGTCAGCTCTGAGTCACTGCCCTTTGCTCCACAGAGGGGGATAACACTCCTCATTATAAGCCATCTCCTGTCAACGTGCTTCCATACAAATTCCATCGGTGTTTCCACCTATTTACTCTGTGGAGGAACTTGGGTTTGTTTTCATTTGTCAGCAGACCTTGAAAAAAGAAAACCTTTAAAAAACTAGAGCATTAATTATTTATTAAGTAATCAGTTTGATCAACCATGAACGAGCAAAGATCCCCGCAACACAGATCTTCTGATTTTTTTTTACTTTTGATTGCAGTTCCAACCTGATTTTATGTCTGAGTAAAGGTAATTATCGAGAATATGAAAGAGTTTAAATCATTCAGTTCTTCTTGAAAATCAAACCATGAAGATCATTCTTGTCAAATCAATAATGAGCTGAACTCCTGTGCCATTGTCTACACAATGGCCTTTTATTTTCTTGCAAGATATCTGTAATTCTCAAACGCTGCTGCTATGCATTACTTTTCCTTGCTGATCAAAAGTACATACTGTACAGCACTTACAGCTTTCAAAGATCAGGTCCCATTATAAAGGACTTTTTCCACTATGATCAACACAAGATACCATTTATTAACTCACAAAAGAGCATTGTAAAAGTATTAAGGGTATAAATACAATCAGCAAAACCCAGTGAATTAGTGATTTTTTTTTTTATTTCTGCATTATTCTCAACACACTAAGGTTTAAAGGTAATGCAGTCTTTAGGCACACAATGAGTTATTTCCTGTGTTAGACAGTAGCTATTATTACTTCTGGGATGTAGTAAGGGACTGAAATTATTTCACAGTATAATAGAAGTGTCAGCTGGAGTCTCCTGCTTGAACCTGGACTATTGCCAGCAGTGCACAGGGGCAGCTCTGTCTGTGTCTGGCAGAGGCTTCAAGATGCCCAGGAGAGAGACTTCACAGCCTCTCTGTGCAACTTATTGCAGTGAAGTACTACCTACCTTGTGACTTTTTCCCCCTGCTACATCAAATCTTAGTATTTCAAGCTGCAGTTTGTTACCACTGTAACAATTATGTTTTTGGAAATTGCTGCAAAGAGTTTGGCCCTGCAATCATTTAAAAAAACCAAACCAAAAAAACCTCAACCAACCAAAAACAACCTTGATATATCTGCTCTGACAGCACTGAGTGAGCATGAGTTGAGGCACAAAAGTAATGCTTTATATGTTCTAGCTCTAATGTTTTATATGTTGGCATGTCCTTTTTTTTTTTTTTT
>VXAC01000912.1:249970-269702 GCA_013399225.1 Rhipidura dahli
TTTTTTTTTTTTTTTTTTGTTAGGCAGAACAGGAAAGAATCCCTGAAAAAATCCATCTTGTTTGGTTTATTGCTCCCAGAAAAACATGTATTATTACTCAAAAGTAACCCTGTTTATGACAGTTTAGTTAGGGAACACGTCATATTCAAAGCTTTCAAAAGAGAAATAGGAATCACTAAATAGTAATAGTACTGTTGTAATGCAGGGCATTATTAATGAGAGATGTTAGAAAATGGTTCTGGAGTAAGGAGGCCTCCACACAAACACAAGACTTCTTGGTCTCTAATTAAGGAGAACACTTCTTTTTATATTAAATATAATAAGACCATACTTAAAGGAGCATTAAAAATGCCTGAAATTCCTTTTGAGCCTGGAAGAGAAGGAAGCGTGTTATAAGCTAAGATCTAAGATGACTAGATATTCCCTGTGTTAAAAGTGAATATTGAGCATCCTTGCATTCTTCTCTCTCCTTTCTGCTAAACAGTTCAGAAACCTAATACACAACTCCCAAGTCATAATGAGAAAAAATACACGCTTGCCTATTTTTAGTTATGAAACAAATAAGTTCATTTGTGAATACACTGTAGCACACTATAGCAAGTTACAAATTCCTCAAGAACTTAATAATTTAAAGGAAACTAACTACAGAAGATAAGATATATGCAAATGCCTTAGCTGGAATACAATACCTGTATCACAATGCTGAAGTCTGCAGAGACCACAACAGAAAACATGAAGTGTGAAAGGAAACCTTTGGGAGTTGTAAAACAATACTTTAAAAGATTTTGAAGTTATAAATAGCACCATAGTTTACCTTTATTGAAAGGGGACCCCAGAGATTGTAGTGGAAGATGAACCAGCAGAGTTGGCCTCTTTTCCAAAATCTGTTAGGCTGCTCTATTGGAAAGCACAGCACTCCTTCTTCAATAATTTTTTTACAGCTGTAATGCTTTATACATATGGATGGAAACAAAAGGTGTAGCAACTTGAACACATAAGTATCTATACAAAGTAAAGGTCAGAGAGGAAACTGAGTTATTATAGTTGAACTTCCCATTTTAGTTAGTTTATAAATACATTTATCAAACATAGCTGTGAATCTGGTGAATTAACCTAGATAATAGATGTAAGACCCCAAAACTCACTCAATAAGACTTTCAAAAGGGCTGACATACGTTCCCACGCTCTATGTTAGATGAATAGGAAAAATCCCAACAAGATATTCTCAAGAGGTCAAAACCAATAAAAAAATACTTCACCAGCAACTTTAGAAAAACACAGCACTTTGGAAAAGCATTTAGCACAACATTCAATCAACATAAAACATTCCACAAAGCATTAACTTAGCCCATTCAAACTCCAAGCCCACAGAACTTTAAATTACTTAAAAATTCAGAGAACAAGGCAGTAGGAGAAGATGAAAGAAACAAATATAGCTACCATTCCTATTTCCAATTGTATTCATCTAGCAGAAATCCCATGAAGCAGTAAGAGCAAGATGTGTGCTTGCCTTGTTTTCTGCTTTAAATACCCTTGGCCTTCCTGGGCCCTTCCTCCAGGTGGGATTTGCAGTCATTCAGCCATCCACGAGCTGGGTGAGAGGCTCCAGGGGCAGGCATGGAGCATTGACCCTGGTATGCCTGGGATTGGCAGCCGCTGCCAGGCTGGGATATTGGCTCTCTGGGATATTGGGGGTGGGGTGTTCAGGGCAGGGCACTGCCTCACCAGGGCAATGCCTGATCTGCCCCTTCCCGCACACATGAGAGATGTTTCGAGCCAGAAATCCTTCCAGTCTCACAACGGAAGAGGTGATCCTACAGTGGAAAAAATAAAGTTCCATCTCTCTGTGCAAGAATTTTCAATAACTGTCTTTTGAGATTCCCTAGAAAACTACAGAATGCAGGTCCCCTTTTGGTGATTGTGTAACTAGAAAGTGTTACAAAGTGTGATTAAAACCTCACAGAGAAGACTTGTAATAAAAGCTAGGTACCTTGTGATGTGAAGTTTTGCAAAGTTTTACTCTTCTGAATTGGATTTTGTAAATGTATCATGGTTTTTCATTTGCTTTTCTTTTTTGATTGCCTTCAGGTTGGTTTTGGTGGCTCAATTTACTAAAAATGTAAGCGTGAAAAGTTAGTCAGATGGAAAGATTTTGCACATAAACATTTTAATATGAAGCTCTGCATGAACCTTGTGTTATTTATGTACAACTGTGCATAAGCAGCACGTAACAGTTTATGTTCAACTCTTGTTGCACAGGAAATTGCATGAAATCTCTGGTACATAAATGTTTGTCTGTTATAGTTTCTGGTATTTAAAACTTTTACTGCTCAAAGGTTTTAACCCTTCTCTTCCATATAGAAATGTGATTGGTAGTTGTCTCGAAAGGAAAGCTCTGAGGCCATATTTAATTTCATGGATAATTCAGAAGTTCAATGATTGTAGTACCAGTGGGGTTTTTTCAGCGTGTTTGTATTGTTATCCCCAAGGTGTTCCAGTTGGTAGGCTGAATATTTCATTCCCAAGCATGCATTTCTGATTAGTACTGACTTGTCTGCTTATGAATTTAGGAGAGAACCTTGTTGAGGGTTGGTTTGGCAGACTATGTAAATTATTAGAGGTAATACCCCCACACCAGCTGGTTTGGCTTCTTTTGTATCACATCCTGCTCCCCATTGCATGTGTCTGTCTCTGAAGGCCTCTGCCTCTCATACCTCTCCTGGTGGAGTGATTCACCTCTGACCAGGCACTGGACTGCTCTGCCTCTGCATGGACTCAACCTTCCAACCTCCCTGCCTCATTTGTAGAAATGTTGATGTCTTTGTCATCTTAAGCACCTTTGAGGAATTTTCAAGGATACGGAGATGCTGCAGCTCCACATGCTACCTTAACACAGCTTATCCCACATCAGCCACTTTTCAAGCCTGGCCACAGCAGCTCTCCTTGGCTCTGAGCTTGAGCACCTCTTTATATTTTACAGGCTTGTATTTGTTTATCTTAAATGCCTGGAATTCTCTCTGACACCACTGTGAGCATGAATACAATAGCATTCTTACCACGGTACTGCAGCCAGACACATTCCCTTTTTACCCCCATACAAAGCAGCTCTAGCACCTTCAAAATGTTGCTGAAGACAATGAAATTGTTTAGCAGTTGTGCAAGACAGCTGAAACACAAGCACATCAGAAAGACTAAAGTGTAATTATAAAACATGTCATGCTGTTAGTTTAGGAAAAAAACAATCAAATCCTAACAATGTAAACTGACTTTCCTTGTACTGAATTGCACTATTTATTTTGTTCCTTTCAATTACTGCACAGAGCTTTGGTTAGACATAGTGTTGTAATACATTCATGCTAATTTTTCAGAATCTTTTCCACAGCCTAATTTCTTCAGCAAATTGCTCACTTTTTTAGAGGTAGTAATAAGCATAGATTAAAAAGGAGTGAGGGCTATATACATGCAGAAACAAAACAAAGTTTGTGGGAAAGCTTACAGGCAGAAAATATATGGCATATGTGATAAGAAAATCCTGCAAAGTTGTTTTGGTGGGCCAGAGAAGGCAAGTTACAATGGTGATGGCCTTAATTTGTTTATGTTGTCTGTTCTAGTTTTCTAGTATAAAATGGGACCCTGTTGTTAGTTTCTGTATTTACAGTCACATTTTCTATTATGGGTAGTTTAGGTCTGGTAGTATTTATTGAGCTGCTGTCTGTTTGGCATGATGAATTGGAACATCTTCCTTGGGAATGGAGAGAGACAGATCCACAGCCCCCTCAGTGCCTGAGGAGGCTTTAATAAGGCGTTTGTCACTACCCAGTGACTTTATAAGGCTCCTGCATACTCAAGAGATTGGCTGAAAAATCAATAGAAATGGAATTAAGAGAAGAACTGAAAGAAAGAGAGAAGAGGGATGGAGAAGGGGAAGACAACCAAGCCCTCTTAGCAAAGAGGGTTCTGGATTTTAGACTGACAGGACTTAAACTGCTTCCCAGAAGAGCTCAAACTCCTGGGCTGCTCCCCAGGCTGAGATTCACCAGTCCTTCCACGAGGGATGAACCTCTCCAGAGACAATTTCTTCTGTCAGGTGTAGTCTGGATGCCTCAAGTGAGTTGAGCTTCATCCACTACAACTGGATCCATGTGGATCCATCCATAGGCATGTGATTGCTTATTGCTGCTTTATAGCTTGGAAACCGGTCCCTGCTTGCACAGGACCTATGTTTTTGCAGTCCCATATTAAGTGATTGCTAAATGCAGAGTCTGGCAAGCTCTGCTTTTTTAGGATCATTAACTACCTGAGCCACTGCCTGAGCTCAGGG
The DNA here is from genome assembly GCA_013399225.1 of Rhipidura dahli. Lineage (NCBI taxonomy): Eukaryota > Metazoa > Chordata > Aves > Passeriformes > Rhipiduridae > Rhipidura > Rhipidura dahli. The sequence goes on from VXAC01000912.1 coordinate 254,292, forward strand.
CTTTGAACCTATTTCATGTTAATGTACTGACTGCTCACATTACCCCTAGACTCTGCACAGCTCAGTACAAAGCTTTATTTGTGTTTTAGTTGTATAAAAGGTGTAATAGTTTTATGACTGTGTGCTGTTTTGAGGAATAATCTGTAATTGCTAGTGAGTTTAGCCATGTGAAAATTGGAGGTCTAATATTTTTTAAATTTTGAAAACTTATTTTATTTCTGACATTTTTGAGAGGTATGTTCAATTTTATTTAATAGTAAAAAGAAAGAAATAAAAAAGTCTCTGAATAGTATTTATCAAAGCCAATGCCATATATTTTTTCTGCAACCCTGGCAGAATTTTAGAAAAAAAAGTAAGTCCAGTGATAAATGAGTTTGCATTTTTTACCTATCCTGAATCTTGTGACATGTTAAGTTCACTTAAAGCAATTATTGACACAAATGCTGCAAAGTAGAATTAATAAAATGTGCTAAGATATTATTTTTATTTAAAAAAATTATACATATGCCTTATTAAATACATGATGATTCAGATAAGTACCATGTATCACATGATTGATTTTCTTCCAAACATTTTTAGAAAGGCAATTAGACTTGTCAATCAATATGAATTTAAAAAGATCAGCACAGTATCTGCTGTTGCACAGATATACTGGTGTATGGAACACTGACTGAACAACACTTACTTCAGAGAGCTGTGATAGTACTGAATTTTAAAAGACTAAACAGATGACCTGGGAAGTTTTAGTTTGTATATCTAAAAGATAAGATTTGAAGTATATTTTCCATCAACAAAAGGCAGAAAAACATGAGAAGATGTCATAAAATGTATCAGTATTATGCATGAAATTTGGGACGTTTCCTCAAACTTATACATACTGCTCTCAATATAACTCCTTAATTTGAAATCTAGTTGAAACTGCTTATTCTATCTGATCCCATTACTAAAGTACCAAAACAGTATAGTAAAGTTTACTATATCCATAGTAAAGGATGTACTCTCCAAATCTCTTATGCTTTAGATCAAACATGAAGTGAACACAGTGTATTGCACATAGAAATGTTGTGTTGCAGTTTATTATTTGAAGTGACGGCTTCTGCAACTCGGCTTGAGCAGATAAATATAAAAGTCTAGAGGAAACATCTCTGCCGTCAACAAAGTTAAAGTAAGGACATGTAAATAGCATAACTAGTGCTGATAAACAAAAAGACTGAAGAGTTTGTCCTGTATAAGTCATAACCTTGATACTAACAGGCAGTCACAACCTTAATTCAATGACTAATGCAATGACATTTCTATTTTTTCCATATGTCCTCTTGCCACTGAATGCACAATGTAGATGTGGAGCTGTTGTGCATACTAAGCTTTTTCATTCTCAAAATGTCACAGTTACATGTGAACTTTCTACTTTCCTGTCTGATAAGTAGTCTACTTAATTTGTGTGTCCTACAGTTCCAAGAAACAGAAGATGCAGATGCAATTTGTCTCTTTCAAACATGTATTCTGTTTACACATTCATATCCATGTTACAAAACAGTATAGAATTCGGGTGGGTTTTTTTAAAAAAATGGAATTTCTCATTTTTCTTATAGTGGTACTCTGATGTTTTAAGAGCAACCTGTATCCACTACCTTGGGAACATGAGGACCACCCCTATCAGAACTTTAAAATCCTCAGAAAAATCTTCCTGAGCCCTAGTTCCTCCTACAGAAAGCACAGTACTAGTATCAAGTCTGGCACTACTACATGCTAAAACAAGAATGCTCATCAAAATATGTATGTGACCAGGAAATATATCATTCCTCTGCAGCAGTGTTCGGTGCCAATTCTCACAAGGTAAATAGCATTTGAACTGCCACTGGGCATACACATTTTATGACCATGGTTATAAGATGTTTTTTAAGCAAAATAAACAATAGCTGAATACAGATTCCCTGAAGCTTGGAGAGGAACCCAAATAACAATTAGCATTTTCAAAATGCTAATTTTCTGTAGATTTTGGAAGAGGAAGCACTTTGTCATCAGTACTTAGCTTTGTGATAAAGATAGGCATATTTAGAAAGGGATTAGAATATATTACTGAGGGCAGCAGAGCCTGGACTGCAAAACAGTCCATGACTCCTATGTTATTGTTCATGCACAAATCCCTACCCCTATCTATATATTAATACATTCAGCTGAGAGGAGAGTCCTTGTACACTTTAATGAGCCAAATTCCACATGCAGAGCATACGTCTATGTTGCAATATGTTGCAAAACGAGACATATTGGATCTCCTTTTGTCCACAGTGTAGAATTATTTTGCTCTTTGGATCTTTTTTTGCTTTGTTTTGTTTTTGCTAGGGTTTGAGCTAGCTCTCTGCATGGCAAAGAGTCTGGGCATTGTCTTAAAGATAGACCATTCCAGGGAATTTATTTTCAGTATTTTGAACAGAGAACAAATTGAGATGATAATTGCACATTATTGTGCTCTTGATTAAGCTACATCTCAGTCATATAGTTCTGAAACTGCACCAATTGGTCTGATTGTTAGGAATCTCTTACTATATTTACTTGTATAGCCACTGTAACTTCAGGTAGGTTGAGTAAACATGGCTTGTGGCCCTCATGGTGACTGAAGACCATCCTCTAGAGCTCAGGGGATCTAGCATATCTGAGAAGGCCTCCCACCTTATGTGAATAAACTATGTCAGTGGTGTACTGAGCTGCTAAATGGCCAGCTATTAACAGTGTAGTGAAATTCAGTAATCACTTTATGTCCTTTCTGCAGCTCTCCAAGTGCTCGTGTGTACTTCTGCAGAACAGGACATCAAAGTGGGTTGGGAAGTTTTCAGGGTCTGCTGTGAGAGGAGAGCTAACACAGCTTGAGATGTCTTAGAAATTTCAGACACAGAGCCTAATTCTTAAACACAGGCAAATTTTTTCAGCTGTTTTGGGGTTTTTTTGTACTATCCAGGGCAGCAGTAATTTCTGTAGCCAGAAATAATGGACAGGTACACTGGCATTAATGTAAAGTTTTACAGCAAAATAACTTGAATCAATAGCTCTGTCTAGTTTCTAACCCTTATAAATTTCTTCCAGGTTACATAAGCAGTAATGAAAAAAGTTTGTTCTCAGCCCAGTTTAATTAACTAATGAAGTCATAACTAAAAAGTATTGACTTCTTTCCTGGGCCATGTTAAACTGGTAACATCGAAATTTGAAGACATTTTAGAGCCAAGGACTAATTGAAAATCCCAGTTTGAATATTGTTTCCTGGTTTCAACTCATTATATTATTCATAGTGCTTTTCTATAAGTAATTTTAAGCTTCACCCATGTTCACAACAATTCTTAGTTTTTTGCAAATGGAATTGATACAATGCTAACTCCTTCTCTTTTTTCATCAATAAATATTTAAGAAAATAAGCTCAAGTAAATTTTCTACTACCTCCTGAGTGGCTAAACATCAATTTTATAACATGACTATAATACTCATTCAAAGAAAAATTTGATCCACATGAATTTTATAAATCTGTATGGTAACAATAGTCCTTAAATACAGTAATGAAAGGGGACACAGTCATTATCTTAATTTTCACAAAAGTGCACAGACCTTTAAATGTCATAATTAGACTCCTAGGGGAGTTTAAGTGACATAAAGAATTTAGTATGTTCTATATCATATGTAAAAAAATTTCTCACATTTTTTTCTCTTTTAGTCAGACTAACAGCAAGATTGTTTTAAAGCCTTAGGCAAAATAATTTTCAGTATGTCCCCAAGTGGAAGGTTACGCAATAGTCCTTGGAACAGCCTTCAGTCTGTACTATGATCCATTCAAGTAAAAAAAGAAAAAAAAGTCTCCAGGTCTAATAGAAAAGGAAGCACTTACCTTCTAGCTTTAAAAAAAATGTAGGAAGACTATAAAGAAGAAATGCAAAGAATATTCATGATACCAAGGGCACTTAGTGCTTTTGTGTAATTCCTCTCAGGCCTCGGTCATCACAAGTTACAACTTTTGTATACATGACATTCAAGGATTGCAGCCTGAATTAGTTAAAGATCTGAATCTAAGCTTCATTGGCTAAACCATATTGAATCCATGTATTTGATTTAATCAAATTTAGTGGAAAGAATTAACTTAATTCCCTAAATTAAAGCCACTTCACACACTATTTATCTTAACTTTAGTACTTCACTGTATTTTCCTCAAAGACAGAACACAGAGTCAGTGTTACTACATCAAAAAAAGCATTTAGAACACCCTGAGTTAATCTGTCAAGTAAATGTTTTTAATTCAACATGGAAAGGATCATTCTAGCAATCTCATTCTGTAGTTTCTCTGCTTTTGTTGTGGTTAACATTTCAACCTGTGCAGAATAAAGAACATCTTTTTTTAAGACTTTATAACATTTTATAGCATATTTTTCCTAGTATGTCTTTAATTTTCATTTAATTTACAGTAAATATGTCAACTTACCATATGTCAACTGACCTACAATAATACCTCTTTTTTTTTGAATGCTTCCTCCATGTTTCATTTTTAGCTGTCTCTTTCAAGACAGTCATTTTAAGGCATAATGAAAATGATTTTACTGAGGACCTAATGTGTGGATTCCCACTGTTCATTCATGATCCTATCCAGGTTTTTTACAGATAGGTTTTTTTTTTGCTTAGACCAATGCAGGGACAGGCTGAAGTTTTGAGCAGCTCAACAGAAGTCGGATGCCACACAGAGCTGCTCATCCTTCTCCACAGCTCAGACCTACTCTTAGAGTAGAGCCATGAGTCGCAGCTGAGCTCAAATGTGGTAAAACCAGGCACAGTGAAACCACATGAGGTGAATTCCCTCAATTCAATGAACTTGAATATATTTTAAGTTTCATTAGTCATTGGCTGAATTAAGAGATACACTACAGTAAGAAGCAGTTCCTTACACACTGAGCATGGCTCCATATGTCTACTTATGTCCCCTGTCAGGGCATTTCACAGAGAAAAGGAAAGTCTCACAGGCTTTCCCCTTCCTATTATTAAATATCTCCCAGGCATTCCAGCTTATCCTTAAATTTCACTTACATAATTTACTATTGGTGTTGATTTTTTTAGAATAATCAAATTAATTTTAAAGATGTCTTGTTTTTGGATTTGGGAATAATCTTTTAACATATATACATCATATTTAAAATAAATTCACATGAAAAGTCATTGTCAAAAATGGTGAAACATCATTAAACATACATTCTCTGTTAGGGAAATTTCTGTATTGCCAAATCAATCTCTGAAAGTGCTGCTTCTCTGATTCTTTCTGGGAAGAATTGATAGGATGTTGGAAACAACACAGTTGTCCTGTAAATCAACAATGATTGATATCTTACAATACCTGTGTAAGTCTGAGGGACAAAAGACCTTCCATGTTTCCTCCATTAATGTTTCCAGCAGTGTTATCGTGCCTGTAGAACTGGTTACAACAATATATCTGTACTCATAGGAAGAGCATTGTATTTTGAGATATTGGCAAAGGTATTTTGAATAAGGCCATATATATATATACATATATATGTGTGTATATATATATATATATGTATAAGGACTAACTGTAGCTTGCAAATGAGATTGCTCATGGAAAAATTAATAAAGCAAAAAACATCTAAATTACCTAATAAAATAAACGCAGTGATTATACAATAAAGCCTTAAACTTGTTCAACTTGATTCTGCTCTCTCAAACCATGATGTTAGGCTGTCTGAAAAAAGCTGTGTCTTAGTTTGAATTTACTGCCAATACCATAGAATGTAAAGGCAATGAGATCACATATCCCTGAATTTAAAACTGTCTGGGTTTTCTGCCTTATTATAAACTAGAAATATACCACCAATTAGATTATTTCAGAAAGTATTTTAGGAAACAACGATTTATGTCTATTTGTCCTAAATGATGTATTTTGCATTTTGTGGTCTGGAAATTTTTATTATATTTTTCCCTGACATTGCATTTATTTCAGGAAACAGAAAATACACAGTAATAAAAATATTTTTTAAGCATGTGCTATAGAATCATGATACAGGACAACACTGTAAGAAAATAAATATAAGCTCTTAGACTACCCAATGGCACAAGGATGTTTTTTCCGGGCTTTCATGTAGCACAGCACTAAGTCTCTTAAGTTGTCTTCATTGCTTAAAATAGCTTGTCAGAAAACAGAAAACTCAGATAGCCATAGGTTACTGTAGACAGGACCTTTAGATGATTCTCTCTTTGAGCATATGAGGTGAATATGAGCAGTTATTTTGTAGGCAGCTGTTTCTGTCCCTGAGCCTTCAAGCTCTACCCAGTTGGCTGAGATGTGAACAGAAACCCCAAGGGGTGAAATTTTTGAAATGGATCCAAAGCAGCTTTGCTCATGCTGTGCTCTGTGTAAGTTTTATTTTTTATCATGATGACATAAGTTAAAAATAGCTGGGATGTTTGTACTGTTCATGAAATAGAAAATACTCTGGGTTTCTCACCGTCAAAATTAGACAAACCAAATTAGTCTGACAGCTGTGTTCCTACTGTCATTCTTGTGTGAACTGGTACTGCTGGGGAAGAAACTCATAGTGATGCAGGAAGAAAACCACTTGCATCTTGCTAGATGCTGCCACAAAAAAGGGATGTGTGGATGAATTGATACACAGTAGTCCTCAGAAAGTGGTCACCTTATGGATTAGACTGAATTTTGAATTCATAAATTGAGAAGTAACTTTGGAATCAATAGTGAAAATTCTCTGGGGGAGGCTTTCTTTCTTTTCTTTTCTTTCTTTCTTTCTTTCTTTCTTTCTTTCTTTCTTTCTTTCTTTCTTTCTTTCTTTCTTTCTTTCTTTCTCTCTCTCTTTTTTTTTCTTTTTTTCCCATATCAGAATTAATTCCAGCTTAGTGTTCACTGCACTTTATAATAAATACATCATAAGGGAAAAGCTAGTTGGTGGAAAATTCAGGAAAAAAATGCAATTGGCAAGAAAAGACACTTGAATTAAAAGAAAAAATCCTTCAGCTGCCAAAAGCGAGAAAATTTTAATTAATCATTTGATTTTTGTTTTCTGCTTTTTTCTAATTTCTTTTGATTCCAAACTAGTTTTGATTTGTGCATAAAACCCTAATCATAAGAAATTAGAGCATGTAAAGGGTATTTTATATTTCTCTTACCTTTCAATATTCTGCAGTACATTTTCTGTGGCTTCTTTAGCACTTGAATTTTGGTTAACTTCTGAGTATGTCCACACAGCAAAGTGAGGTGATAAGCACTACACGTGTCCCAGTCTCCTGAGTTATGGGTCTGAGAGTGTCTATCCACGTCTGGGGCTCACTGACAGAGGGGAATGGACAGGAAATCGGCTGGAGAACAACTGCCCCATCTGCAGCCTCTCCAGTCACTGAAAAGAGAGAATCAAAGCTTGAATCATCCGCAACTCCATTTATATACTAAATCTCTGATTGCCATTTAACCACTATGACATATTTTTTAGTTCCAGAATTTCTTATTCACACGAACAACCTGAAGTTTTTAACGAAATCTCTCTTACTCATTTCTCTCTTTCAGCAGGTCACAAAACCTTACGCAGTCTCAGTTAATGCATCTTTTAAACAGAAATAGCTAGGCAGTAGTTATTTCAAGACTAAAATAGTGCCTTTAAAATGTTTTGACTTCTTAGAATAACAAAATTGCTGAAAAGAATAAGTGCCATAATGTTATTTTGCTTCTGCTGGCCTCCTGCAATATAAGTAAAGTCAAATATATGCTTTTGCTTTTATTCAAAGATTCTAAATGCTCTCTTTAGGAAGGCTGGGAGAAATACAGCTGGATATTATTACTTGGTGTGGTTGAAAAATGCAAAAAACTTTCTTCATTCTATCATTTGGTGAGAGAAAACCAAGAAATTAATCTGAGACACAAAGCAACCACATGCATATGATTAGGTAACAAAAGCCTGCCAGAACATTTGTACAATCTAACTGTTCTTGAGTTTTGCTGGAATTATTCAATTTCCTTCACTTCATTTTTCAGCTGGAAGAAAACTAAGGGAGTTCTAAGCTTCACTCAGGAAATGCTAACAGCAATTTAAGGGACTATTAGGTTTTTGCTATAGGTCTATAATATTTCTTTGTTCTTCTCTTCATAAAATAAAAGAAATAATGTGTCTCAGTCCTATACATTTTACACTGTAGATCCATTAAAAAAATCCACAAAAAAACAAGCTTGTTTACAATGCATCCTTTTTGTGAAATATTCTTACTCATTAATGACTCTGATGGACTCATAGAAAGCTAACCGTAAAAGGTAATAGCTAACATAAGATTTGAAAGATTTTGGATGCCAAAGTAATACTAGTTCATAGGACACATAAAAATAAAGCAGGGTAGGTTATTAATTGGGAAGTTTAAATCTTAGCTTAGTTTATTGATTTCTCAGATATCTGTATACCTTTCTTTGTTACTTTTTCCCCTCTTCCTGCAGAAATACCAGGACAAACATGAAAGGGGAAAAAGTTCTGTTGTATCTGGCATTCTGCATGTACCTGAATCCTGTTCTTTCTTCCATATGAGATTTGATGTTGCTGTCCTTACATGACAGGGCAAACTCTGCACCTTGATGGATTATGTAAAGAGTGTCTCTAAAGGTGTCTGGCCCTTTCAGAAGAATGGACTGAAATCCTACGAGTCCCGGAGTACCCTCATTCAGCTTCTTGTTAGAATGTGCTGGAAGTGGGACTGAATCAGAAGCAGATCTGATTCCTCAGAATTCTTCCTTTTAAAATTGGTTGATCCAATTTTAAACAATTTTTGGATCCAATTTTAGCAGTAACATATCATAGAAACTGTAAATAGACTCCAAGAGTATAGATGGTTTGGGGAGTTGTCTTTTGTTTGTTTTGGTTTTTGTCTTGGGTTTTGCTTGTTTGGTTTGTGGTTTGGGGTTTTATTAATAATTTAAAATTAAATTGAATTTTTCAGAAATCCACAAAGACTCCATATGTGTGACCATTGTGGTGCTGCAATCATCAGGATGTTGGGCTGCATTAATGAGGGCATCACCACCAGAGATAAAGAAGTAATTATCCCACTCTACTCAGTGCTTTCCAGGCCAGACCTGGAATACTGTGCTCAGTGTTGGTTCCCCATATTAAAAAAAAAAAAAAAAAAAAAAAGAAAAAAAAGAAAAAAAATATGGACAGGCTGCAGGGGATCCAGAGAATGACCACAAAGATTGTCAAAGGACTGTGAAACCTGCCAAGGTGAGGAAAGAGGCTGCGAACAGGCTTCATTCAGCCTTGAGGATAAAAGGTTTAGGGAAGAACTTATCACCATATTCCTGTATGTAAACACCAGCTAAAAAGATGGAAGCTCCCTTTTTACAAGCAGTCACACAGGAAACATGAAGGGCAATGGGTACAGGTTACTCCTGGAAAAATTCTGGTCAGGCACAATAGGAAAATTTTTCACAGTGAGAACAATCAGACACTGGAATAACCTCCCCAGGGAAGTTGTGGATTTCACAGCATAGGACACTAAAGATTTAGCTAAACAGGGTGATGAGCCATCTTCTCCAGACTGTGATTTTTCTAAGAAAGGTTAGACCAGACAACATTTGAGGTGTCCTTCCAACCTAGTATTCTATCACTCCGTGAATGCAACCCACCAGATTCAGCTCTGCCAGGACTCTGATGTTGTGCTGTTTCTCTGAACTGCTCTCATTCCCAGTGCAGGCTACATCATCTATCTGCATTCCCAGTCCCTCACACATGCTGAAATGGCTGACAGACCTAATTTCCAAGCCTGCATTTGTCAGGATTGCTGTCCCTGGACTCCACACTGAGAATCTGCCTTGTTCGCCACAGGATATCACTGAAGTTCAGCATCTGCTCTCTCAGCAGCAACGACAAGGTTATTTTGTGGTCAGACTTCTCTCATTCAATTTATTCAAATCAATAGTATTTTAGAAAGGGCTTAAAAGGAGAACAATTCCTGGATGTCTCTTTATCACAGTCCCTGGCTCCTATGGGATGTTTGATCTCTCTTCTCCTTGCTGGAATGACAGTGCTGTGGGATGCAAGCACTAAAGCAGATTCCTGAAGGAGAGAAGTACAGAGAGGACCAGCCCTGTGTGACACACAGCTGGTTCTACTATTCACAAGCAAGGAATAACTGGCTGGGGAGATGGTAATCAATTGCAGTCTTGGCTGTCATGACCTGGAAGCAGTGGAGCTCAGAATGCTAAGGGGGGTGACAAAAGAGAAGAGCAAGAACACAGACCTTGGACTTCAGGCAGACAAGCATCCTAACTGAGATGTGATGCCTGCAAGGAACATAAAAAGCAACAAGAAAATATTCTGTGGTTACATTAGCAGCAAAACACTGAGAAGAAAAATGTGGAATGGGGAAGGTGATTTAGAGGCAATGGATGAAAACCAGACTGAGTTACTCAATTTTGTTTCTTACACTTCCTTACACTATTTATCAACAGGGTCTCCCAGGCCTCTGTGATTAATGAAGTTTGAAGGGGAAGAACAATTAGAAGTGGATGAGAATCAAAACTGGTGTTACCTGAAAAAACCTCCATCTATACACATCCTTAGGTCAGGATACTAAGAAATCTGACCAATATCTTTGCACAACTTCTCTGTGTTGCCTTCCCCATGTAACAGAGACTCAGAAGATTTCTGATGAATGAAGAAAAGCACTCCTCCTCAAAAAGGATCAAAATAAAATCTGGTGAACTACAGGCCACTTAATTTCCTTTTGTCTCTGGGAAAATCATAAAGTCGTTATGGATTACATCTCTAGGCATATGAGGGAGAAGAAGGAGGTGGCTGGGTTATTAAGGGCAAATCATGCCTGACCGACCTGGATGCCTCTGTGATAAAGACTGGCTTAGAAATGAAGGAAGAATGAGGGATGTCATTTATATAAATTTTTGCAAGACTTTCAACATTGTCTTCTCCCATGTTCTTGCACATGATTTTGGACACCTAAGGCTTGGTGAGTGAACAACCAATGGGTAAAAATCTAGTAGAACAATCAGGCTCAAAAGACAGACTTTATTGTGTTGTGGTCATATTGGAGACTGATAAAAAATAGAGTGGCAGAGGTCTAACCTGAAAACTGCTGTGATTAATATCTTGAACAATGATATGGAAGAGGCAGCGGAGTGTGCCCTTATCAACTTTAGAGATGCAATCAAATTGAGGAGACTAGTCCATGGGCTTTATGGAAGAGCTGTAGGAATGGATTGACAGGAACTTTATGAAATCGAACAGGGCCAAATATACAGACCTGCATGTGAAATGGAAGAACCCTACAGCGACAGAGGCTGGAGACAGATTAGTTGGAGAACAGCTCTGTGAAATAAGCCCTGGGGTCTTGTCAGGGAGCTAGTTGAAAATGAACCAACACTATGTCCTGGCAGAAAATAAATCCAGCAGCTTTCTGGGCTATATTAACATGAACAGAGCTAGTAGTTCAAGGGAAGAGGTTTTCCTCCTCCATTTCACCATTTATTAGACTGCACCTGGAATACAGTGTCCAGTTTTTGCCCCATAATACAAGACAGACATTGACAAGCTGTAGCAAGTTCATCAAAGGCCACTGAGGTAGGTAGGTGGCAGTTGGAAACCTGTCCTCTTTAGCCTGGAGCAGGGAGGTCTTCTCCAGGCTAAACTAGAAAAACTGAAAGGACCTGGATAAACTGAACAGATGCCCATCCCTGGTCCTAAGAGGGGGTTATAGAAAAGACAGAGCTAGGGTCTGCACAGTGGTACATGGAAGGTCAATAAGAGGCAAGTGCTGTAAGTTAAAGTTGATATTGGGTATAAAACAAACATTTTCTGCAGGAGCAAAGGGTGGAAGCTTGGTTGTAAGCAGGTTTACCAGAAAAGTTGTACAGTCTTGGTCCATCTCTGGAAGTTTTCAAGACCCAGTGGTATAAAATCCTGAGCAACGTGATCTCACCACAGAGGTCACCTTGTTTTGGGCAGGAAGTTGAATTATGAAAACCCACAGAGACCTTCTGCTCTAAATTATCACAAGGTCATATTCCACAATCCTATAAACCTAACACAAAAAACTTCTTACATGTCTGGGTCTGCATGAGCCTCCTACATAGTCACTCTTTGTCCCCTAGTGTATTTGAATTTCCCATACTCTATTTTTCGGGGCCTTTTGTCCTTAGTGTTAAACTAGACTGTGTTCATCTTCCACGTCTAGCTTTTCTTTTCATATAGAATTATCCTCTTTGACTTTTTTTTCCTGCAGGCATATCAAGCCTGATGCATATAAGCCCCAAGAAGAAAACATTGTTTCAGCAGTGGGGATTAACTACCATCCCTAGTGTCTTTATTTCTTGCAGGAGGTCTGTTTTATCTTACCATCTTAATTGGGGCTGCTAGAAATATGAAGGCCATAAAGATACATAAAATATTTTAAACTTTAAAATATTACACTGGCCAAATATAACATAATGCTATAGCTTCTCTTTCTCATCATTTTGCACACCAACACCTGAAAAGATAACCTGATGAAATGGGTGACCTGATTAAGCACTTCCTGATTGAGCAGAGTGCTTCATATGAGCAAGCCTTCTATTGTGCTTCTGCATGCTGGGAAAATGATCTAAAAAACGCATACAAAGAGAAAAGAACTGGAAAAATCTTAATGTAGAGCTATGGAATATGAACTATGTGTTTGTTCCTAAAAGAAGAGGAGCAGAAATAAAATTCCACATGTAAGTAAGAAGTTTGCCTCATTTGCATACTGCAAAATCTTCTTCATGAATGTTTCCTTAAAGACCTTAATTATACAGTAATTGCTATTAAATACAAAATTTACTTATGAAAGTGGAAGCAGCTACTAATATCTTTGAGAACAGGTGGAGAGCTGGTATCAGTTGAATTTGTGAGGGGATCAGGGCATTGGAGCTGTTAAAGAACTGGATGGAGTTTCCTCTAAGAAGTGTCTAAGCACCCTGACTTTGTCTAGTTTGGAGAAAAGGATGTTGAGGGGTGACCTCATTGCTCTCTACAATTTCCTGAGGAAGGGAGGTGGAGAGGGAGATGCTGTGCTCTTATCCCTGGGATCCAGTGACAGGAATGGTTCAAAGCTGTATGAAAGGACTTTTGGACTGAACAATAGGAAGCACATTACTGAGAGGGTGGTCAAACACAGGGTACCTAGAAAGGTGATTTATACCTCAAGCCTGCCAGCATTCAAGAGGCATTTGAACAACACCCTTAACACCACACATTAACTTTTGGTCAGCCCTGACTTGCTCAGGCAGTTGAACAAGATGATGGCTGTAGATCCCTTCCAACCGAAGTATTGTAGTGTAATGTAGTCTAATTTAGGTTTTGTCTGTCTTCACAATCAACTGGATTAAGCTTTCTGACTAGGTTGCATTTTTTATGATGCACTATCATTCTGTGATGCCAGTGAATCTTTAAACAGGCAGCTTGTTTGGGAGCTGAGACCAAAGGACAAAATGGAGATATAAACCTAATCAGACATGCCTCTCATAAATCATTACAATAAAAAGAGTTTGGTTTTTTCAGCTCAGACTGGAGATATTTAGGTCATCCACTGCAATGGAAATCAGTGCCCCTCAAACCTCGCCTCCTGCCCCTACAAAGTGAATTTTGTTTTTATTTGCTTTAATAGCTCGATTAGTGACCTCTGAGCTGTTCATGCAGTTAAAACAATAAATAAAATTATGTTTTGAGCAATATACAGGTAAAGATTGTTTTGGTTCACTCTACCTTCCTTTTCAAATAAAATTATTTTCGAGCCTTTTCTGATTCATTTTTACTGTGGTTTGCTTCCTTTGAAAGAGGCAGTATGAGTATATCAACAGTGCTCACTCCCCATTTAAAAATGTGAGAGTGACTTGCACTATTTTTGGTGTTGTTCTACTCAGCCGTGCACAGTAATAGATATTTCACAGTACTTCACACAGATTTTGAGGAAATTATGTCTTTTGAAGCAGCAGCAACCATACCAAATATGCTGAGGTTTGGCCTGCATGTGGGTTATGTTCGCTCTGTGTCATAAAAAGCAGGAACAGAGTGTCCCATTCCTTTGGCATGGGTGAGCAACGACACAATATTCACATCTTGAAACTCAAGCCCACACAGATCACTCAGCTTAATTCTTAGGCACTTATGACTTTACTGCATGATAAAGGAAGAACGATTGTGGAAAATTCTCTGCTGATAAACAATTAACTGCTAAAATCTAAACCTATTTATGGTTTACTGATGAAAGTAACAATAACAGGCCAGTAACAGTTTCATGTATTTCAATCCATGAAGGGTGAAATCTGTTGTTTTATGAATAATAGCATTTAACATTATGAATAGTTCACAGCATGCCCATCTGGGCCTAACATTCTCTATATTTAAATATCATTCAGCAGTTACGAAACTGTCTGAAAATTTTCCTCTCCTGCTGATTCTTTAAATGCATTTATTTCTTGGTTCTTTTATTTATTTATTTTTAAATACCAGTACTATATCTGTATATTATTGTCTTATTAGACCTGAAAATATTTGAAAAGTATCTTCTTTCTGAGTACTGTTTGTCAAATTTTTTGAGATTCATAAAACTAGTTATTGTTTAAGTCTGAAATTTTACAAACGGTATGCATCTAGATCCCAGATTTTTACCAGCACAGGATATGTGATAGCCATCTCTTAAACAGATTGAAAGGAACTTGGCAGACTCTTAAAATAAGAAAAATTATGATTACCTAGCCTGCCTTTCTACACAAATGCCATTTAGTGATTTCAGTTTAAGTGAGAATAAATCTCATAAGGAAAAAAAAATTAATCTTAATATTCATATTTTAAACAATATACTGCCAAGTGATCTTTTGCAATTTTTTCCAGTAGTTAATTTCTCAACTCTAAAATATACAAAATTTTTGTGGCTTCAGTTTCCAGATACTGGGTTCTGTTATAATTTGTTTTACTAGACTGAAAAACCTTCTTTTATCTCATAGCTGTTTCCTGTGGCAATACCAAGAGAGAAATTCAGAGAAGCTAACTTAGTCTACATGCAAATCTAGACACAAATCCTCTCTAGATTTCTTCTTTTTGAACAGTCTTTCTCTGTGTCCCTTCTTAACTCCATGTACATCCCCAGTTTACATGCTGGCAGGGTAGTGTGAGAAAAAGTTTTAACACTGTGCAAGCACTGCTTAGCAACAGCTTAAACACCCCATGTTATCAGCACTGCCTTGGTCACAAATCCAAAATATAGCCTGGCAGTAAGAGCTCCTAAACAGAAAAATAACTCTCCCAGTCAAAACCAGTATATCTAGGAATTGCTGAGGTTAATCAGATCATATCCTAAATATGTACATTATTCTATATATACACATATTATATGTGTATATATATATAATATATA
>VXAC01000912.1:269737-396834 GCA_013399225.1 Rhipidura dahli
ATATATAATATATATTTTATATATAAATAAATGTATATATAAATCATAAATAGAGACATATATATATATATACACACACATACACCTTGTAGAAAGAGTATATGCTTTCCATAAATCATGATGAATGACTGGGAATAAATGGGTAGGAACTGTGGCAAGTGGGCAGAGCATCAAATAAAGTATAACTAGCAAAGTGTATAAAGGTTTATAGGAAGAAAGATTTCTGTATTTAAACTATAAGTCACAGTGAAATCAAAGAGAGGATGTTCCAATACATATCAGGTAAGACCAGGTGATGTGAAGATGGGGAGCTCCATTTTTATTAAAAGGCTTAGCTGTGATCAGATGGATGACATGATCACCGTCACTGACAATCAAGAATTGAGAGGTAATAAGCAAACACTAGGTTATATATTACTTAGGTTAAACGACATCAACTCATTTGGCTGTGACAATAGTTACGCCAAGGAAAAGGATCTTGTGTTTATATTGAATACATGTGGCAGTAGCTGTGAGTACCAACCAATTTGGGGCTCATATCTGTAGAGAGCACAGGTTTAAGAATGTGCTGATTAGCACTGCCCATGAATTAGGAACATCTGCAAGTAAGTACTGACACATTTCTTTGGCCTTAAAAAAACCAAAAAAACCCAAAAAAACAAACAAACAAACAAACAAAAAAAACAAAACAAAAAAACCCCCACACTCAAATAAGTAGCTACCTTGGTCAGAGCAGTAGCAACCTTTGAGCAGGTGTTTAGATCTGAACTAATTTACTTCCACTTAAATAGTTCCTGATGAGCCTAGTTGAAGATGGTAAGTAGTCTCATTAAAAATAAAGAATATTTTGTATTCTGTGTCTAAAACTTTAGAATTGCAAGCTTTCAAATTCTGAAATCTAAAATAGACCAGGAACAGTTTCTATGCTGAGGTTGGTATTGTCCATTTCAACCCATATAAGTGGCATTATTGTGTGTATCATCTATATAAAGCAGCAATTGCAATTCACAGCTGAAAAAGGAGGAACAGGAGGGGATTTTATATTTAGAGACTATATTATTGATCCAATTGATTTTAGAACAGCTTTCATAGCTTGGCAGATGTCAGACAGTACCTAACAGAATACTGTCACTAGCATTCATAGAATGATACAATGCTTTTTTTAATAAATTCCTGTAAAAACTTTTAGACAAAGGTCCCTGAACTAATGTACCATGATTTCTTTCAGATACTCTTCCTGCAACATTTCCCTCTATCCACAGCATTTTCTTCTTCCCTTTATTTCCTCCATGAATACTTCACTGCAATACCACTGTGTCCTTTTCTTTGCCCTCCTCTTCACCCAGTGCTTCCCCTGTTCCAGAATACATCCTTCTTGTTTGCCCACACACTTCGCCAGATTTGTGGTGATATCCATTTCTAAAGGTTAGCTACCTTTGAGCATATGTAGTGTTATGCTCAAAGTCTTGTAAATTGCAAAGAGGAAGAAAACCTTATATATAAATAAAGCCATTAATTTATTTTTCATATTATGGAAATCCTAAGAATTTAGCCACTATTAGTATAGACCTAGTTGTTAAAGAAAAAAAAGAAAAAAGAAGTTTAAACTGTTTTACACACAGTTTTTACCCCTATTCCTTATGCTCACCCTTCTCTGCTCTCTGCTCTGAGTCTCTTCTCTTCTCTATGCTCTGAGTCCTAGTATTGGTGGTTAAATCTACTAGGGTTGGGGGGTGTTATGGAAAGCCAGTAACATCTGGGCTTCTTTGCCAGGAGTAATGAAATGTTAATGGTTTCCTCTTCCTTCAGTGGTCACTATGAGTCAATTTGCTTAAATGTTTCTATGTCTTTCTCTTTATTCGTTTGTTTGCTGACGACATTACCCCCAGGCTTACTACATATGTTTCTGTACCTTTGATACCACTTATTTTCTCTCTTTGTTATCCCAAAACCCAGTTTTGTCTGGGTCCATGTTTGTGTATCCATAACTCAATGTTGATCAGTTCCTTATAGCTGTGGGCTCCCCAGTGCCAAGGCTGTTCTCCATCACTCACTGTCCCAATCCTACATTGCTTCGTATCACATCCTAAATTGTCAGTTCTCAGGCTTCTGATCTCATACACCATTTCTATAATGCACAAAATAATTGCGTATTACAGGGCTATCTGGCTACTGTTGCCAGTTAGCTGATATAGCAGGTGACACTTCAGAGTCACTGCCTTTAGGGTCACGGTGGCACATCTGGAAGCTGTACTGCCATATTTTCAAGAGTAAACTAAGTTGGTTAAATGTTGCTCAAACATGTGAAAAATTTGAGTTAAAATTATACATCTCAATTGCTGGATGGATGCCAATTTATGGGGAAAAAGTCATATACCCCGTTAGACTGATTCTATGATATATTGGGACATCACCTTGAAAATATTGGGACTGGGTAATCTGCCTGAATAATAAAACACATAGCTTAATGCCAGTCAGTCATAACCACTTCTCAGCCACAGGCAGGGGCAGTTTCTTTTACTGGTACTTGGCTCTCCACGTCCAGGCAGGGAGAAGTACCTGGACACAGCATGAATATGGTTACTGATGTCAAGAGGCGCAATATTTCTACACGGTGTAGGGAACAGAAATGGCTCAGTCCAGGCTTCTGATTATTAAGAAAAATGAGATGCAAAAAGTTTTTTATAAAGAAGGAAAATCTGCTCTAATTTTCTATTCTGTATGTGGAAAAACGTACTTCATTCTACCTTGTGGCAAAAAGGTGGGGATGGAGAAAAGTTGGAGGGAGGAGTTTTGTCTTTATTGCTTTCAGGAAAGTTCAATTATTCATTGCCCTTTGGAATACAAAATTGTAACTAAGCAAAAAGGGTTTGAGCAGGAAAATCTAAGAATCATTTACACTTATTTTTTTTGGACTGAAATGCCTCAGTATTCATTTATGATGATATTATGAGTTGCAGTGAGGTTCTTAAACATTATTAATCACTACAGATGGCTACAAACCCATTAAACCTTTTAAGCACCTGTTTGCTTATCAAATGCTCACATAGTAAGCTACCCTCTGGTTCACATAAGTACATTAGTTTTAGAACATATAATTACCTTACAATAACAGTACTGGTGCTAATTACCAATCCCCTGAAAGGAAAAAGTGGAACCTATTGAGTAGTGGGGATGGCTGGAACTTAAAAACAGAGCTTCTAGACTGAGTGCAGGGCTGGATGACTAATTGTAAAATGTTTATCTTATTACTGGTAAGCCTAGTTCAATTCCACAGTGAGCACCTAAGTGAAATAACTTGATTTTTTTGCCATCAGTCACAAGAGAACCCCCCCCCACACACACATAATTTATCACAATTTGTCTCTTTTGAAGAGAGCTTCAGGATAGAAACAGCATAAAAACCAAATTATTTCTCACTCAGATGTGTTGCACCATCTTTGAAAATATGGTGTTAGACAGAAATTGCAATCTCTTGTCATACTTCAAGTCTTATCAGTATGAAGCTCTGTGCTACAGCACACAAGAGAGTGCTCATTTTCCCAGAAGTATTTAGAGGCAATACCATTTCTTCCCAAAGTAATAGCCTCCCTGTTGGGGATGGCAGGGTTTATTCCATCCTGCAGAATGGTTAAATTAATTAAATAAACAGACAAAGAAACAAAGATATGATCAGGTAAGTGTGGTGAGAGGGTTATTTCACTAAGACATTTCTGTGCCATATATGCTAGCTTCCTAATAGCAGCACAGAAATATTCTTAAACTGTGTAAATCTATATAATTTTTGTTAGAGCTATACATATTTCTATAACTTCTGAGTGCAGCCCACAATTTTCTGATAAACTTCCCAAAATCCAGACCTAGTCTGAAGAACTGTATTCTGGTGACATACTACAGTGAGAATTCCATGTGAGCAATCAGATGTCATCTTAACAATATTGAATACTGATCAGCTTTTTTCATAAATGATTTTCCAAATGTCTATATACAGTCACTGTACATATTTGCATATAATCATATCAGAGAAAATGCACTAAAACTTTGACAAGAACATTATCACAGTTCCATGCTGTGAACTAGAAAAGTGGTAACTTCAAAAGTGGTAACTATATCAGCCATACCCCACGAGCAACCCAAGCCAAATTCCATTTATAAGCTTTGAATTGAGTTTGATAAACTTAAAAAAAATAGAAAACTTCTGCAACAAGTTTCCACTTTTTTTTCCTGAAATACCTTTTCATACCACAAGATTCAGAAATTTGAAGACTGAGATACAGTCATAATGCTGTACAGTCATTTTGCTGAGTTTAATGAATAAAAATTTTAACAGTGGTTGCAAAACCCACAATTGTTTCAAAGGCAGTATTTATCTACCCACCCTTGCCCTTATTTATCTGGATACCAACTACCCCCATTTCATTTGGAATACAATCTGGACTGATCATTAAGCTGCCAGTTTGTTCTAAAGGACCTGATAGACATCATCATCAGAAAAGGTGAATTGTAAAAATCTTGAATGTCTACTACAAGTTTAATGGATGCAATGCGATTCTTCTCAATCTGGTATAACCTGAAACATGTTACCAAAGATGAATAGACGTTTTCCACAGTTCTGGGAAAGTACCTGAGAAAAAGATGTGCTGTGGTAGAAAATGTTTAAAGGAATAGACTGAGATAAAAGGTAACTGGTGAATTAAAATTACTTTCAAACACATCTCAAAAAGGGCTAAATTGTGAACAAATACAAAAAATATTGACACCCTAATTATAAGACATTCCTATTTTAATCCTGCAAATATTAGGTCCTAGAGAATCTTTGAAAGAAGATTTTAAACTCAGAGAATAGAAAAATCATTTATAAAGTCAAAGAGAAGTTGGGTGGAAGCTTAGTCCTTAGTATACTCTCCAATCTTCTCTAGGCCTTCAATATTAAAAAGTACGTTATTTTATAGCCTTCAGTGTCTTACTCCCAGGCAGAATAAAGTTAAGTGGTTTGGTTAGCAGCCTATGCATTGACCCTAGTAAATCAGAGGTTCTGCCTTAGAGGTAAAGCTTGTTCATAAAAATCCATGGCAAAAATTGTTGTTTAATTATATGTATACCATAGTCTGACTTTGAAGAGTACTTGCAAGTCTTTTCAACCCCTTAAATTGGTGTCAGTTCAACTAATGGGCCAGTTAATTAACTAATGGGTGTGAAATGCAGGCCTTCTCCAGAGATAAAACATATTAAATATACCACCTTATTGCCCAGTATGGATTGACACAGTTTATTGGTGGGACTCACCCAAAGTTTCCACAAAATTTCTTGGATTGCATTTCTGCTGGAGGAATATGAACAGGTACAAAAAAGGAACAAATGGGCCATATAGTAATTCTTCTAAAACATTAATGTGTTTCTTCTTAATAAAATGTTCTGTAAGAATAACAGTTACTGTCAAGTGTGATGACAACCTAAGTTTTAAAAAAGAAGGGTTTTCTTTTAAGAAGAAAAGACTGGCCTTTCAAAACCTTGTAACCAGTTTGGAGATTTTTATGCAGTAAATATATATTATCTAGAACAAATGAGATATCTGAATTATTAGCCATATTTTATGAAATTGATAATACTTTTTCCCTTTAAACTGCAGTATTTTTGGATTACCATGCAAGATTCTGACTGCTGCCTCCTCATCCTCACTCTGAAATGCATTATTACATTTTAAAAATAAGGTTTTTTGTGAACTGACAATATTCAGTGAATACTCACAAATTTGTCATTGAGAGGAATACACCTGGTTCAGGTAGCTCAATTTGCAAGCTGCCGTGTGAGGAGATGGAGATGCAGATTGAGATCCGAGTGGAAGCCTGACACAAGAGGCTGTGAACTCACTCTGTTTCTTCTGCCGGAATATTCTCCTTCCAACTGCATCTTTCTTTAGCTCACTCATATTATTTTCCTGCTGTTTTCAAGTGATATTGCAATTATATATAAAGTCTCACTTTCCACCAACTTAAAAATATGACATACACACCTTTTTACATTCTCCAGGCTGGTTTTGCACCTGGGCTGGCCACTCTAAAATTTTCATTGACTTCTTAAATTCCAGAGGATATAATAAAATCTACATGACGATCATATTGCTGTAATAAAAAATCAACACAGAAACCACAAAGCCATTGTCCAGCAATGCACATCTTTTTAGGTGATAGACTTAGACTTTTCAGATTGAACTGGCTGCATTCTTTAGAGTGCAAGCTTTTGTTAAAAACAAAACCATATTTCAAGCTCTTGGGTTTTCTGTGTTTTGGTTGTGTAGAATTAGGTGTTTTTATTTTAAAGGAGTGCATATGCTATGTCCTGTTATGAATTCACTGTTCCCTCTTGTTTTGTCTTGGATGCAGAAAGTCCAGATTAATACCTTTCATAGTAGGTTTCAACCAAATATCTCCTTAGCCCTTCGTATTTGAAATTGTTTTGACTGGTGAGATATTCATGCTGGATTTGATAAAGATGTACTGTTAAAACCTTTGTGGAGAGATTATCAAGCATAATTCAGAAATTAAGAATTTATTTTTAAAAAGTTTCTCATCTGGTTTCAAGATAACCGTAAAAATGTAAATCAGTCTGTAAGGCCTTTATGGAATTTATAACAAAGCAGCCTAAAATAATGTCATCAAGACAAGTTAAACAGTAAGTCTTTTAACTGGCCTTAAAAAATCACAGGTATTTGAAAGTCAGGCTATCAGAAAGAAACAGTTTCCTTCAAGACAGTTAAAGACTTTATTTTTACATTGCCTTTAGAGCTTACTCTACAAAATTATCCAGCTTGCCCCAGCAAGAGTTTTCCTATGAATTGATATATTATTATCTCTTTGACCATGATAAAGAGCCTTTTGAATTCAGGCTTATATAACATATTTGGTGGAATTTGGAGTTCAAACCTCAACACATATTTTAATTATGGATGACTGCACTAACATGACTGCATAGCAGGCTTTAAGAAAAAAATTAAATATATAGCATATCACTACAGGTGGTTGGAACATTTCTACCTTTATGGTATTTTGTAAAATACACTGGTGAATGCCCTAGTGTTCCATTAAGGTAAAACTCTTTCTATGCAAACTTCATCTAAAAAGACTTTTGTTCAAAAAGAACACCTTGTTGAGAAGAGTAGGATATAGCTTAGTGTCTGAATTACTGTCTTGGATGTTAAGAGTGCAGATTTACACCTCTGCATTAGGATGGAAAAGCTCTGCTGTGCCATAAATACAGCAAAGACCTACAGAAAGGATCAATGCACCTGCACCTGAGAAATCAGGTTGCAAAATCTGATGAAAGTAAACAGCAGTAAAAGGCTATATATTTAAAAAAATGTCTCTAATTTAGAGAGATTTTCTTTCTAAAATGCTGCATATTGTAGTAATTCTGTTTGTTTGGGATTGGGTATTATTTAATCAAGCATTGTCAAACAAAGACACCATGTGTAAATGATTGATGAGATCTCAGATCTTCAAATATTGTAATGTTTCTACAACAAAACTTATTGCAATTAATGAGAGTAAAAACACACATAAAATTTAGCTTGCTTTGTCATTCTTTTCCAATTCAGCTTCACCAAATCCAATAAACCAAAATTACAACTATTCCATAGCTGATTGAATAAAATGTGAATGTAACGAAAAAGTGTCCAGTCTTGTTCTGACTAAAGTCATTGAAAGGTTTTAAGTCAAAACTATAAACTAAATGAAGAATGTGTTTCTCAAAGTACAGACTTCTTGATAAGTGCAAATGAAAATGGTGTCTTTGAAGTATGTAACTCATACAACCCCAAAATGCATTAAATATATATATATTGTCTTTTAAAAACATTTTTCCAGGCTATTTGATATGAAAAGACAAGATATAGTCCCTTCTGCAGAGAATTTTTGATTGAGTAGGGCAAATAGATAAAGTATCGTAACTGTGAAAGAAAAGGCTCAGGGGTCCTGATTCATTCCATCTATCTCCAGGCATTGCACTTAAAAGCATAGGTAATGGATGCTCCCTGTGTACTCAGCAAGGAGAGAGAGGAATATCCAGGGAGAGATTCAGATCATAGACAAGGTATTTTCCTCTGGGGATGCCTCTGTTTCTCATCAGTATCATAAGTAAAGAACCTATGGCAACCAAGAGCCTAATTTAGGAATGTCTGTAAGTGCCTGAAGTCAGAGAAGATGAAGTTGATTCAGGATAGGAGATAATGGACATTCACTCAGACAAAAGTGCTGTACAGATGGAAATTAATAACGATATTTATTTATGTATAATAACAGTTTCATTCCTGTTGCAAGCTGGCATGTCACATGCTTTACAAATACTATGAATTGACAAATATTACAAACCCAACCAATTTTAAAGAGAGCATGACCAGTATGAAAACATATGCAAATATAGGTCCTACTTGACAACAACTTGCAATCTTATTTCTGGATGTACAGTGTATTCATGTCATGTAGGATGAAAGGATTTTGAGTTGATATTTAGTTGCACCATATTAACCATTATGGTCTTTTATGATGGAGTGACTGCAACAGCTGACAAAGGAAGACTGTCTGACACCATCTTCCTAGAACTCTGTAAGGTGCTCAACACAGTCCCACAGGACATCCTTATCTCCAAATTGGAGAAACATGGATTGGAAGGCTGAACTGAGGGATAAGGAATTGACTGAATGGACACAGCCAGACCATTCTGATCAATGGCTCTGTGTCCAGGTGGAGGTTGTGATCAGTGTCCCTCAGGGCTTTGTCTTTGGTGCTCTTTAACATCTTTATCAATGACACAGACAATGAGTTCAAGTGCACCCTCAACAATTTTGCCAATGATATGAAGCTGCCACAAGTTGACACCACAGAAAGAAGGGATGCTGGAAAAGCTTGAGTTGGTTCCACGAGAAATTAATGAAGTTCAATAAGTTCTATGTGCAAAGTGCTGCTTCTGGGGCAGGGGAATTCCAGACATGAATACAGACTGGAAGAAGAACTCACTGAGAGCAGCCCTGTGGAGCAGGACTTGGGGGTTTTGGTGGATGAAAAGCTGGACATGAGCCAACAGTGTGCACTCAAACCTCAGAAAATCAACAGTGTCCTGGGCTGCCTCAAAAGCAGACTGGTCAGCAGGTTGAGGGAAGTGATTCTGGTCCTCTGCTCCACACTTTCAAGTCCTCACCTGGAGAATTGTATCCACATCTGGAGGCCTTAGACAAAAAGGACTTAAACCTGTTAGAGTGGGTCTACAGGAAGGTCATGAAGAGAGAAGAGGGCTGAAGCACCTCTCCTAGGAAGACGAGAGAGATGGGGTTCTTCAGACTGGAGAAGAGAAGACTCTAGAGAGACCCCACTGCGGCCTTCCAGTAATTGAAGGGACCTTATAAAAAACAGAGAGATCAACTTTGTGCAAGGACATATAGTGGTAGGACAAGGGGGAACGAGAGATTTAAATCAGATGTTTGGAAGAAATCTTTTCCTCAAAGGTTAGTGAGGGAGTATAAAGAAGCTGTCCAGAGGAGCTGAGGATGTTCCATCTTTGGAAGTTTTCAAGGTCATTGGATGGGGCTTTGAGCAATCTGGTCCTAGTGGAAGGTGTCCCTGGCCCTGGCTGAGGGGTTACAACTAGGTGATCTTTAAGGTCTCTTCCAACACAAAAAATTCTGTGATTCTGTGATTTTATGATATAACTTGGGGATATGAAAAATTATAATCTTTGCATGAGAGGAGCTTCTGTAATATAATTTCATTAAAAATCTTTGTCCAGGTATATAATAATATCCCCAGAATACATGTGAAGAAAAGGGAAGGACTATGTTTGTTGCTGCCCTTTCCTTCCCCTCAAAGCTCAGGTTTCTACTTTCTAATGATTTATTGGGCATACGTGGTTACTATGCTTTTTTTTTCCAAATTATTTGTCTTTTGCTTCTGTCTCTCTGTTCCATATGATTTATTGCGTCACTGGCTTCCCGGTATTGCTAATGCCACCAGAAACATCCTAATTAAAGGACTGAGTCATGAACAGAAAAGCAAAGTGGAAAATGAAGGAGATTTTCTAGCCCCACATCCATAAACACTGCGGACAGGCAATTTCTCTACAAATATTTATACCATCACTCCCTGAACTTTCAAGAAGTAATTATTTCTCCCACTTTTGAATAATTGTCCTTTCTTAGGAACCAGATTATCCTCAGGTATTAATTAATGAGATAACACCAAAGATGGATTTTTTTTCCTCTAAGTTTTTAAAATATATTTGAAAAGAAAGAGATTTGGGATGTTTCTTCTTTTAAAATGTGTATTAGTGAAGCCCTAATGCTCTACTGATTTATTATTTTCATTTTCTTTTAGATACAGATTCTACAGGCATTTCTCCTTTAACCTGTATGAACACACACACACACACACACACACACACACACACACACACACACACGTACACACATATATATACAGCTGTATTACACTAATAACAGCTATAATATTCATACAATAAAATAATTCATGGAGATATTTATCACCTGAGAAAGAGCAGTATGTGGAAAATATTCTTTTGATGTTTTTGGCTTTATTTTATGTACATCTCTTGCCTTCACCTGTGCATTACAGTGTGGTCTTACTGTGAAATGTATTTGGGACAACATATTGCTTAAATAAGAAGAGTTGATAAAAAGAGAAGAGTATTATGTAGATAACTGATTTTATGTGGCCATTGTAGCTACGGAAACACATTCAATTTAACAAAACTAATGCTAAAATATATTCAGCTAAAACTTGCAGCTGCCTCTTCTTACTTAAATAGCACAGAAGGATTATGGTAGACTATCGGTTTTCTGCTTTGAAGCATAACCATTAATGCTGAATACAAACAACTAGTCAAAGAGATGAATTAAATAATAAAATAATAAATCTGCATTGGATTAGGAAACATTTTAGTTTTCCATATTGCTTTCTTATTTTTATTGTCAGCCAATTGCACACATTCATGTTTTATGTATGGATGATGCTCTTGGGAAAAAGGAGTTATAGTCTATCCATATATAAAGATTTAGTGACTTCCATGTGTCACCTCTTTGGAATTTCACTTCCTGCATAAAATGGAAGAAGAGAACTGACAAGTCTGCAGAGAAAGTAATGGAGGAAAGTAGGAATTAGATGGGGAAAAAAACAAGAAAGAGGAGGATTATTGCAAAACACAAGACTGTAGAAGGTTCTAAAAAACACAGGTGAAGCTTGAGAAATATAAATCACTCAATCACACAATAGTAGGTCTTGTCTATGTTTGTGAAGATTTATCCAAACCAAATTACAAAAATGAGAAAAACACTTTCTAAAACTTTGTCTCCATGCTAAAATTCTTCTGATGAAGGGATAGAAGTCTCTGTTTACAATAATCTCCCACATAAAATGAGAGCCATTTCCTTTTTTCGTCCTTAAGAAAGAAGATTCTCAGCATCCTGTAACAGTTTTTGCTGGTTTTACACTATTTTGGATCTATATATCTACCAATTGCCAGAAGGAAGGATAATGATGTGTTGAGATGATATATAAGTTTCTCCTTATCCTGCTGCATTCCACTGAAAAGCCAGAATAATCACATTTAAGGAAATACTTGATAGAAATGTAGTAGAATAAGACTGAGTCTATTTGTCTGACCTGGCTTAAAACTCAGTACAGGAAATATAACATTTATCCCTTAAAATGGTGTTTTACTTGTCAGCTTTTGAATATAATCCATAGCTGAAGATTTGTTGTCTGCCTGTCTTCATTTAACAGACTATGCTCTCTGTTTATAGCTTTACAGAGTGTAGGAGCTTGTTGAGTGAATTTATATGTGAGATAAATTTTGAAAAATTGATCCAGAATACTTAGCTGATTTAGTTTTAGTTGCTAAAAATGCTACAATAATTTAATACTTTGGCACTGTAATTATTTTTAGCTCAAAGAATAGTTTCCCTGTACAGAAACAGGATTTTCATGAGTTCTGTGCTGCATAAGCTCTAGATTCTCATCCTGGAGTAATCATGCAGAATATTATGGAGATGGGAATTGACTTGTTCTCTGCTTCCACAGGTGCGAAGAATTTGGCTGCAAGCAACTCTGCCTATGAGTTAGATAGTTATGAGAGTTATCTATCTATGATAGATAGCTAGATACATACATACATACATTCATACCTAGATGGATAAATAGGGCCTGGTTGACAAAATTCCTTGGGAATTAGTCCTGAAGGGCTGAGAGCTCAGCAGAACTGCTTTTTAGAATTCTGAGACAGAAGACTTTGGCCTGTTTCGGTTAAGAGAGAGCCTTGGGAGAAAGATCTGAAGGTCAAAGGAACCTGGGAAGTCTTGAAAATTTTCAAGAAGAAAATTTAAAAGTGCAGGAGCAGGCCACACCTGTGTGCCAAAAGATGATCCAGCAGGGAAGAAGAGAAGCCTGGGTGAACAAAGAATTTTTGCTCAAACTCAGGGAAAAAAAGGAGAGTGTATCATCTTGAGAAGTTTCTGGTCCTTTGCTCAAGCAGGGAACTCAGGAGGACTAGCAGGATATTGTGAGCTTATGCAGGGAGAAAGTTAAAAGTGCCAAAGCACAACTAGAACTGACTCTGGTTACTGTCATAAAAAACAATAAAAAAGTAATATCAATATTTTAGCAAAAAATGAGGGCAAAGGAGAATTTCCATCCTTTATTGGATACGTGGGTAAACAGAGTGACAAAGAATGAGGAAAAGGCTAAGGTACATAATGTCTTCTTTGAGTCAGGCTTTAACAGTAAGACCAGCTGTTCTTTATGTACCCAGCTAATTGGGCTGGAAGATACAGATGGGGAGCAGAATGAAAACCTCCATTATCCAAAGGGGAAAGGTCAGTGACATTATATGCTACTTCAGCACACACAGGTCTGTGAAGCCAGATAGGATCTACCCATGGGCTGGGGAAGAGGTTCTGAAAAGGTGGTGGAAAAGCACCTGGGGCTGCGGGTCAACAGCCACTTGAACATGAGCCAGTGTGTGACCAGGTGGCCAAGATGGCATCCTGGCCTTATCAGCAACAGTGTAGCCAGTGACTACCCCCTGTATTCTGCACTTGTGAAACCACACCCCAAATCCTGTGTTCAGTTTTCAACCCCTTCTGACAAGAAAGACATTGAGATGCTGCAGCATGTCCAGAGAAGGGCAATGAAGCAAGTGAAGAGTCTGGACCATAAGTCCTATGAGGAGCAGCTGAGGGAGCTGGGAGTGTTTATCCTGAAGAAAAGGAGGCTCTGGGGGGAATTTATTGTTCTCTACAACTACCTGAAAAGAAGTTGCAGCCAGGTGGAGGTTGGTTTCTTCTGCCAAGAAGCAAGAGGTAGGACAAGAGGAAATGGCCTCTAGTTCTGACAGGGAAAATTTAGGTTGGGTATTAGGAAAAATTTCTTTACTGAATGGATTGTTAAACATTGGAAGAGGCTGCCCCGGGAAGTGGTTAAGTCATGATTCTTGAAGATAATTAAAAGATGTGTGGATGTGGTACTTAGGGATATAGCTGAGTGGTGGACTTGGCAATGCCATGTTAATGGCTGGTCTTGATGATCTTAAAGGTCTTTTCTAATCTAAATGATTCTATGGTTCTACGGTTCAATAAATAGATAGATGGATAAAGGCACATTGACATTTCAGCAAAAACTTGTCTTAAAGCACATAATCTAATGCGACTGGAAGAACTAGCATGAGTGAAATGAAATGCTTTTCTCTCTCTGTGGACACAGACATTGACTGAAATGTGCATGGCCACTTGTTCTGCAAGCATAGAAGAAACACCTGCTCCCAGTGAAACTGTGGCATAAACTTCTAACGCTAATAGAGTAGGAAATTAATATGAAATCAACTGAGCACTCCACATACATGAATGCATGTCCTTTTGCTGGTGCCTCAGGGTCCACTGTCACATTCTTTCCATCAGCTGTTCACCTGCAAAGCGCTATGTGCAGAGTCCAAACTTTTTCAGATACTAGTATTTTTAGAAACTGAACAAATAACACTGGGTGTGAGATTCATATTATACACAGTAAAATCACATGATTAAAAGGAGTCATAACTTGCAACAATGTAACTAATGATCATCCAGCAGAAAAATATCTGCTCTGCAGATAGAATTCCTACTGACCCTGCTATGTGAACATGTCTTATCCTGATGTAACATTCCAGGGATGTGTTAGCATTTTAGCAGCATGGTGAAATGCCACCATAACATGGAAACTATGAAATTATTCTGCAGTGAAATGATTTAACATAATAGCAACAAAAGTAAAACTAGAGGATAGTCACAATGCTTGTCAAACATGCAATCTCCAAAGGCCAGCCTCCAGCAGCTCTGTAGCACTCTAAACACTGCCATAAATAAAGGTAATTATCCAAATGATATTATAAAGCTAAGTCAAAGGTGGTCTTGTGGAGAAGTTGAATGTAATTAAATTGGGAAAAATCCCGTAGAATTGTGTAGGAAGGAAATAACAATTTTTCCTCCATTTTGTAGACAATTATTCCTTATTAAAATGTCTACTACAGTCCAAGAATTATGTACAAAACTGACCATTTGCACTCAAAAAGCATTTAATTTTAAGAACAAGAGATATTTTTATATAGCTGGAGTCTATGTTGCTGTCTAATCATAAAACACACAGCAGTGTTTTTGAATGACAGCTAACTGATTCAAGGTAAAACCATAGCAAAGACAAAGCCATTCACAAAAGCTCACAGGTTAACTACAGTTTCTGACTTCTGGGAAAATAGCAGGCTGCCCTACTTGACTGGCATTTTATGCTAAATAAGAGGAGCTGAGTCATATGCCATGTCTTCTCATGGTGAGACCATGCTTTGTAAGGTTTCTAATTCAGCTTTGCCCTTCATCTATTGCTTGAGAAGTGTCAGGAGGGTGAAAAATAACAAAAAACTTATTTTTCTTCTGAGAAGTGAGATTTCTTGATGATGTAATAGGCTGGTGAACACTGATCTCCTTTCCCTTTCAGGTTCATACTGGAGACAGGGGTGGAAGGGTGACATAAAAGGGACTTCCCTGGTGTCTGCAATTGCTACTGTGTGGTTTCTCTAAAGACCTCAGGCTAATGCTCAAGCCAGATGCATGACTCCTAACAGTAAAGAAATTTGCTACTCTGCAGTCACTCACTCTGCTTTTTGTAAGGGATATTTTTTAGTTATATACTTCTGCACATAAAACTGAAGTTAGTCAAAATACACCTGTAAATACTTCTGTATGTCTCCATTGTGTTGGAATTGTCTTCAGGTAACACACTTGGAGACTGAAATACTAAAAATTCTTTCTGCTTTACTGTCTTTTTTCTTAGAACAGCTTTTAAGTATTACATGGATTTCTTTGCTAGAATAGTTTCTATCACTTATCCTTAAAAACAAATTGTATTCTTCTAGGTTTGGGCTGATAATCGTTGTCCTTTTTTTAATTTTAGATCCAGCCAACACTGAACCCCAGTAAACCTAATCTCCCCCTTGTCTTTGTAGCTCTTTGAATTGAACTAAATGGAATAGACAAATTACTTGCAGGCATGATTCCCTTGGATACAATGGAGTTGCAGAAATTATGAGCTTGTCTTGATGAGAAATAATGGTGCACATGTGAGCATTGTCTTCCTAAGCACCTGAAATGCTGGTATAATTAGAGAACAGCAAAACCTCTCTAATGAGCAAAGCTCAGATTTAAGTGATCACAAACAATAAGGGGATGCCATCAGCATAACTGCTCCATGTCTGCCTCCAGCTGCATCAACAAGTCTGCTGTCCCTGGAGGACGACTGGTTGGATGGCTCATGAAACAAATCCTCATCACCCCACATTTCAGCCAGCCTGAAATGAACCATTTCAAATCTTTTAACCCTGGTATTACATATAGAACATTGTGAAGTTTCAGGACCTGACACCTAAAATGTTCAGCAAACCTTGATATGGAAACTGACCCCAATAAAAAGTAGGATGAATGGTTGTCCTGTTTAAATCCACTGTCACGTATGTAGAAAAACTTTAAGGATTTTCTGTGATTGCCAATACTCCCTTATAGTTTACTTTTCTGCCAGATGCAGACCTACAGCACATGTTAAACAGACACATTCCGTGTGGCACAGGACACTACATTTAGACAGAAATGTCAATAGCTGGATGCCATGTTTCCTATGATGGTTTGTCTTGTTTATTTTGAAACTGATGAAATGGATCGCCTTTATATGGGGTTACTTTGGATTGCATTACTACTTTGATTTTGGCTTCTTTTCCCTGCCAGCAGGGTTATCAATTGTGATAGTAGGCTAAGTAATAATTATTGGGATTTTTGAGAGCTATTAAACTGCTAGTGTCTGCCAAAAGTTAAAACACAGTAGTATCTTAGATACCAGAGTCATTTGACTGTACTTAGCATAGCATATCTCTCCAGAATTTTATGATGTGGTAACAGTTGGCAATTTGTGACTTAGTGACAATTGGGTGTTTGAAACCATAAGTCCATTTAGCAACAGAATGCCTGTTACACATTATTCCAGCAACATGAAATGAACACAGCTGTGCACTGGTAAACAATTCTTAAAAACAATTCAAAATGTGGAAGGTGACTTCTAAGACAAAAATGTAGCTGTCACTAAAAAATAAAGACAGGAAAATATTTTGTGCAGCTTAAAAACTATTTTTTTCAAGAGTATTTGAGACTATATACCAGTTAAGATCTTGACTATAAATATGATTGAATGTTTTTAAATTAATAATTCATTTTCCAAGAAATTCAGTTTTGGTCATCCAGAAACTCATCAGAAATCTCATAGAAATTCTGCAAATAATTTTGTCTGAGAAAAAAACCTATATAATTTTAGAAATACTAAAGTAGTCTGGACATCTTGAAAATGACAGTTATTACATATTATGTATATAATATGTATATTTCATATATGTGTGTTGACCTTTATTATAAAGGTGGATCAGATTTACACTTCCATTTTGGCACTCTTAATATAGAACTGCTGTGATAGTTACAGAGTGTACTTCAAGTACAGAGGAAATTCACCTTCAGGAGTAGTACAGAACAGGAAAGAACAAACAGAAATAAACAGATGTGATAGAATAGAATGATTTCATTTTGAAGGTACCTACAGTGATTTAGTCCAACTGCCTGACCACTTCAGGGATGACTAAAAGTTAATAGCAATAATTAATTAATTAGTAGTAGTGATTAATTAGTAATCAATAATATGAGAGTATTTTATTGAGGGCATTGTTCAAATGCCTCAAACCTTGAATTTCCTTGCTAAATTCTCTTTACCAATATAAAGAAGATTTTTTTCTTTCTGTACACTTGTCTTGGGTCTGACTGAGGTAGTTGACAGCCCTCACAGTACAGTGCTTTGCATAAGTAGCTGGAAGGGTGTTGATGACATACCAGTGTTTTGGCTGCTGCTGAGCAGCTCTGTCCTTGTAACATTCCTACCCCCATCAAAGGGGAAGGCAGTGGGCAGGGTCCTGGGAGGGCACACAACCAGGCCAGCTGACCCAAATTAAACAAAGGGCTATTCCATATCATATGATGTTAGCTCAGATATAAAAGCTAAGGGAGAGAGGATTCATGACTCAGTATTTGCCTTCCAGAGAAACCACTACAAGTGCTGAGGCCCTGCTTCCCAGGAAGTGTCCGAACATTGCTTGTTGATGGGAGGTAGGGATTGACTTTCCCTTCACTTATGTGTGCACAAAACTCTCGTTTCTTTCTTTCACAGCAATAAACTGCCATTCTCACCCACTGGTTGTTCCTTGTTTTATTCTCTCCCCTGTCCCACTGGGAAAGGGAGTGATATAGCGGCTTAGTGGGCAGCTTGTACCCAGCCAAGCTTAACCTGCTACTGTCATTTTGACACCCAAACAGGGACAGGGAGCACCATTTTGGAGGAGGAAAAAGAGACCCATACCTGCCAGAAAATGACAACGATGTTGAATGAGATATCATTCTCCTGTGAGACTGTGGGGTCCCTTTCCACAGGAGAAAGTTCTCCATGAACTTCTCCAGCATAGTTCCAACCTCATGAGCAGCAGTACTCCCAAAACTGCTGTGGTGGGGGTCACTCTTCCCCAGGCTGCAATCCTCCAAGGATGGGCTAATCCAGCCTCGAAGAAAGGGAACTCTCTCCACTGGATCTCCCACTGGATCACAGCCTTCCCCAAGCATCCACCTGTTCCAGCATGAGCACCTCCCCCATGAGCTGCTGGTTGATCTCTGCATCCCCCGGGGATCCCCAGGGGCTGCAGGGGCACAGCTGCTTCACCCTGGTCTGCACCACAGCCTGCAGAGGAACCTCAGCTCCAGCACCCAGAGCACCTCGTCCCCCTCCTTCTCCACTGACCTTGGAGTCTCCATGTTGTTTCCCTCACATGTTATCACCTCCTCCTCTTCTTTGGCTGGAATTAAAACTGCGCTACCACCTTTGTTTTGGTTTCTTCTTAAATCTGTTTCCACATAGGCATTACCAACCTCTCTCATTGGCCCAGTTTTGGCCAGCAGCCTGTCCATCTTCAGAGCCATCAGAGATTGACTCTGCTGGACATGGTAAAAGCTTCCAGCATTTTCTCACAGATACCACTTCTGTTGCCTCCCCCACTACCAAAAAACAGGCTGTGAAAAATCAACACAATGCATAATCCTACATTATATAATCACATTTAATTTGAACTAATAGGAATTGGAACATTTTCTTTAAAGCAGCAAGGAACGATAGCATGCTAGCAGTGCAGTCCCTTCTGGAAGGCTTCAAGAATTAGAGTTATTATGGTGTCAGAGAGAAAGCATGAATTTCATCTGAGTATCAGAATTTGACAGATCAATTATTTTGTCATCCCAATGTTATAAATATTGCATCAATATACATATAAATAATCATCCAAATATATAATTCAAATATGTAATCTAAATATCTAACCTAATCTGATGATATTTAAGCAGACATTTCTATTCTGCCTGCTGCTGCTCAATCCCCTCTGGCTGATACCTTACAGGACTCTTTGGCACATTCTAAATGTGAAAAGTACAAGAGGGGACATGGTAAGAGACTGGTGCTGGTGAGAACCAGGGAGGTAACATTAAACCACTAAGAACATAACTAACTCAGCCAAGTTTCATTTTTTATCACACAAGCAGGATTGTGTTAAATATGTAAGCAAAGATATCTGCAAAATCAGAAGGAGGGAAAGTCAGCCAACTGCACAGATGAACACATGGGCTGTCAGAGCATTTGCAATAAATGCAAATTATGAAAAGTCAAAGTTATACAGGGATTACATAATTATTAATATTGATATGTTTATGAAATAATATTAATTGTCTATTTCTAAAAATTAATCTGAATTGATAAATCTGAGGATTTTGCTTTGGAGTTTGAAACAAGAAGCAGTCCTTCATGTAATTTCTTACAAGTTTTAAGCGCACTGAGTAAGACTATGATGTCAAAGTGCAAGCACTATGCAGCTGCAGGGAAGACAAGGCATGGGTAGATGAACTTATATTTGTATTCTCCTGTGGTTTTTTGATCACTTTAAAAGGACAGAGTGTATTCTAGCCTAAATTGTACCTTCCAGGTTTCCTGAATCCATTGCCCTGCAGAATCCTAAATTCATCAGTCATTACCAGAACTTTCACAAGGGTTTATATTGCAAATATCATCACGCAACCAAATATTCTGGAGAGTCTGATGAAAACAACCTGCTGCTTTTCCCTTTATGTGCTTGTGGGAAAATTCCCTCAGAGGCAAGATAGACTTTGTAGGGATTCATTTCTATCAATCCAGGAATTATACAAGAACCTACCTTGCCAGTGAGCTTTCCAAATCACAGGTGAAAATAATGTCAGTTCAGTATGAAAGTTTTTGAAAGTGTGATATGGTGACATACTGCATTTCATTTCCACCTAGTTGTTTTTCTGCTTCAGATTACTTATATAACATCTGTTCAAGGTCACATATATTTGGCGAACTCAGTGAACAGTTCATTAAATTCATCCATTACAGAGTATAACACAAAATTGGGATTATTTTGCACTGTTGAGTATCTTTGTTAGGAAAATGATCTGAACTATTTCAGGTCAGGGCGGAAAGTAACAGCAAATGATGGTGGATAGACTTATTAGGCATTCTGGTCACATGTACTCTTCCATTTTTATATCCTCTAAAATCTTGCCATATATACCTAAACACATTCTGTGAAGGAAAAAATTCATGCTGCATTCCTGAATGGTTCTCCTTGGGCCAGGAAGACCATATATATCTCATGGTTCTACCAAAACTTATTTTTAGAAATCATGTTACAAGCCACTCAAAGTCAAATTTTGTTTTTTATTAAAGTACGGATATGTTTCTAACAATGTGAAACTGAATCATGTTTCCACAGTGAGAACTTACACTAAAGATGAAAGAAAAGGCACAGATAAAAAAAAAAAAAAAACCAAAAAAAAAAAAAAAAAAAAAAAAAGGGAGGAGTGCTTAAATTTGTGTCTCTCTGTTATACCTAAAAAGGGAGGTAAGTACCGTAATATCAGGGATTCAAATGCCCACTGTTTCCATGTAAGGTGTCTGGCATGCAGAACCCTGGGCTGGAGTCACAGGATCCAGGCACAATGCACAGAAAAGTTTATAGGTGACAGAACTCTCCCCAGAGAAATGAGGCTGCTGAAAGGGGATCTGCTTACAGCCATCCAGCAGGGATATGGCAACCACGGGATGGAGTCTTAACTGGACTGAAGTCCATCTTCATGGCTTGCTTGTCTAATGGTTCCATCTCCTTCTGATCCCTCTTTCAATGGAATGTAGATGAGCTTTATCTTTTTTTTCTGACACCTCAGATGGACCTGCCCATCTAAAACACAGCAGGCAATGAGTGACAGTGATAGCTTTGCAGAGCTTGGGCATTACACTTTATCAGTTGAAACACTATCTCAAAACAGATGAGATATAGGTTCATTTCCCCCTTCTGTTTGAAAGAACTGAACCAAAGAATTCAGTGCCCTCCCCAGCAGGCTGCCCACAACCCCAGTATAGTGGTCAGCAGGTCTCTTCAGGGAGCTCTGGAGAGCTCTGCAGAGAAGTATGCATAAGTTCCCAATAAAAGAGAGAAACTGAAAATAGTGACAGCTTTGTTCACAGATTATAGAAGGCACCCTGGAAGAGGCAGAATCTAGATGCTGCTGTTAGGTGTGTTTGGTTCACATTTTACCCAATGATTGTCTCAAATGACTTCATGAAGTTACTGTGTCAATATTAGCTTGAGTGCTAATTCCACTGCTCAATGCTGAGGGAAGAAAATTTTATTTTTAGTGAGTGCTGTTGTAAGTGTCAACAAATAAATGATTCAATACTTGCATGAGAAATGAAACAAATATCTTGTTTTTTTCTAGAGGGATCTGCACAGCTGTAACTTGGCTCAGTGTGTCTCTGACAAGATGCACTACTGCCTCTTTGATGATACTTTGAAAAGTTCATGAAATTCTGTCATTACAGAACTTCCTTAAAGAGGCAAGTACAGCGTATCTGTGATATTGTAGCACATAGGATAGGTAAAGTAAAGGAAAAATCAAGAATTTATTCTTGCACTTCTTTTAAAAAGACTTTATTCTTCTCCATTCTATTCACAAAATCCAGTAACACTGCAGATATTTATGTAGAGTAGGAAGAACAGAAATCCCAAAGCCCATTCTAATTATGAATATGTTTTTTATATTTTATGGGTAAAAAGACTTATTTCCCCAAGCACGTTGTTTTCTTTTATCTGTGTGCTTCCTTTAATCCTGTCAATAACCCAGTATGCAGCTGGTTTCTGCTCATAGATTTTTTGGAAGATAATAGAAACAAGTATGCATGGTAGACAGAACTATTTATGGGTAACATAAAAATACCTGCTGTTCATCAAGATTTCTGCTTTCTAATTAACTGGAAAAATTTGTCACAATATTTTTCTAATATTTTTAACTGACATCGTGGAATATATTAGCATGAAAAATAAAAATAACTTCTTAGTTAAAGATATAATGAAATGCTAGATTTACATTTATGTTCTAAGGTGCACAAAATGTGTACCTATTATTCATGCCTTGAAGGAGTATTTAATAGCTATATAATTTAGGTATTAAATTGTTCAGCAAGTTGCAATATCTATCCTGATCCTAGCCAAATTAAAATCTTTTGGGGCTGAAAAAAAATCACCTAAACTTATACAGGTAATAAATGAGAAAGAAGCCAAACTGATTTGATGCACTTCAATTTCCATACGTGTTATATGGTAGTATGTAAGAAATGTCCCCTTTCTTCCTTGAAAGTTAAGAATCTCAATATGGGGTAAGCAACTTGGTAATACTTGAAAGGAAGATTATAAGTAGGTTTCTTTATCAGTAAGAAAATTCATCAGCTGTAAGAAAAACTGTGAATTTTTTTTCACTCTACTGGTCAAGACAGAATAACATGACAATGTCATTTTCCTACTTTCCGGTGCTATTCTTGGACAATTGTATCATTCTCCTTGTGTATTCAGATGTCTTTCCCTAAAAAATGCCAGAAGAAGGATCACATCACAAATGGGAAGAAGATAAATCTGCTTAAAATATGTCTGGCTGGATTCAATCCATACAGCTTCTCAAATGTCTGAAGTAGTAAATACCAGGCTGGGATGCATACAAAGTTATCTAATGATCCAGTTTTATAGCAGCTATATATACTGAAATCCCACTGAGATGAGTGTGTCTGGCTACAGCTTCTGCAGATGGCCCTTTTGGGATTCAAATTCACCTCTCTGTTGCCTCTGGGCTTTTCAGAATTGTACACTAGAAAACCTGGGACATTTGGCTAGAGGAAGCTTTTCCCATATAAATTAGAATACTTCTCAAAGTCACAATACCCTCCAATTCATGGCTCTTGTCAAACATTCTCTTACTGCAGACATTGCAAAGCTTTACAGTGAGTGATTATTTTTTATTAAAATTTCCAGGCATCAAACTAATAGGTTTCAGAGTAACATACTGACAGTGTTTCAAGAGCAAACATCCTAGCTTCTTATAACATGAAATCTAAAAAGCTTATGAAAAACACTCTATGGATCATAGAAAATTATCTTGGAAGCCAGAAGCCCCCACCAGCTCCCCGCTCCATCTTGTAAGTTTGAAGAGAGATGTGACCTCTGTCATGGTGAATATGAAGCGGGTGACCAGAAGCTGACCTTGAAAACAGACAGTGTAATGATTTCTTGTTCTCTGAAGGTTTATCCCCTGGAATGCTGTTTGCTTACTGTGATTATAAATGAGCTACTACCAATAAGTGAAGTGGGGTTTTGATAAGTTATAGGGCAGTAAATATCTTAATTTAATGTAATTCAATAAAATTTAACTGTACTGTGTGTCTATTATTTTGAAAACCATAATAAATTTTTTAGATAGAGTGAAGCTTAGAGCAGAAACCAAAGACACTATCTGCATTGGTTCCCTGGTAATTGGAGAAAAAAGAACTGCAAGTTATGACATTAAACACAGAGAAAGTTGATAATGTGAAATATTGTTAAAGTAAAAATTTAAGCAAATAGCACAGAATGGAACTAAATAAGCAAAGTCCAAATTTGAAACTGAAGTTTGCAACCATAGTTCAACAATGTGACCATGACCAGGTGTATATGTGGTAATCCGTTCCAAAATGTGAAGATTCTTTTTATAACTTAGGTTTGAAAAGCATAGGAATAGACTTACTAAATTAAAAAAATACTAAGTACACATGATAGTGGCAACACTGAATTATTTATTGTTCTATAAATTTTAGCCTGAGCTGCTGCACCACTTTACTTAGAAATACATTCTGATTTGAGCTACAGCAGTAATTTTCTTTGCATGGAATTGTTCATTTGCCAGAAAACTTTGCTTTTGAGTCCCACCTAGATTTTTATGTACGTGATACATGTTTGCTTATGGGAAGCACTGGTCCAAAAGTGACACCTATAACAATGGATATAGGTTTGTCTAGATCTCAACTTTTACTCAAAGTTGAAAAATAGTCTAATTTGTAAATCCCTTGCTATTGAAAACTCTTTATATCTGCTTGCTTCTTTTTGTTTATTATCATACCAAATCAATAGTTGCACTTAAGAACAGA
Source organism: Rhipidura dahli (assembly GCA_013399225.1). Taxonomy (NCBI): domain Eukaryota; kingdom Metazoa; phylum Chordata; class Aves; order Passeriformes; family Rhipiduridae; genus Rhipidura; species Rhipidura dahli. The sequence continues at coordinate 293,905 of VXAC01000912.1, forward strand.
GAGATTTTCTTATATTTGCTCTAAAAAAATTTCAAACCTGTAATTCAAATAATTATTTTTTTTCCTGAAAAATCAAATCTGGTTTTGACATTATTCAACCACAGAGTTTGACAGACATATTTTTCCTTAAGTTATTACTGTAGAAAAAATTATGGTTTTAGTAAAATTTTTATTATTTGTATTTTATTACCAATTATTTAACTTAATTTGAAAAAAACAGTAATTTTAATCACAGAAAGCTGTATGAATGGATATGGGTATGTTCTCTAGTTCCTCTGAATATGGGAACTCATTCACTGTAGGCAGACAGGAGTTTAGCTTAACATGAATTTCTAGAATGATCAATTCAGAAAAAAAAATAGTACCATGTCATGTTAAAGAAAAATAAATAAAAGAAAAAGATATTTATAATTTTGAGGATTCCAGATGCAGGTTGAGGCCAAAAAAACTAATAATTGTCTCTCTTTTTCAAAGGTTATCAAATAAGAAAAATGCAGCAGAATTTAACCTTAAATTTAAGATATCTGTAAGAAACATGGGGGGAAAAAAGCTTGTATGGTATACCATGTGTAATATAAGCACCTAGGGAAACAAAACAAATCAAAGCCTTGGAAAAATCCTAAAAGTGAATGATTTTCAATTGTGGGCAAAAATATTACCTCCTGCATTTTTGATTCCACTTGCCAGCTCAGTGGACTTGTGTGCGCCTTTTGTAGATAAGGAAATATTAACATTTTGGAATTCCTATTTAAAAATCAAAAATGTTTGTTGACTGCTCAGGCCAAAAGCACAAATTGTTTAAATTAAGATAATATATAAATTCTGGAATAACAGACAGTAAGACCAAAAATAAGAAATTGACTCTGCCACTTTGGACTGTATTTATAACCTACACCATACATCAAGGCCAGATCCTGTACATACACAATTACAGGTAGCATTTTATTCAATCATTCCTCCAGCAGTGAGGACTATTGATTGTGCTAAGAAAAAGCTTTTGTATCAAAGGCTACCAAACCAGTTCTAATAAGGTTTTCTTTGCTCTGCTTTCCTTAATTCAATTTGAGCTACACACTTCAAGAAAAGCAGAAGCAGAGGTTTTATGATTGGTTCATAAACTTCTGAAATTATAGAGTTTTTGTAGAAAAAAAGAGCAGTGCAACACATATTTCAGTACCGTGAGCAGAGCTATTGCAATAAATATTTGAAAATTTGCAACTATTATTGCTACAGCTTGGAAACATACTTTTGTGGTTTCATAAATTATTGTACAATTTTTTGCATGTTAATTGCTATAAAATGGGTTATAATGCATATTCTAATAAAAAAACACTTCTACTGAATGAAATTGAACTTTATTAAAACCCAATTCCTTTTATGCTGTCATAAATGCATCAATTTTAACCTTTTCACAAATTTATATAATGAGCTTGCAATAATAAAATGACCACACACATCATTACAAGAATTTCCTAAGCTAAAAATGTTTCAGTTATTACAAGTATCATTCTGGAAAGCTGGAATTTCTAATATACATGGAAAGTACACTCCAAATACAGTTCCTAGAACACAATAAAAATGTATTTATGTGTTTTAAAGAATGCTCTTGATGTGTTACTCATATATTTTAACAAATGTGCCCAGTCCTGGGAGTAGTTTTGAACTAGAATGATCCTTAAATTCGATGTCTGACATCTCAGTTATCCTCAGAGGTAGCCTGAATTTGTTCTCACTTTAATATATAATAAATATTTCAGTTAATTATAAAGTTTTTTTTTAGAGCAAATGGTGCTGCATTCTCCTAGGATGCCTTTGTTACCATCCTCTGTGTGTGACCTCCTCTCACAAGGTGCTGGCAAACCTCAGTGAGGAGCTGCAGGCAGAGGTGTTTCCCTGAGCTGGATGAGGTCACCTTAGGGTGGTTTAGAGTTTAGAGGCTGCTGGTGTGTTTGTGTGCTACACACAGGAATGCATTTGGAGCCACGTGTGCATAGCAAGGGACATTCTGACAAGACTGCCTATTACTGAAAAAAATCTGAGCTTTCTTTTCATTAGCTGTTTAGTGAATCTGCACTAAACTGCATTGGGCACTGCAATCTAAATTTTTCTAATGCTGAGAAAGAGAAGTCTAAAAATTCACACTGCCAAAGCACTTTTGGTTTTATTTATTTTATTCCATTTGTTTTAATGCTATGAAGCCAAAAATTGGGTAAACTTCTAAAAACTAAAACCAGTTGAATTCAACAAGGCCCATGATCCTTTCACAGTGTAGAGAACATTATTTCCAGACTATTTTCATATTTCTAAATTTGGAATAAAATCCAAATTGTCAGAATTTTTTTGTTTGGGGTTGGTTTTTTTATTTTTTTGTTTTTTGTTTTTGGTTTTTTGGTTTTTTTTTTTAAGAACAGTGGAATCTCCAGGTTATCTACTTGACAGTAGTGGATATGGGAAACTGTTCTTGTAAGTGTTAGAGTGTGCCCCTTGGGAAAGCAAGAGCTACGTCTCAGCAGTGATGTGGCCTCCTTGTTCTCTCACATGGTAGAAACAAAGCACTGTTTGATTAAGGATAAGAAATGTCACTCTTATCACCACAGTTTCAGGTCTTCCTAACTCTATCATTTACTTCTCACTCTTAATTTGTGCAGGTGTAAGCACCACTGAATGTGCAAAGCAGAGAGCAACTATAACAGTTACATTTTAAAATATTTTCAGCAGATATGATTTCAGAACAATCTGATAGTGTTGTTTTATGTACTAATGCAAATTTGTCCTAATGATGGGGTACTTAGATGAAAAAATTCTTAAATTTTCTTCCTCTCTTCCATAATCTATAATAGTTAGTGTATAAGAAACAGTACCAAGGGATCAGATCACAAAGTCAGTATTATGTAGATGTTAAAATACTTACTCTTAAGAAGCCTCTAATTCACTATACATAAAATTGCTCTATTATTGTGGTCATAAAACTATTTTCTCATCTAGGATATTTTTCATAAATTCATTGTACTAATATAATCAACAAGTGTGGTACAAAAGCAGCCAAAATATATAAATTCACAGTCCAGAAGCAGCTAATTTGCTTTTTATTTTCACCTTCGCTTGTTTTGATGTCTAACTTTTAACAGTTTGAGCCAATTTGGTTTGCAGCCAAATAACAACCTACTTAGTTGTAGATTAAAATTTCATTTAACATAATTTTATGTCCAGTCAAACAATTTGAACTCAATTAAAGCCATCTTATAATGCTTTCTCTTTTTCTTTAAAAAAATCTGAAGTAAACCAAAGTGCTGTTGGTTTAAACACATGCACATAATATATAACAGCAATCAGTGGCTCTTTAATGGAAATAAAAAAAAATAACAGAGTCTCTAAAATGCTCTAATATCTATTTTCTCTGCAGTGATTTAAGTTTTTACATTGATCAATGTATTTTAAATAAGTTGACAAATAGGACGTTGACTCATTAACGCCCTTACACCAAGAGTAAGCACTTCTTAATTTTTCCGTTCTATGAAATAAAATACTTGATGATTCAAAGATCAAGACTTTATTCTGTCTCTCAAATTGTCAGTATTCTTCATGGATACTAATTTATCGTCTCTTTGAATGCCAAGACATGATAGGGCCAGTACCTCAGCTTGCCATTTATTATGTCAGTCTGAAGGCGAATAAAAGATTTTGCAGGAACAATTAACTCTTAATTGTTAAGAATGCTCTCCCCTTTGAGACTTATATGGTCACAATGGAAAAGATTAAATCATCTGAAGACATGAGAAATTGCAGATGAGTGTCCTATAATTTCAGGGATGGCCAGGGTTATGTAGATAAGCTAGATTTTGCTCATAGAATGTGCATAAATTCAGGACCTTTGAAATTACTGTCTTGATAAAATAATAGTTTAATTGTTAAAGTTGAGTTTCTTTTTTATTCTCATTCAATGTTGGGTATGTAATAGAATTACTAACTGTAAGGGCTGAGTGCCATTAGCAAGGAGGGAGTGACAGGATAACAGAACAATACAGAAACAGTTCCTTTCTGATACCAAACTGTATTTTACTGATGTTGCGAGCAAGACAAGTGGTCCAGAGGTTCCATCTCCAAGATTTCCTTGTAGAAAAGAGAGAAGCAGATAATATACAATGAGCTAAAAAGTTCTGTTCATGTTCACTTCTGTTTATATCTTGAATTCCAAAATTAAGCCATACCCAAGATTTAAGAAATCATAACTTGCATATCACCAAACCCTGTGAGTCATTAAATGTTTTCCAAGAAGACATACTTATATGGGACACTGCTGAACAGTTTGTTACTCAATCTCACATTCTGTCATTCCTCCTGCAGTTGGCTTTGTGAAGACTCCTGGAGCAAGCTCTCTCACAAAGGACACATGAGGGACATTGAGGTATGTGATGGGAAAGCAAAACCTTGATGATTACTTCTGAAGACTCTTGTCAGTGACTTGAATTGCTTTTGTAATATTCTAAATGTTGTTCAGTTCAGGTTTTAGAGAAAATAGAGAAGCTGTGTCAGAAACAGAGATCAGAATCCAAGTCTCCTCTTCCTCATTAGGGCCTCCTTTATCTACAGTCATGCCTGTCTCTGCTTGCTTTATATCTGTTCTCAGAAATATTATATGTATTACTGCAGTGACATGCTTTAAGGTGTAGATGTGATTTCTTCACTTTTGTGGTGAGTTTGTTGCTATAAAAATTAGTTATGGAGATAGATAAGATATGAAATAGGTTTATGAGAGAAATAAACAGGAAACTGTGACAGCAAACACTATCAAGCTTACCAAGTGAAACACTATCACCAATGCTTCATCCACAAGAGCAGAAGCTAGATGAGGGCCTGCCTGAAATATCTGTAATATTGCTTTTGACTAATGTGCTGAAGAAGGAGGCAGCAGTTAATCTCCTTTAGAGCTTCCAAGAACCTCTCTACATTTACCACATACTATGAGCTGCAGTCACACTTGAAGTTGGCAGCTTAAAAAACACAGCCTTCCAACAGTATTGTTTGTTAGCACAGTTATCACGCAATAGAACAGCTGGGAGGTTTAACAGTACTTAACTGTATGAGAAACAGCAACAACAAAAGACAAAAATAGTCACCAGGAGCCAAAGGTGCACTTCAGACACTGTAGCTGTCTTCTCCGTGAGCTGTTCCCGACTGCAGTATTTTCTCAGCACCCTATTGTCCAAATATGCAACTTGGTAGCAAAGGGTGTCTCTGTGTCAGATTTCTGCTGAGTCTTTTGTGCTTATTCAAACCCATCCTGCCTTGTAGACTGTGTAGTGGAGGATAATAATCAACTGAGTTTTACTGCTGAAACAGTGTTACATGACTCTAGAGATGTCTAATTCACAAGTCAGAAAATAGGCTGAAGGATAGCAAGACTAGTATCTCTAGGTTTCCAATTCCCTCAGAGGAGAGGAGAAAAATCTCATCTCCTGTGCTCTGCCACTTCATGTGAGGATTAAAAAGTATAAAAAGAAACAACAACAAAAATTAAAAAATAAAAAAAAAAATCAGAAAACCAGAACCAAACAAATCAAACTGACAAGCTTTGATAGCTCTGCAGTGATCTCTGCATCCTGACTGCCTGAAATAAAAAAGTAGCATGTATGTCTTTTTCAGTTTTTTATCTTTTGGCCAATACAGTCATAAATTGGAATGAAAACGTCAATATGGGGTTTTTTTCCAGAAAGATATGATAAATCATAGTTTCACCCAGTTGAAGAATTTTTTGCCTTGATGTAGCACAAAAGATTAACATTCTGTAACCCACCATTATTACCTCGCCATTAAATATTGTTGGTACAGTGCTCATATACATACATGGGAAAACTATATACAGCTTCTACTAAAGGGATCTCATCTGGTCAAACACACAGCATAAATCCATTTCAAGTATTTTATTTTGTTAGGAAGAAACACCATTTTTGAAATGAAAAAATATTTAGATAAGACCATTGGTGAATTCTTCAAAAAACAATTACACTAAAGGAAAAAAAGAGCAAATCAAAGTACCAGGGCAGCCTGAAAATGTAATGTTAGAAATTTTGCAAGGCATGCAAGTAGAAGGAAGGGTCGCATATTGATATTTTCAAAATATACCTAGCACTGAACTCTGTATCTTTCTGTTTTGATTTTTTCCTCTACTTTGTGAAAACTTGTTCTTCTGTTCTAGGGGCAGCACTGAATATCTAAATCTCTTTGATTTGTGACAATTTCAAATTCACATTCAGGACAACTATAGCAGATATTCCAGCACTAATTATCAATTTGGTAGGATTAAGGGACAGTTTGGGGTGGAAAAATAGAAAAAGGCAATAATACCATGGTATGATATAAAGAATTATTCTCCTCATCCAAAAAGCATCCTTGAAACAAGTCTGATGATTGTTATTCAATAAGTCATCACCATTTTAACTGTTCCACTTTAAAATTTTATACGACTAAAAGTTAAAAAAAAAAGGCATAGAAGGAATAAACTATCCATTTGCCTAATTTTTGAATTGTTTCAATTTTTGTCATATATGTTTTCAATGTCACAGTAGTGATTTTGTTTCTCAGACTTCAAGAAGCAAATACATGTTTCAGAAGTCTTCAATCATATCTGCCAGTATCATGTAGACACTTAAGTATTTTACAACATCTCAAATAACACTGAATACCTGTTGTTTAGTGAGCTGAATTAAGTTTTTCTGTGACTGCATGATTCACAGGACAATGGGGAAAGGAATAATACTGTTAAAAAAGTGATACAGGATTTTCCTCTAAAAAAAAAGGTTAAAAGTATCTTCATAATTAAGTACAGTAACTAGTGGAATCCAACTTTTATATAGGTTGTCTTAAAACTTCTGAAAAAATAATATACTTGAAGGCAAATATTCTATTTATTATGTGTGGTAATTAGATGTGCTTTTATATGTCTGAAATTGTGCCAGTAATGCTTTGTAATGGAAAGGCAAGGTTCCATGCCCTCACCTGTGTATGAAGTTTCAAGCAAAGAGAGAGCACGGAAAGAAGTGAGCAGTTGGCCAGATGCCTTGGGTATTACAGTTCACCATCAGCAGAAAGCCAGAGCAAAGAGAAGTCATTTGGAGCTCTGTCTAGATCTAGACATGGTCTTAGGTGAGTATGTTTCTGTTTCAAGTGGGTTCCAGAGAGTGCCTGGCTTTTCCATCTCTTATGACTTTTTTCCTGTGAGATAATCACCTCCAATGTGATAGAAAGTCAAGGCTAGAATTTTTTTTAGGGTAACTTCAGCTTTTAGAGTGTGGCTAACATTTTGAACTTTACATGCATGCTTTAATACACTGAAAACTTTGCATAGCCCAGGTGGAACATGGTCTCTCTCCCCAAACTCATGCAGGATGTAGCAGCTAAATGAGACTGAAAGAAGGAGTTCTTTGGACAGAGCCTGACCCAGTCCTCAGTGAAAGAAACTGAAGAACTTACAGGAGTTGAATCAGGCCACCAGTAGAAGGAAGTCAAGCATTAGAAATTAGGATTTAATGCCTCACAGGGTCAAAGCAGTAATGTGGAAGATGTAGTCATTCAGCAAGGCCTCCCACATAGCACTGGGATACTTTGACACTGATTGGACATGAACCCTGATCTGATTGAGCAGCTTAGTAACTGCCAGTGAAACAGGAAATGTTTCCCAACATTTCTTTTTACAATAGGGGCTTTAATTGGGTTGAATTTCAGCCAGCTGGGTGGCATCCAGGCCTCAACTCTGCCAGACTGAAAAGAGACTGAGAAAAAAAACACTATCTGGGTCAAACAAAAATATGTACAACCTCAGAATTTCCTCAGATCTACAGCTACTGAGAAAAGGACATTGGAACAGAATAAGTTACAGGATTGAACCCTGTGGGACTCTCCAGTCCAGTTTGCTTGAGCAGAATGATGTTGACCAGCAGTGTCCTACTGTTTTGACTTGAGAGAAAAGAACCACATCAATTTGTGAGTGGCATTTTTCCAGGTCTCACAGTGATGTGAACACAACTTTACATCTAAATGTTATCAAAGATCCAGTTCAATTGCCAAGGCACACAAGCTTCAAGATAGCTGTCCTGGCAAAAGATCAATGGTCATCTGGGTTGTTTTCTTTACTTTTGCCAGGATTTTCTCTTAAACATCTGAGGGTCATCCAAGAAGACTAAGGTTTCCCCATGTTTTATTCTCATGATCTTTTCATCAACATTTCTCAGAAAAGACAGGCTGAACAGCAGGTACTGTCTGGAAAAGACAAAGGCTATAAGGAATTTCAATCATTGCAAAAAGTCTTCCAAAATGATGCATAAATAGATTTCATGGTTAAATAAATGACATGGCAAGAGAAGGTGGACATAAGTGACAAATAGTGAGTGGACTCTATTCTGCTACCTAGTGGACATTAAAATCATGCTGCTGGAGACTTTGCCTGGAGATTCAGGACCAGTGAGTTTTACCAATTGATATTTAATTCTCGTGGGATCTTTTGTGTGGAATCTTGTTCAGCAGAGCATTTAAGCAGGTGGCATTTTATGAACATGAATGGTCACAGTTTGGAAAACCTCTCACAATTCAGTACAGGATATAGATTGAGGTCCTTTTATGAGCAAAGGCCTTAATATTTCTATACATATTGGTAACACAGGGGTCTGGATAGCATGAAAACACTCTGACAGTTCAGATACTACCAGTTCATACTGTATGCAGGGATAGTGTAGCATTTTTTTAGGTATTTAGTGGGTTCAGTGCTTGACTTTTGAAAAATTTGTATTTACTAGATGGAAATACTGAATTGAGAGACTAAAGCCCAGTGCCCTGACCCCCTGCCCCTTGACCAGTGTTGGCAGCACAGGCTGCCAACAGCCTGCCCCAACCCAACACCACAGGCAGGGTGCCCCACACAGAACTGATTTAGGGTACACTTCTCTGTGATCCCACCACCTCTTGGGGACACAAGGGGCAGCTCAACTCTTACAATTAAAAGGTACCATTGGCTGCACCACTGGCTGTTGCTTCCAGGTGATCTGGACACCACATGTCCCTGGCAGTCCACTGGAGCCGTGGCATTGCTTGTGGTCTTGTGCTTGCTGTCAGTGGTTGGGTGAGTCACCACATGCATGCACTGTTGCTCATCTTTCCTACTGCCTCAATAAATGTGTGCGTTTGGATGGGTGGCTCTGTTCCTTTTGAGACCACAGAGATATTTTTACTTTCTTCAAAAATAAGGTTCTACTATCATTTTGATACTGTAATGTTAAATCACTAACAGAATTTCTCAGGTATCTGTCATAGTTGTACCCAGGTACAAAAACATACACAAAACAAGTTTTATACATATCTTTCTGTTGGTAAATATTTTGGATGAAATTTACCTATGAATTCAGATTTACAAATGCTTTTACTCCATGATTTTCAGATTTACAAATGCATCTACTCTGTGATTTCAGTGGCTGTTGTAAGCTTCATTGATGATGGGATGAGAAATGCAGACGAAAGCAGAATGGATGCCAAGGCCCCTCTGCCAGATATGACAGGAGGACTTGCTTTGCAATGTAACGCTACATATTTTAGCTTGTCACTTTGTTAGTGCAATTTTATCCTAAATTTTTTTGCATTTTAATGATGTGCCTACCTGCCTCTAGTTGCATTTTCAAAACAAAGACAATAAAGATATGTGGGTTTCTTTAATATACTGAGAGATTTTGCTATGATACTCACACTTTTATGTTATGAAAAAGACGAAGTTGACTGTCTTGAATTGAATGGTTATAAAAATCCGCATTGGAAAATGCATTAAATACACGTTGTCAAATATAATTTTTCTTTGGAAATGACACTTTTCTGCATTCAAGGTTGTGAAAAAATTGAGAGACATTTTATTGCAGACTGCAATCATTGCTACAGGTCTATTCATGTTAGAGAATTTTATTAATGGCTGGCTGGTGAAAAATCAGCTTGCATGTCCATGATGCTACTGAGCACACCGTCAGCTAACCAATTCAATAACAGCAACAAATATCAAAAAGACCCCAACACCCAAACTCCCCCCAAACTCTCTCAAAATTCTCTGTGTAATATTTAACAATATTGTTGTTTTAGCCAAGAGAAGATTGATGCATGAAAGACAGTGATATAAGAGCATATGTCCTAAACACAAAAGCAAAAGATAATCCTTTTCCTATTACATCTCTTTTGAAAGAAATTATTTCTTTCCCCTCCCAAGTTAACCTAACATAGAATATTAAGGGAAAACAGGATTTCTGCAGGGATTTAAAGTCTGTTTGCTATACAGCCTTACACAAAGAAAATATGTATTTATGAGAGAAGGAATGATAAGAAAATCTGGCACTAAATATTTTTTGGGAGTTTATGGTGTTTTTTAGAAGTATAATAAATTTCCAGAAATTATTTTACATATATAGAGCATGCACAGAAGGTCTCAAAAGAGTATGATTATTAAGTCTAGATGTAATCATGTAATAATCATTTGGGTTGAGAAGCAGTTTCTCAAGAATACCTTTCAGTCAATATCCCAACTGAATATTAATATAAAATAAATAAATAACTGTTTATTTCCAGCAGGTGGGGAAAAGGCTAAAACAAAACAAAACAACAAAACATGTACATTTTTAGTACATTGACAGACAAAGTCTTTGTGGTGGTTTATGTAAAGCTAATGAATATCAAGGTATACATGCAGTCCTAGAGACTGAATTAAATAGCAAAAATCCTCTAAATTTCAATGCGTTTTATACCTTCCATATGCACCCTAATGAGAAAAAAAAAAAAAAAAAAACTAACAAATAACTCATTTCTTAAAAATGCATGTGAGACATTTAAAATTGTATATGTGTCCTGGAATCAGGCAGTGGCTTTACTTGTGCTGGTTTAATTTCCTTTTTCTCCTTTTATAGATTCACAGAATATTCTGAGTTGGAAGGGACCCACAAGGCTCTACAGTAAATATTCCTTACTTAATGGAGCTCTTGCCTTTTTCAGCTTTTGAGTCATCCACCTTACTGTTTTGGCACTCCCACTTCCCAGCAATTACCATCCCCAATGGCTTTTGCTCTCAAGTATATTTCATCAGTCATTTATCCCAGATGATTTCTTACCCTTATCATGGACTATACTATCTATAATAAAGTCTAATAACCAGCCAAGAACTGGGATTTTTTTGTTATGTTTTGTTTCCTTGTTATTTCCCCCTCTCTTTTTCTTCATATCAAAATATAGTTTGAGGCAGTATCATAATCTGATATTTTTGCCTGGTAAGGATTTTACCCCGAAGACTCAGAGCACTTCTTCTTCCAGTACCTTTCCAGTTCAGCTGGAAACTAGGCACATGACAGTAGGCTTGGGTGTGACATGTGCACCATCCTTACTCCATGCAACCAGGAAGAACTTGGAATCAGATTATTCAGGTGGATTCTGTAGGTAAGAATGTTGAGTGTTTGTGTGTTGCAGCCCTAACAACATTAGTAAGAATTCATAGTTTAAAACATAAATTCAATCGTGAAAAAAGTTGTGGGGTTTTTTCCTTGCATGTTGTTTTTATCTATGTTTACATCCCCTATCATCTGCTCTAAAGCAACAACCGTGACAAGGAATTTATAGATGCTTTTCCAATTTGTAATAAATCCTCTGGACTAAATTCTGATTTGGTTAAATCTTTGAGATTATTTTCATTTTACCCAATTTTGCAGAGATCAAAACCTGCTCATGTGGACAAAAAGCATTTATTGAAATTCTAGTGTTACAATTTAAGAATCTACTTAACTACAATGTTAAATCACATAAGTACCCAAGGGAATGGTTATGGATATATTTTTAAATGTACACATAAGACAAACATGTTGGAAATTCAAATGTGCTTTTACTCTATTTCGATACAGCATGTGTTTATCTGCCTGCTCAACAGTGCATCTTATCAATTTCACCAGGTGCAGAGCAGAAAAGTAACAGTGAAAGATTAGAAGCATCTCTAGAGTGAAAATAAAAACAAAATATCTTCTTAGATTATCTTGCATTCTTTTCACTGTTACTGGAAAATAATGATACTTGTATAATAACTGCTTTTATCACATAAATAAATAATTAAATAAATAATGTTTCATAATCCCTTGCAACTTGCTCAGATTTTTACCATAAGAAAATGCTTTGGAAATCTACATGCAAATAGATATTTTTTGCAATAATGTAGTTAAATTCTTTCTGGTGGTATTCTAAAATAAACAACAATGTCTCTTAAAACATGTAATGACTTGTTATGTATATTAATATGGGTATATTTGAAATATTTGTTCATGTGAACGGTATTGCTGTCTCTACTTTTCTAATTACTCCAGAAAGGTGAGTCTCCCTGTGCTGTTCAGTTTACATTTTCTTTGTATCAAATATATAAAGGCTTATTTTGCATGCTTTACTTTACAAAGTACGTGCATATGTTTTAACACAAACAGAGTTTGTGGGCCTTGGTTAGTGTTGTGTCAGGTTGTTTTTTTGTGTGGTGGGTTTTAATTGTTGTTGTATTTTAAAATTAACCCACAGGCTACACACACTAAAGATTCAGGTGACTGTTTTCCACCAGTTTTTATCAAAAGTGTCAAAAACTTAAGATATATATAATTTCATGTGACGTATCTCATTTACTTTTACAGAATAATTGTTTTTAAAGTACTTGAAACTTTTGTTATAAATTTTCTCCTACAGTTCTTTAAAGTAAATCAAAATTCTGCTGAAAAATAAACCCAGTTAATGCAAGAAACCAGATGTTTCATCACTTCTAATTGATAGCAAAATCATTCTGGAATCTTCATGCAGTTCCTATTGGCAAGAAAAATAATTTTACATAATCAAGCATAACTCCTGCTCTGCAGGAGGTCTGGCTTTCAGACCTAGCTGACAATATTTTTTGTGATATTATTAGCAGTGAAATGCTGTTTTAAACAGCTTCAAAAATATGGGATTCTTTTGAGCAGTTCAGATTAATAGTTACTAAAAGCTTAAAATAAGAAATTTTTTGAAGGAGACAGAGGAGAGAGTGTTGTAGATGAATGTGCCATCTTGGAAATATCCCATTGTGAATAATAGCAATGAAGATCATATGCATTTGAAACATGCCAGTTCAAGTACTCCTGATATGCAGAAATACACATACCCAGTGTAATAGTGTAATTATGGCTGTCGCAGCAGCAATGGCAGATTTGACTTCTCCTTTCAATTTTTTTTTAAATTTTTATTTTTTAATTTTTCTGGGAGGGCTTCTAAGTCAATAATTTTAACGAGCTTGTGAATTAAACCTGGTGTACAAATCTGTGGCCCTGGAGCAATTCTGTATTAAGATGCCAGGCTTTATGTTTTGGAGCTAAAGTCCATGGTATAAAACACTTGTTTTATCAGTCCATCACACAGATCCATGAATGCATATGAAACTGGAGATCTTTAAGTAGCTTTTTAGACTCACAAAAGAAACACTTCTTTCACAGACTAGAAGGACATGTTAATCTGATAACAAAAATGTTCTCAAAAATATTTTTCAGAAATATAACATACAACGTATGTTTAATAAGTTTTTATTATGCATTTAGATAATAGGCCATGATTAAGATGGAGCTATTGAATTTATGGTGTTAATCCTCCTCTATCTTCCATAATTTCTAATTTTGCTTTTTCACACTCTCTAAAACTCTGCTTTCAAATGGTACTTAATACTTCTTTCATGAAAATCACTAAAAATTTTTCCTGTCTCTGTATCCTAGAATTTAATTTAAAATAGCCACATAAAAACTCTCCTTAAGACATTGATTTACAAACAATGAACCTAAATAACATGCAAATGGCAAAGAAATTTGCTCTGGAGGAGCTGACTACTCTCATAACTTATACTTGAAGTTCCACTTTGAAGTTAAGAATCATCATGACTTTGTATGACCAAACCTGAAATCTGGAAAATCTTCACATCTGCATTTAAAGCTAATGTTATGTAATCAGCTGTTGTTGATGCAAAAGGAAGAATCATAATTCTGGAATTGTATCTGCTAAACATACTCCACAAAGCAGTTGAATCACTAAGATTTCTCATGAAACATCTACAGAAAATGCTTTACCATTGAAACATCAAACTCTGTCTTCTGTTTCTTTAACACATGCAGACTTCTAAATTTGTGTTTTTGTGAGTTTCACCTTAAATAATCCAGGTATATTTTTCCACACATCTAAGACATGTTTTGGTATATCATTCATGTGGCTTTGAAGCCTATCTCCCATACATATATACGGAGAGGAAAAAGAGCCCTCTTTGCTTCTTCTGTAACTTTGATACAGGAGAGTAAAAGAATGGACTCTCTCTAATAAAATAATAGACATTTTATTCACCTGTCTCTGGAACAGTCAGTTTCAGGACAAAACATAAGAGAATTCTACCATTAAAAGCAGCTAATTCATCAAGAAGTTTACTTTTTAAAATAGTCCATATAGTTTTTATGGGTTTTTTTCTCTTAGCCTGGGTAAGATATGGCCATTTTTTATATGGTTAGTAAAGAGTCAGGAGGGGGAGTTTTGCCATGAAAATACTATATTCTTCTCTTGTCATAATTATGATTTTTTATTTCATCCTTTTTCTTGATAGTTCCCTAAGACTCTGGGTATTGTCATAGTTTTTACATTTTGGTATTTTTCTCTTATTTAAGAGAGTAAACTAAAACACAAAATATCCTTGTAAGCAATTTAATCTTTGTTTTGTACATTTAAATTGTAGCCAGAGAATTGCTGAACTGGTAATATAAATTTAGATCTGAATTTTAGGAAGACGAATGTAAGCCAAATTCCTCATCAAGCTCTCATTCTCCTTAAAATACACTTTCCCTTCAATGCCATGTTCCATGGCCTTTTAACAACTTGTCCCTGTAGCCTCTGATCTTGAATTAGTTTGAACTTCATTTATCCTCATAGTATGATAGCATGTCTTCTCTCCACTTAAATTGCCAAAAACTCCTGTTATACCTGATAAAATACAAAACAGAAAACTAAAATAAAAACTAGCATCTTTGTAGGGGAGCTGCTAATATTTCTGCCTCCTTTGGAAACCAAAGAGAGCAGAGGTCTCTAAAAGACACCTCCAGAAACAAGTGTGTTACAGAATCAGAGAACTGTGGAATCAACTATACTGGAAAAGACCTCTGAGATCATCAAGTCCAACATATGAACAGCATCTTATCACCTGAGCCATGGCACTGGGTGCCACATCCAGTCTTTTCTTAAAAACCTCCAGGGACGGTGACTCCACTGCCTCCCTGAGCAGCCCATTCCAGTGTCTAATCACCCCTTCTGTGAAGAACTCTTTCCGAATGTCCAACCTAACCCTCCCCTGCCACACTTAAGCTGTCTCTTCTTGTCCTACTGCTAGCTTCCTGGGAGAAGAGACCTAACCTCACCTGGCTACAGCCTCCTGTCAGGCAGTTGTAAAGAGTGATAAGGTCTCCCCTGAACCTCCTCTTCTCCAGACTAAACAACTCCAGCTCCCTCAGCTGCTCCTCACAGGACTTGTGTTTCCAAATCCTTTTTTTGGCTTTGTTGCCCTTCTCTGGACACACTCCAGAATCTTGACGTCCTCCCTAAATTGAAGGGCCCAGAACTGAATGTAGTACTCATCCAGTACTGCAGTACTCATGCAGTACTCCCCTGTACCAGTGTCAAGTACAGGGGAAGAATCACTCCCTGGTCCTGCTGGCCACACTATTCCTGATACAGGCCAGGATGCCATTGGTTTTCTTGGCCACATGAGTGCAACTACATGGCCATGTGTTATGTTTTAAAGGCAAGGGGTATTAAAAAACAAGTGTAAAACTCTTAGTTTAAAATCTTCAGAAAAATATTTGCTCAGATTTCTCATGGTCTTCTTCAATGCTCTAAAAATTTATATCAACTGCCCTCAGTCCCAACCATAATGGATTTTTCAGACACAATTAAAAATAACTTTGTCCTTTAGATTTTTAAAATAAAAATGAAGATATTTATATACTTTTTATTTTTTAAACTGGAAAAAATTGCATTCAAGTAGAAAATACTTGACAGGAAATTATTATTTGCACTGTGCTGAATACAAGAGAGGAGATGTCTGTGTGTGGGATGCAAGTGAAGATAGTTATAAAAGGAGTGCTACAAATAGAAATAAAACCAGTGTAGTATCACAGAAGTAAAAGGTTACTGTCTCTTAATGGTGTAAAGTATCTGGGATGACTAAGAAAATAAGAGCTTAGAGGGAAAATGAGAGAAGGAAGGACAAGGACAAAGCAAATGCAGTGGGCCATGAGGCAGTTTGCCCAGAGGAAGGATGTGTACTAGCTCCTGTCCTTCCTGGATTCCCCAGAAGAAACAAAGGAATATCATATGGAAATACAAGAGGAGGGGAAATTCTGTTATTGTGAGTGACGTGTGTGACATTATAAAAGGACAAGACACAGTATTGTAAAGCTGTGACAAGTCCTACAGACTGTTCAACTGTTTGTTCAGAGACTGTGAGACCTTTCCTTATCCCGTTTCCTCACAAGTAGCCATAGCTGTCTGCTGTCTGATAATTTCTTCTGGGGAAGGGAGGCACGGAGGCCTGTCTGCTCCAGAGAGTGCCAATGCCATTAAAAGTACCTTGGCACACAAATCACATACCCAGCACGGTGTGAGAGACTGCCAAGACTGATCTCTGGAGACATTCTGGGGTCTGTGTGTGCGGGGAAGGGGCACGTCAGGCCTCGCCCTAGCAAGGCAGTGCACTGCCCCGCACACCCCACCTCCCCGGAGCCAGTATTCCCACCTGGAGGTGGCTGCCAGTCCCTGGCATACCAGAGCTCCACACCTGCCCCTGGACCCTCTAATTCAGCTCCTAATTGCCCAAATGACCCAAAGTTCTACCTAGGGAAAAAGCCCAGGAAGGCCAAGAAGTATTTAAAACTGAATATGAGACAAACACACGTCTTAATCTTACCTTCTTCTGTCCTTTAGGAATTTCTTTCAGCTGAACACTGCTGGATCCTGGGAGTTTGTAGCTATATCTGTTCTTTTCTATATATTTTCAGTCTTTCTTGCTTTCTCTTTCTTACATTTCCCTCTTCTCAGAATTTTTGAGTAACTTAAAATCAAAAGGGCTTAGAGTTTTCTTAGTTGAATGGGTTAAGTTAATGCTTTGTGGAAGAGTTTCATGTTGACTGAATGCTGCTCTAAACCTTTTTCCAAAGTTTTCTGGTTTTCTAAAGTTGCCAGTAGAGTCTTTTTTGTTGTTTTGACCTCTTGAGAATATCTTGTCTGTATTTGTCTCATGTGTCTAACTCAGAGTATATGAACAACCATAAACCCTTTTAAAAACCTTGTTGAGTGAGCTGTTTGTGGCCTTACCCATGGAAAGAGCTTAGGCATTTCTACAAAAATATGCTGCAAAATTCAAACAAGAAAAGTGAATGACAGCTGCAGTAAATACCACACAATGCATACTGCACCATTCTTGAATAGAAACTGTGGAAAATGCAAAATGCTGGAAGCTAGGAAATTCAAAGTTAACATGCTCAGCCTATCCTTAAGTTACTTGCTGCTTAAATAATCACAGTATCATTACTACTAGGAATGCCATGGGCAAATTCAATCAATCAAAGTCATAGTAAAGCTTTGAAACAATCTAATCAGTCCATGGCTTCAAAAGTAAATTATTTCCTTTCTATAAAGTAATATTCACTCCTGCTTTTGTCTTATAAAGCCTAAGGGGCAGGACAAAAGAAAAAACTGTATCATATGAAATACAGACTAATAAAGTATATGGCTCTAACATCTTGATAGCCTAAGTCACAATATAGGCAGAGAAGAGTAGAGGGAAAAAAAAAGAGAGGAAGATGTATAACAGACCTGCCTGAGATAGAAATCAATAAAATAGAAAAGAAAAAGAAAATAGAAATCAAATTTCTGTTAGAGGTGGCTGGTGAATTTAAATAATATTTCTCTAAAGAGTAATTAAAAAATATATTTTTATTTTGTATTTTATGTATCCTTGTTTCTTAGCTGAAATTCAGTTTCTAAGCAATTGCTATGAAAATTGGAGTGTTATGAGAAAAGCCCAATGTAGGTATTTTTACTCAAAAACATATTTAAATACACGACTGTGTTTCCTCATAGAAATCTAAGTCTTGTCAAGAAATTTGACTGATCACATAAAGTGAAAAAAAATTGCTTTTGGGGGATGTGTATTTAAGCTCAGCAGGTAGGTCTGCTGAATAAGAACGAAGGACAGAATCACCTTTTTTTTTTTGGTAACAAAGAAAATTTAAGGCTTTGTTGAGGATTTAATTATCACTAGAATTGATCTTCTCCCTGAAGGAAAAAACAGATGAAGCTTATATGAGTCTGATAAATTGTCCCTGAAGACAACAGGCAGAGTACAGAGGGTTGGTTAATCTACAGAGTAGTTTACTTTGCTGTCTGTCTCCAAGATCATTCTTCTCTGAAAACACTGACCCCTTACAAGCTTTCCTTCAATTTTAAATTTTCTTATGGCACAAACTAGACATTGCTAGATTGGTAGACATGTGATTGTGTTAACCATCTTTCCTGATCTTGTCTCCAATAGCCATTAACCCACTTATTTGTAATTAAAATAATGAGACCCAATTCACCACCAAGTAACATTTCATGGTGTTTAAAATGGAGATGAAATCTAGGAATTGGGAGACAGAGAACAATGTGAGTGAGAAAACTGAGAGATTAAAGCTGTGTGAAATAGAGGTAAGCAAATGTCTCTGTTTCAAACAGTTGGAGTTTTTTACACTGAGGAAAAAGACAAAAAAATATAATTTTTATGAGTTTGGTTTCCTTTTCTTCTGTGAACATTGCCAGATAGGTATTTGAATTATGTGTTAAAAATTCATTAACAGAGGAAAATATTTTTTGTGTTGGCCAGGAGTCACATCCAGGACTGCTGCACATCAAATGTTGCATCACAATGAGCTGTCAACATCAGTAGCTGCAATAAGCTGCTGTCTGCTGCGTGTATGAGCTTGTATTCACATCCCAGTCAGAATTGCCAAACTTAAATCAAGCCTGAGTCCAGGCAACCTTGAGGCATGACTGAGGTCTTAGAGGGTAAGAACTTAGTTCTGTTTGTCAGTTTAGGCATTATGGTATGGACCTAGATGTAGTGTACTTTTCCAGTTGCTAGGAAACCACACTATGGCTTTTGAAATTCACTTTTCCCTGGATAAGGCAAGTCAGACAGATGTTCTTCATCACAACGACCACTTTCTCCGTAACAGTGGTCCACAGGCTGGTGTTCTTGAAGACCATTTAGGTGGCAGGCCCATCATGACCAGGCTTGGATATACAGGTGGGTCTCAAAGTACTGTGGGGGTCATGTCCACTGGGCCCTTGTTTGTTTCTCAACAACTCAATATGTCTTTGGTAAGAGCAAATCTCATGAAGTGCTGCAGAGCTGGTCATGTAGCAAAGAAGTTACACTGCCAGGGGCAAGGGGAATTTTGAAGGCAGCTGTGGCAGCTTGCACAGAGATGTACCTTCAGCAGAATTGTGAAGAAACACAGTTTTGGTTTATGCTTTTAGAATGGAATGAAACTAAAGGTTCAGTTTGAACAGTTTTGGACATGTCTAATCTGCCACCACCTATTCCTCATGTCTTTGCAGGGATGTCCTATGACACTTGACAGCCAAGTAAGAAACAGAGTCCCATGCAGAAGCACAACACTCCAAAGACAGGAAGGAGTTGTTACAGAGCTTATTAAAGGATGAAATACAGTGAAGCGGGTACATTATACAGCTTATGCAGTTTATGAGTGCACAGATTCAGGATGGAAAGTATAGACAGACTTATTATTTATTCATTGACTCTCACCTATGTGTTAAATTTTATTATTTTCTCAGGGAGAAGCTATATGATGTGACAATATGGTGAACACTGCTTAGTTAGATTCTTTCTTCCATCTTCGTCCACAGAAAACTGTAAAATTAAGTATCTCATTTCATTATGGGTTTGATCTTATTTTCCTTCTTAATATGTTTTACCAATTTTTCTTAAACGTGTATATTGTTATGCACTCGTTAAAGCGCTGTCAGAAGCCATACTTTTTATGCTTTGAAAGCTTGCAGTGGCAGTACGTTTGTGTGGCCAAGATAAACACATTTCAGTCTTGCTATGCACCAGTAAAAAGGGAAAATTACAGAGGGAAAAATATTAAATGCAAGTGTTCTGAAAGAGGTATATTAAAGAGTTTTAGTTGTGGATCTTCTAGCTAGAAAATACTGGCAAGCACACAAAAAAAAAAAATCAAAGTTACAGGAAAGATAATTTTGGCAAAAAATATGTTATTATTCTGTGGAATGCAGGATACCTGCCAGGACAGTAGTGGTAGAAGAAGAGGACGAATATAAAAATAGAAAAGACTCTTACCCAGAGTTTTCAGGCACAGCTCACAGCTAGGAAGCAAGAACTCTTTTTTCTCTCCTCTGGCTTTCCTCTGTCTAGTGAAGTTTCCAGTGCTGGTCAGTGTCAGAATTGTGTTACAGAATTTGTGAATCAAGAGTCAGGTGAAGATAATAATTTTTATGTGTTTTGTAATCTGCTCTATCTTTGCTACTCTCAGCATAGATTTTCTATTTTTTACTTTTCTGATTTTCCTTGCTTTTGAGATCTCCACTGCAGTTTTACATACTCAGTTTTCAGTCTACAACCATTATTTTCCCTTATTTCTTGTGTTTTTTTCTTTTTTCTTTAGGGATTGCTTTCCATCACTGTGAGCCTATTTCAATTCTTCCTCTCTGTTTACCTCATTGCTTTTCTCCTTATTCCATTCATTTACCTTCAGGTCCCACTGATTTTGAGTTCCCAGCATGGAGCAGAGTAGGTGAAAGATCACTATTAGGTAACTCTTTCTTTTTATTACGTCACTAACTGCTAGATTATGAACTGCTATAATTAGGCAATAGACAGACTTGTCCAGGAGACTGTGTAAAGTACTTCAAATATTTTCTTGTTAAAGGAAACCATCAGGTCCTTTTCTAATTCCTGCAAATTTCTTGTCTGCCTTCACCAGAGCTGTCACATTTTATAGATTATATCTAAGTGTCCCAGCCAGAACAAGATTTTCATCTATTTTACATCTATTTTACATAATTTTACATAAAATTTCACTTTTACATATAATTTGCTATATCAGGTATGATCTCCTATGCTTTTAATTCTGTGCCCAAAGGCTTATTAAGTGAAAAAGATACCCTTTATGCTATTCATTATTCAGAATACCATTATGACACCCACTATTTGTAGCGGTGCCTCTGTTGTGTGAGAGCTAAAATCAGCAATGACACTTTCCTTGTCAGAAGTGCTTGACTGGGCTCAAGTTTTCTTAAAAGAGAACTCAATGGAATTCACTTGCATTGCAGGTCAGGATAAAAGGGAGGTTTACCACCGTGCTGCAAATCTTGTTGCTATGCATAATTATTTTCTTTTAATTTTATTTTATTTTTCATATTGTATTTGAATACAGCTTGTATTCCAGGAAGAGCATGAGTGCCCTGATGGCCACGTAGCTAGGAAATGTGTTCCTGAAATCAGTGGGGTTTAGGCCACCCAGCTCCTGGCCAGACAGGTTAGAACATAATGAGATTTCAGGTGTTTGTTTTCCCCCTCTGCCCCATCTCCCTCAGAAGATGAAAGTACATAGGTGCATACTAAGAATTAAGAGATATAAATGGTATCAGCCAGTGACTTTTGATTCATCTAGGTGGCAATAAAGCTGCAAGGTGTTTAGATCAATAAAAACAATCAATTAAATGACTAAGATATCACAGATGGCCAGATCAATTAAGGGCAATCAATCAAATATCTAAGGGATCATAGGTGGGATGGATAAATTAATAGTGCAAATAAATCAAATATTCAGATGTTCAGGAGGAATATAACCTGAGAAGATAATCATGGAGTAAGTGTCAGTGGGTGTATTGTTTGCAGTAATGACTGTGTGGAATCTGGTGCATTTGTGGGAGTGTGATATGCTCCCTGCTCTACTCCACAGAGTTATTACTTCTACATCTTTGCCATGCTATCACTCAGCTCTCCTGCCAGTCTTAAATAGGTTGCTGCTGATTTTTGTCCTTGGTGAGGTTTTAACTTTGAAAAAACTGTAGATATGGAGAACTTCAATATCATTTTGCAGAGACCATTTGAGTTTTAACAAACAGTAGAATGAACATTTAGCAAAAATAAGTTCATTTGGTTTTAGGTTCCCTCTCATGTAAACCTAATTAATCAAGTGGAATTTTCTACTTACACTGTAAATCTACACACTGTCTTTGATTTTGTGTAGGGGTGTGTTTATATATGGATAAATCTAAAACACAAGAACTTTGTCTAGATTGAGAGGTGCTGCCCCTCTGAAGTCACTCTTACACGGAATTCAGCTCATAATTCATCATACTGGTACAGAGGTCATAGTTATGCACAACCAACAATTTTAAAAGGAAAAGTATGACTTGATTTTTATTTTTGAAGGACTGGTATTCTTTCACAAATCCTTTGTTTTCTTCCTCAAACAAAATCCTACCAGCAACACCCTAAATGTAAATTTTGCAATAACCACAGTTTCTAATTTGATTTTCACCCTTTCTGTTTTTCTTTAAATGTCTGTGCAGCATTGTAACTTTATGTGGTAATGTTTAGTCTTGGACAAAAGTGCTTGTACACTGGAATCCAGATAAACACAATAAAAATAAGATCCTTTTTTCTTCATCTGGTTTGTGTTATCCTCCTGATGCAGGGTGAAATTAGTTGAGAGCCCCCAGTAAAGTGGCTGGTGTATTGCTAAATATTAGAATACTAAGAATTAGGCAATAGGCACTGGCAGAAAAGAGCATCTTTAAATGACTAGAGATCCTGTGCCAGCAAATTCAAATAATCTGATGTCTGCAAAGAAAGACAGTGGGAACTGAAAAACAAGAACAGCATGAAATCTGGTGGTAAAATAATTGGAAACTTAAGGGAATTTTTGTGAGATTCAATGAGGATATTGAGGAAATTTTGAGCACTCCTTGGGATGAGATGGAGGTGGAAAGCTGGATCTTCTTGTGCACTCTCTAAGTAATCACTCCACTATGAATAAAATACATCAAATTCAAACTGTCATTATGGGACGCTGATTACTGCAGTTTTCTCAGAAAAAATCAGGATTTAAAATGGTGATGTTCCTCATTGTATAGAGAAGTAGAATGGAAACAAACTTAACTACATTCAGCCCTGTGGCCCTAGTCTTTGTCAGAGGGATATTCTTTATTATTTTTTATTTCCTATCCAAGTGGACAGGACCATTACAGATGTATTATACTGGAATACTACTTCAGTAAAAGATGAACCAATTGAGGTAGAGCACTGACATATTGCCCTGCTGAATTTAAAAGTTCAGAAAAGTTAAAATTTGTGCTTGCTTAGTCATTTCCTTTTACATTCACTGAAGCAATACTTCTATAAAACAGCTCCATATTTTTCTTCTAACTACCAATATCTACTATAAAAAATCTTTTCTGGATAGTGTTAAAGATAATTGCTAAGATACAGTGATAAACCCTTGCAGTCCTGCTCTGTACTTGTCCAATCTGACTTTTTGCCATTTATTTAACAGTAGCTATATAGCCTTGACATTTTCAGAGCTCTATACAAGCACAAACTAATTAATCTTTAGTTTGCCTTTGAGGTAGGTGAGTCAGTATTCTCTCTTTTTTCACAGATATTACAGTCAGAGCAGAGGAAGTACATGAATGGCCTGAAGTCCTACAGAAAATTGGTGTCAAACCCAGCATTTTAACTTGGGCCCTCTTGGAAGACAGGGTGCTTAACCCTGGAATGTTTCCCCTTTCCCAAGGCAACTCTCTGTGTGCTGGGTTATATTTGGATTATTGACTGAAATAACTAATCTCATCACAGAGAGTTCTGCAGATGTTTTCTTACAGTATCTGCCATGCACTTTTGAAGGGGCAACAAAGATTATAGTTGTAATGAAAGCCCTCTTCTGATGCTGTGTTTCTGCACTGGATGGTATCACTTTCCTGTGTACAGAATTCAACCCAAAATCTGCATTCTCCTCATTCCCACATATTGGGGGATAAAGGAAGGCTCAGTTCAGCAGCTGCTGCTTCTGTTGTCATTATGTTTCAAACAATAAAGAAATTATGCTTGTACTGGTAACTTTAATTCTACATATTCTCTGCAGACAAAGAAGCATATCCTTCATTGCTAGAACAATGCATTACACATCCCATGAAATATTTAAGAATACATACCCATAAAATAACATCTGCTCTGTCTCATGCTGTCTCAGTTTAAAATGAGGAGATTCTTTCTAACTTTCTGACTCTGCCAGTGTCCAGTCTGTTTTCATAATGACTGTACTGAAGTCTCAGAGAATCTTTAAATACACTAATCAGTAAGAGACTACTTCTAGTATCTCACATTTTCATTGAATCATAATTATATAGATTGTGTATTGCTGCAAAAATATCTCAGGATTTTCATTTGGAAACAGAAAAAATCAATTTGTTATTCAGAGGTCGAGTCTCTGTACATTTAGGATAAGGCTAATAGAAGAGCTTCATTCATATATTAGGTATTCACACTTTATTTTTGTCAAGGAGTGTGAGTATATCTATCTATATACATCTATATCTACATATATCTATATCCATCTATATATACATATATATCTACTGGGAAAAAGGTGAGGACCACTCCATCACTTCTCTGGGGCTATTATGCCAATAATTTAAAAAAACTTTCAGGAACTTGGCAACAGTAGCCAAGCTCTGACACTCTGCATTGTGCTAATTTATCTGGATACCAACACAGTATTTGATTTTATTTCCTTATGTTTTTCTCTCTTCTATGTATCCTAGTACTGTTATACAGTCTCATGTAGGCCCTTCAAACTAAGAGTCTTCTAAAATTCTGTCCTGTATTAATCATCATAGAGAGCTCTCTGAAATAATGTATTTTTAATATGAAGGCACCCCAGGTCTTTAAAACCTGTGATCCAAAATTATTTTAAAAATGTGAATGGTTTGTTCATATGGAAATTACATTTAGCAACTAATATTCTGATTCCAGAATTTCTTGTGTGTAGTAGTACCTAGCCCTAAAGTATTCTTATTAAAATGCACTCAGGTATTATTAAAATCATTTTGATTACCTACTGAAAGAAGCTTTTTAACTTAACAGTTGAAACTTATCCATTAATCCAGCAAAGCTAATTGATAAACCAGCCTCTGACAGACCAGCCGACTTTTCCTTTGCTCTTATGTGTCTGATTGTTTCTTTTTATTTTGATTTTCTTTGAAATCTCCAGGCAAAATGCACAGGGAATAAAAAATCATACATGTAATTCTTCATCTGAATTATCTTTTGAGTGTAAGCAAGCTTCCATGGAAACTCAGTTTCATTCTTACAGAAGTTAATGTTTCTTGATAATGGACTGTGAAATAAAAAGTGATTGGATACAATGCATCAAGGAATAGAGACACCATGCCTGTACTGTTCGCCAGCTCCCTAGGAGGAATATTTCCAAAGCCTGAGATAAGAAATGCTTTCAGCACTTCCAAGATAAATAGTCTTCCTAGTGTGTGCATAAGGTCAAAATTCCTCTGTTCCCAGTTTTCTTAGTTAATTCTCATTTTTTAGTAAGATTAAAATGTTTTGTCTACAAATAATCTTGATACCTCTAAGGTAAATGAAATCTGGTTTTCAGTGTTCAGTGATTTTGTTTGCTCATTTGAGATGACTAGTGGAGTGCACAGTAGCTAGATGTGAAGTTATGGTCCAGTCACCAAGAAGCTGTTCATTTTTTGTAAGCCAAGGAGTATTTTGCATTGCCTAATTTTTGGACTGAAAGTCATTCCTTCATTTTGGAAATATCAGCTGGCTCTGAGGATGGGACTACAGAGCCATGAGTGAGAGAGACACTTCTGGGTTCATGAATAAACCAGCCAAGAGGAAAAACCCTCCAAGAGAGAAGTGTAGGGGAGAGGAGTTTGCTGAAGGACATAATGGAATCTCTCAGAATTGGTTCATGATGTTGGTGTGGGTTTGATTTTTTTTAGTTCAGTTTTTAGTGGTGTTTGGGATTTTTGTTTGGTTGTTGTGGGTTTTTTTGGTTTTCTTCTTGCAGCTAGCTCTAGTTACTGAGCCAATGGTACATCCCTGCTTGTAAAAACAGATTGGTTTTTATTGGTCAGTTATTTGGCCAAGCAGTCATTCCCATCCCCTCTCCAGCTTGGATCTGGAGTGTGAAGACTGACTGAGGGGGATCCCCATATGGAGAGCCAGGAGCTTCTTCTCACACCTGTACTCAACAGTGTGTGGAAGAGGAAACTGAAGTTGTGTTTGCCATATGAGTGACCGAGAAAGAAGGATTTTTCTTCAGCCTTTATCACAGGAGCCAGAGAACATCAAATAAAATGGCTAGATGTCTCTAACTAGGATAAAAAGATTAAGTATGTTTTCATGGAGAACAAAATATAACTATGTAACTCATTGTCATAAATGCTGCAAAATGTGCCAGATTCAAAACAATTTTTTAAGATTATTCAATCTAAAAACAAAACCTTATCTCAGGAAATCAATATGAAGACTAAAAAAGGTCAAATTACCAATGCTTGTTCTGCTTATTTCATTTCTTTCCAAAGGACCCACTTTTGTGTCTGATCAGAGCAAGCATGTGAGATACAGGACCCTATCTAGCTGCTTCCCATATACCTATTCTAGTACTTACCACTGTGACTAATTAAGTGAAAAAACGTGACTCAGGGAAGCAACAGAGTTATATCTAAATACACTTGTCTTATAAAGTTTGATTGAGATAAAATTGGAAGTGTGTCATACTGACTTTTTCCCTTAAATTCTCATTGTATACTCTCTGCTGAGTTGTCAAGTTCTACTGAGTTGTCCAGTTCTAAAACTGGGAAGTCCGTCATTCCTTTTGTCTGACAATCTATAATGTGTCACTGTGATTCAGAATAAAAACCATGCAGGCCTTCTAACAATCTTTGTAGTCAAATGTAAATTGCTTTTTGTTGACAAACTCTTTTTAAAATAGAGATTCACTGGTAGTGAGAACGAGATTTTTCTTTTGAAAATAGTGCTACTCTTGACAGAATGAGTCCAGAAGGGAAAGGTTAATATCTCTGCTGCCCATAGGTTTGAAGATTACTGCATTTTATAGGTGCTTGGCTCATCTTCAGCCAGGACAGTTTTGTCTACTGCATCTGTATCTCATTGCCTCTTTCTATTTCTGCTAATTTTTCTTTCCTCTCTACAGAATCCTTCCCAAAAAACAGTGTCTGGCAGGCTACAGAGTTGTGTCCTGTTGTGGTTTAATCCCAACCAGCAACTGAACCACACACAGACTCTCACTCACTTTCTGCTCCAGTAAAAGTCTCTTTTTACTCTTGTAAAATTGAGCAAACTGTGGGTTGAGATAAATACAGTTTAATAGGTAAAGCAAAAGCCACTTGCATTAGCAAAGCAAACCTAGAGATAAAGTCACCATGTCCCATGGGCAGACAAGGCTCCATTTGGTGCAATGGTGACCTGGGAAGACAAAAGCCATCACTCTGAGCATTGTTCCCTTTCTTCTTCTTCCTCCAGCTTTATATGCTGAGCATGACACCATATGGTATGGAATATCCCTTGGCTGAGTTAGGGTCAGCTGTACCAGTGTCCCCTCCCAAATTCTTGTACATCCCCAGCCTACTCACTGGTGGGGTGATGTGAGAATCAGAAAGAGCCTTGACTCTGCAAACTCTGCTCAGCAATATTGAAAACATCTCCACATGATCAATACTGCTTTAAGCACAAATCCAAAACATAACCCATACCAGCTACTGTGAAGATTATTAACTCTACACCAGCCAAAACCAGCACAGCTCGTTTGTTCTTCACTCAGATGCTCATGGTCTAACACAATTATTTTTAAGGGCAGGACGTTAACAACATAGCCAGTCATGAAAAGAAATTGTGAAAGCAAAGGTATAGTATCAATCTCCACAATACTTCTGCTATCCTAAGGCCTCACACACTGCATCCAAATTAAATTCAGAAAACTGGAACTGTTACTTAGCATGTTAGCAAAGGAGGAGCAGGCTTTCATTCTATTCTCCCAAAGATTAGAAATATTTTTTGTTCTTCTACTTGTTTTTATTTCATTTTGAAAACATCCTACTTTCCAGCCAATAAGAGTGAGAAACCCTCCAGCCTCTTGTTATCTGGGATTATGGAAAACATGTGTAATACTGGGAATCTGTTTAACAGTGGTTTTTTGAGACATTTTCTGGGCTTCTTTTACGGCAAAGATTTAAGTTATTTGAAATTTTAAAATTAAACTATTTCCAAGGGATGAAGTAAGTTAGTCTGTGAGCTCTCCTACTGTCATTAGAAAAAGGTGAGGAATGGTGATAAGGTGGATTTGATCCAGCACTGTCAGAATGCTTATAAAAATGCAAGGTTTCTTTCAATAAAATCTTTGTTTGTTGTTGTTAAATAGCTAATTTCCCCTTTGCATTTAAACCCCACATAGATCTTCATATCTCCCTGTGCTACTGAGCTTATGGATCTATATGAGGCATAGGTTTGACATTTTTACCCAGGATGATATATTGATAATGCCCCTTATTTGGACACAGGTATATAAAACAGCAGTTACACATATTGGTATATTGGGAAAAACATGGATCTGAGAGTAACAGTGATAGTGGCAAGCTTTTTTCTTTTAACAGTATTTTTAGCACTATAATACTTCTGCTAATATTCATAACTCCTTGTATTTATGTATAGACTGAACTTGAACTGTACATAGTTCCATAAAATTGTCTTGTTTTATTCTTAAATTTTGATTTTCTTTGTATGGACTATAAATGTCTTGGTCAAGGACCAAACGTTTCAAGGACTTCAAATGTCTACTGTAAAACAACTGTACTGTATCTTCCCCTCTTTGTGATGCTCAACACCATAGTGTTACAACAAGACTGATGGATGTCCAACCTGAACGTCCCCTAGTACAGCTTGAAGTCTATGTTGTCTCATCTTGTCACCAGTTGCCTGGGAGAAGAGACCACCTGGCTACATCCTCCTTTCAGGTGGTTGTAGAGAACCCTAAGGTCCTCTGAGCCTCCTTTTCTCCAGGCTGAACAACCCCAGCTCCCTCAGCTGCTCCTCATAAGACCTGTGCTCCAGACCTTTTACCTTTTTCACTGCCCTTCTCTGGAAACCCTCCAGCACCTCAACATCTTTCTTGAAATGAGGGGCCGAGGACCTTGCAAACCACAGTGACGTTACTTGCAGAGTAAGGCAATGTTTAAATTGATAAAGTGCTTATTTCAACTCAAGTAGGTTCTCAGTCATTCATTGAACTGTATGTCATACTAGACATTAATTATTCTTGCTCAGATGTAAATACAATAGTTTGTTTCAAGGAATGCCTTATATAGTGTCTTTTATAGTTCTGAAGCACAGAGAAGTGCTGTCATTCTTCTCATTCTGTGTCCAGAACTTGCCATGGGTTCCAAAGATGAGAAGGAAGGACTATTGAACCGACACAATTGCACCATTCATACTGACAGCCAGTTTGGAGATCTGGAGAACATTGTCAGTGGTTGAACAATACCAAAATGCCTGATATCAGCATCAGATGTCTCCTTTACATCCTATCCTCCCCCTACCTGGATTAATAAGGTACTACAGTGGAGCATAGGACAGTAAGAAACTTCATTTTTTTCTCAGGTTGGTCTTTGAGTAAATAAGTAATATAAGTAAAGCACTTATCATGCCAGCTCCCCATCTGTGAAACGGAGAAAATACTCTTCTTTCTAAAGTGACTCTAAAATATGCTTCAAAGATGTAAAGCCATAATATTCAGGGTGTTTTTTAACAATTCTGATTTGAAAATGTTTTAGAATACTGCTGTATTTGATGCCTTAGAAATTTTCCAGATCATTTGAAGGAGCTTAAAAAACTTAGGAAGTATGTCAACTTCTCTGCCCTGACAATGAAGCTACAACAACAAGAGTGTTCTGAATTTTACTTACTGAATGAAAGAAGTTAGTTAATAAGACTAGAGCAGAGACAATCAGGAACCAAGCGTCTCCTGTTAGATCCCCTCTAGGAAGCTTTGTTTCTTTCCTATATTAGGTAATTTTCCTTATCCATCCCTATTGACCTTTGGGCCACACTACCGAACGTTCTGCCTTCAGGCTCTGCCTCCAGCAACTGTCCTTTTATTAAATTGTGAAACTTTCTGCTGCTGCTCTTGCCCAGTATTCTCTACTCTATCCTCAAATACCAACTAAAAGTAAACAATAGCTGGTAAAAGTTTCCTGCTCACCTTCTGTAGCATTTATTTTTTATCCACGAATTTTCACAGTGTTTCCATTTTATCTTACTTTGTTATTGTTAGAACTGTACAGTCTCTGCATCAACTCTCTTGATAATATCTACCTTTTCCTGGATCCAGTAAATGGAATAATGCAAATCTTGAGTAATTAAGCAAGTAACAAAATGTAATTTAGTGCTGAGTAATAAATACATATTTGTGATGCACCAGAAATACCATAAGACCACAATTATGGACAAACACCATTAAATTTAATTTGTGTGAAGAGAAAAATGAAGAGAAAACAGCATAAGAAAGTGTCCTACAGCAAAATCAGTCACTTTAAATGTTCATTTTGCATCAACAATACTGATCAAAAAGATGTGGAGTAGCTTACTTGTTTAATATTTATTTGGTTTACTAATATTGAATTAAAGGTAATTACTGAACAGATGCCCACCCATGACTCTGTAGTTTGATTCTGAGTTATAATTCTTTATGTGACTAGAACAGATTTTCACTGCATTAAATATTTTATAGTTTTGTGGGATTCTGTCAGAAGTGCTGCCAAAGAACCTGACTGGTTTTTCTTAGTGTGGTCATCAAGCTCAGTTGGAGTTTCAGGAGCTGGATAAAGTTTATGTTTTTCTTTCTGGACCCTGGATCTTGGGACATATATGATTTGTCTACAACAACAAATGGAAAAGCGTCAACAAAAATTATTGTGATGATATGTAGAACAGTTTCAAATTACGTGTAAGTAATCGCTTCTGAATTAAAATATGTATAATATTTGTCTAAGACATTAGAATCCAATAAACCTGAATTTTAGACCTAGTAAGGTTAGGCGACCTATCAGATTTTTTACATGCCAGTATCTATTCGAGAATTAATATGTCTCTACTCTTTTTTAACATGGAAATGGATGATAAGATAAACCTAAATGGCCCTATTTGGTTGCCTCTGGAAAACAAAATAAACTCTGCCACGCCCAGTTATTGCCTAGGTTAGTGTAGTTTTTCAAAAATAGTGAAGTTATTTTTTAGAATCAAGATATAATGAAACATTACTTGCTTAGTGCTATGACTTATGAAAACTTTGGAAAACTCAGTGTGATTTTAATTCTGAAGTTATCAAAAAGCCATAAAGCTGATAGTTTTCTTTTCTAATGTACCTGAAACACTATAGAAAAATGAATGGAAGACTTTAAAGGTGCCTAATAATACTGATAATATTTTATGAGTGTAGGTTAAAAAATCATTAGAATATTTTACATGTAGAATATATTTCAGGAAGATGGTAAATAAGAAAAAAGTAAGCTTTTAAATTTCAAAATATTGAAATGTTAACACCTCAAAGCATCTCAGTCTTTTACCTAAAACCTAATGTATTCATTTTATAGTTAATTGCTCTTTTGAATCAACTCTCTTTTCATACAGAAAGCTGTATCTGATACTGTACACTGGTTTATGGAACAGATATATTTGTTAAATAGTGAACTTTGGAGCACAGTGAATAAAAGAAAACTCTAACTCATGTTGCTTTTGGTCTTCCTGGGTTCACTGATATTTGTTGCCTTCTCATTAACTATACAATATAAAGTCCATCATGGTCACAGGAATATTTCCTATATCAAATGCTCTGCTGTTATTTACATGTTTTGCTAAAATCTATTTGTATTCCCTCATAAAAAAGTTCTTGTACCCAATTAACACTTTTTTCATCCACAGTATGCTTTGAAAAGTCTCCTTTATTGACTCTGCCAGCTTATTGACTAACATGCCTAATCTTTCCCTTCTAAACTTGATTATTTTTCTCCTCTTTCCAGTTCTTCTCCTACAGTACTTTAAAATTTTCTTTCTACAGTGGTGTTTTTGAAATATTTTCAATCTTGAATTTCAGTTATATAAAAGCAATTACATTTTCAACATTTCTCCAGGAACTGAATATGCATTGCATTTATATTACAGTATTACAAGATTTCAAATATTTCAAAGGCATTACAGCTAGAAGAAAGTATTGAAATGCTGTTAGTACAGGTATACTTATGGCAGCATAATGGATAACCCTCTAGAAATCCATTTTCCTTTATTTTTATTTTGAAAAATATGTTTCCTGATAGTCACAGTCTAAGAAGACAGCAAAGATGTACTGTGATTAAATGTTATATTTGCCTGTGCTAAAAACATTAAATATGTTCTGGATATAATGAAATGCCCAGTTTGGAAATATAGAATTACTGGTTACACAGGCAGTTTTGGTGCATTTTTGCTTTTTCCTGTGTTATGATCAGTATTTCTGTGAATGGAGAAGGAAGAGCATTTAGCTTGTTCTCTCTCCTAGGAACTGGGTTTTAGAAAAAACATGCTACTCCATGTAAAGCCAGGTTTATTAAAACATCAAAAAAGAAAACTACTTTCCCAAGGTATTGCTTATGAGTCCTGCAATTTAATTTTAATTTTTTTTTTTAATGTATCTCACATTGCTGTCAGCAGATCTAACCTCCTAACTCTTTGACAGGGATGACCAGTGGTATTTTTTTTTTTTAATTTTCCTGTCTGTTTTTGTGAAGAAATCAAAGGACTTTTGTTGATGGTGGTTCATCATTTCACTACATTTTTTTAAGGAAGAATGTAGAACAGACAAAAATAAATTGCTATCTTGAAAAGTCTCAGCTAAAGTGAGAAACTGTATGACAGAGAGAGAGAATAAAGTTATATGTTTAATTATTATTTGTTTTCCAGGTTTACCAGACACTATTTTTTGATTAAAAGCTCTGGCAGTGCAGGGAATTGCAAATCAAGTGAGGCAGCTTTAAAAAATGATGAGTACAGATGAACCAAGAAGTTTAAATAATGATCCATCTGAACTCTGGAAATAAAGGATAGGATTACATGCTCTAGGTGCAAAGTTGTAGAGGGATTAAAAGTTTCATATTTAGAGCAATGAGGAATGTGTGTTTCATAATCACTGTGCCCAGGATGGCCTCCAACCACCACATCCCCCACAAGTCCTTCCCTGTCCACAACAATCAGGTCCAGCGGGGCACCTTTCCTCACTGGCTCCCACACCAGCTGTGTCAGGAAGTTCTTTTCCACAAATTCCAAAGCCTCACTGCTGTTTTCCTCTCTGCTCTACTGCATTTCCAGTAGACATCTAGTAAGGTCTTTCTCCAACAGACCTCCACTCTTCAGAGATAATTCATACTGCAGTGTGAAGAGGAAGATCATACAGCTCATTCCTTGGGTACACTATCAAACATTTCATAACTTTTCAAATGTTGCATTACCATAACCTTTTTTACCAAAGCACAATCACTTTGATCATGCATCTAAATTCCTTTAGTTTGACTGTTAATCTATTACAGTGTGTTACTTTTTTTTATCCTTTATTATCTAGATTATCAAGAATTCATGCAATGTAAATTCATATGACAGATGAAATTAATATGCATGTCATGTAAAAAATTAAGTGTAAATAGCAAAGAAAAACCCTTCATTTCAATCCTATTTCTCCAATGCCACAAAGAAATAGCTACTTATTGTTGCTAGCATGACTGTTTGACAAATCTCAGTGGTACTATTCTTGCAGGATCAAGTAAAATACACAAACATAAAATAGATATTGTAGGTATTAACTGATTTTTTTTTGTACGAACCAGGAAAAGACTGAACATTTATAGTGCTCCTGCTAACCAACCTGTGGATATTTCATGATTTTGAGTTCAATAGTTATAAAATATGCATTTTGAACTACAAATCCTTTGTTAAGATTACTGTAGTTTTAAAATGAAGAAAGTTATTATTTTTTGTGTAAATTTTATAGGCTATGGTCAGGTATTTCACTTATGATCTTAATTTCTGAAATCAGCAACAAAAACAATTAAAAAATTATAAATCTAAAATCTTTATTTTACATTTTGAGGCAAAAATAAAAAGGTATTGTTATTTCTGTGATTAACTTCTGTAAGCATTTAAGGCAACAGAAGAAAACATCAAAATATTTAGAAGAAAAAAATACAAGAGTCTACCTATCTTGTATACTTTAATGAAATAATCAAGTCTTAACATTTTACTTCTGCATTTATATTAATTAGTATTCTTTTAAAGAAATTCTCGTGTTAAATGGCATTTTTTAATTATTGATTAAAAAAAAAGCAAAGCAGTCCATGTAGTCTTTTACTTTGGGTTGGTACAACCTAGAATAATAAACCTTGACACTAGCAATATAAATTTATTCTGATATGGTTTTGTAAATGACAGAAAAGTTTTTTACAATACTTGCATGTTTCATTAAAAAAAGTCTGCAGTTCTCCAAATCATGAAAGATCTATTTCAGGCTTCTATCACTGCCTGTCACTTTCTAAATGAAGATGTAGTAGTATAAAATACAAAAAAGCAAAATGATCAAAGCTTAGCAGCTAGTACCACAAATACCAACTAACAAGACTATTAATATTTCTAAAGTTCATCTTAGGCAGAAAATTCCTTTTCCTGTCATCTCTGCTACTATTTCTCTCACAATATTTAACTACTGCAAGTAACAGCAAACCTAACTTGTGAGCTGTGGGCTGCGAAATCCTACACTGTTTTAATTACATGATGCAGGAGTCTATACTCTCTTGTTAGAGGACAAAGTTTCTTTCTGGTTGTTAAATTCATTGGCCTTCGCCTTCCTATCTGTGTTTACATCTAGGATAAGGTTTGACATGTTGTTTTTTATCTGGGCATGTACCTGCCTTACATTTGGATGGCACATTTGTGGTAGCACTGTATGATCCTAACTTCCACAAACCAGCCATTCTGTGATCATGTTAGGAAATCTTACCTCTGTGACAACTCTTATTAGAAAAACTTGGACATCAAACACTTTATCTTTAAACTGATACTTGCCCTGGGATGGAAAAAGCTTTTTTGTTCTCCTATGATTGTAGTCATAGACATAGACATTCTGTACATATATTCTTAATTTTGGTTCAATACTCTCTGACCATGGGTAATCTATTATTCCAGTCCTATATTCCTGGACACATGAAAGAAAACAATCTGGTTTTACTCAGTTGCATGTTAATGAACACGCAGCATTGTTCAGGAAGAGGGAAGCAGAGACAGGTCAGATAATATGATAGTCAGGCCACTACTGAAATCTGCTTTAGCTAAGGATTGATGACACTACTTAATGCTTATGGAGCTGCAGCAAACATTAGTTAGCTCCATTAGCCTCAACATGAGGCAATGCTTCTTTAGAATATATCAGTCCCTTTGATTAAGATACCTGCTTAAGAGGTATGAGAAAGGACCTTAAATTCACTTTCTTCCAGCTTCAGGGCAAAGATTTGAACTTTGATTCCTTAACTCACAGGTGAAGCTTTTATACACCAGGGTCTCAAGTTTCCTGCAGAAGATCTCTCTTTGCTGGAGCTATTCCAGTGTCTATAAAATTCTTTAATAGTCCTGTACAAACGAAATGGCTCTATCCTGTGATAGGATGTTTACTACAAAACCTAATCACTTTCTGGATAGCTCCATCTGGATGGCTATCTACCTACTCAAGACCAAATTTGTCCTGTCATCTGTTAATTTGTCTATCAATCAAATTCATCTGCTGTCAGACCCAGGGGGTATATAAACAGCCAGCAGATTCCAAAGGACATTAGGATGTGAGAAAACTGTTTTCTAGTTTCTGCTCTGATTAAAGTGGAGAACTGTTTTCCAACACAAAGAAACCAGCCTTTTTTTTTTTTTTTTTTTTTTCTCCAGGTGAGGGATGTTTAAGAAAGTTTTCAAAGAGACTGTTTCAGATCCAGATATTTGTGGGAGAAAATGACAGTCCTAGACTAGTGAATATTCTTAATGATATTTTTTCAGAGACAAGGAGAGGAGGAAAGCTCAGTTTATCTTGTCATGGAAAGGCAAGACTTTGTCACCTTCAGCTTCCTTTTGACAATTGATATGAAATAACTTTTTTCTCATGGAATAATATATGTAGCTAAGAACTCTTTTTTCCTCTCATTTAAACAAGAAAAAAAAAAAAAAAAACAAACCAAAAGAAAACTGCCATTAAACTTAATGTTTTTGCTATTGCTCTTTCAGGTTCATATCTGTACTGAAAGCCCACAAACAATTCATTTTTTGGGACTATATGTTCACCCTAAATGAAGGGGAAGCTAAACCATTTACTGGGAGAAAACTAAAACTGATAACTGCCCTGTCAGTTTTAAATAAAAAATGTATTTAAGTCAGTCTTCTTGCCACATATATAATCTCTTAGAAAGAGATGGTTTCCTTTTCTTTGCTAACTTTAGAACTAAATATAGGTTTTATAAAACTTGGGCACCATTCGGAACTTTGCATTTAGTTCATATTATAGATCTAACTGCACAGAAATAATGCTATGAACATAATTTCCATAAAAATCTATTTAGAAAAATATAATCTTAGTTCAGTTCACATATCTTATTTCCACAGTGTTCTGATTTATATAGATTCTTATTTAATTGGTTTTAAGCTTAGATACTAAAATACATTTTTAAGGTCATTTCTACTAACACTAAGCAAGTTGCTGAATCAAGTTTAATATCACTCTTATCCTGTGTTTGCCATATGGTTTTGTATTCTTTGTTTGCTTAATTGGTTTCTTGATGAAAGTTCACTATTCAGACTTCTAGAAGGTGAAAATTCATATCACTGAATGTATTAAAACATAGATTGCTGCAGAGCATTTCAGGAATGCCTGTCTTCTGACAAGGACACATTCTGCACTAGGCTTTCCAATTATTTTGAAATTATTGTTATTATGAAAAGGAAGTTATTAAAATTATCAGCAATTCAAGATCTGTTTTTATTTGCTTCTATCTCATCAACTCTCTGCTGCATTTTTGCTTTTAAATGTCTGGTTAGCAGTCCTTTGAAAAATGGGTAACTTAAAAATCAAAACCTTTGTAGGAACTCTTGCTCATGCCTTCCACCAGTAGTCAATTTGCACTATTGAAAACTTCTGTATTGCTAGAAATGCAACTGCAATTATAAAGGAAGATGCTTTTCAACTTCACTGATATAAACATAAAATAGTATCTTATTTAATTCTATTAGTGTAAATAAATGTGTTGCTTCATATCTATCCTTAGGAAAAAAAACATTCTGCAGCACAGCTGCTTCAAACAGTGCTTTTTACTTCTACACTTTCAGCTGTAGCATACCCCTGCCAAAGAAGCTTGTATTTTCCACAAAGAAGGAGGTGAAAAGTCTAGACTTCAGCCACTTTTTACCTTTCTTCCTCTTCTACACGACTCAGTCAGCAAGGAATATTAAATGCATGTTCTTTCCATCACCCCATGCAGCTAACTGTGGAGTCGGAAAGCTTTGACATCCAAGAAAAAATATGCCTAACTTTCCTTTGGAAGAGCATTAGTGAGAGTTATGATGAAGTCCACAGGTTTGCCAGTTTTTCCAGGCCTTATTGAGAATTGTCTTCTCTCTAATATTTTAAATACAAGTATTTCATGCAATGAAAATTCACAAAACATTTGGGAGCATATGGTCTTTCATGTATGTTAAGGAAATGCAACTAAGCATTGTTAACCATGTCAGGGTAGATATATGTAGATGGTTTATGGACATCACAAGGAGTCTGACACATGAAATGGGAGAAAGATAGATGGTAAGTATGGGAGTCTGGAGATATGCTCATATGGAGCCCATAGTTTGCAGAAATGTGTGACATGACAAGGTAGTAAAAGTGTGAATTCTTGTAATCTGGAAGTATTTCACATAAGCTGTATATGCCCCAGTATTTTTTACAGCAGATTCTCCAAAAGGGTTTTATTTTTTTCAGTCATTCTAGAATTCTCGGACAAATCTTCATAACTACACTGTGTGGTTGGTTGGTGCTAATTTCATATAAGGGAAGAAATTATGTGAGATCACTTGTGGAATTATTACTCATTCAGCTACAATTAAAAGCAACTGAATGAGCAACTATACTAGTAGACTCAGGAACTAGAGAGATGCCTTTTTAATATGTAAAAAGATGCTTCATCTTTTATCTTTATGTTTTTGTTTTGTCCTTGCAAGTAGTATTGACAAGGGCTGTTGGTATGCAACAAGGATATTCTAATAATAACTTATTTTTGCTGCCAAATTATAAAAGCAGTAGGATGGACTTATAAAAATCATTTTGCACTTCCATTAAAATAGGCTACTGGGATATTGCTTACTCCATTTTCTAAACCTATTGACAAGAAAAGAGCTTTCCAAATTAACATAGATGTGGAATGCAGTATCTAAAAAAAACCCACCAAACAATAAAATGAATCAATGTTGTAAAAACAAAACAGCAAAAAAAAAGAATGGAACAGCAATTTATTATTTTTTAATTCCATATTCCTAAAAAGAGGAACACGCTATCTGATATATGAAAATAATATTATCAGGAGAACCAATAGGAAATATGATGGGACCGTTTAGCCAGGCACTAAAAATCTTGGAGATTTCATTGCATAGTATTCATGATGAGTTTGGGTAGCCAAGTACGGGATGGATTTCAGTGGTTGCCTCATGCCTTGCTTGGTGCCACAGTCATTTTATCTGAATTGCCCAACATTTGCAAGGCTTTTTCCTGTTCAGCTGAAAAGCTGTCTAAGCTTGAGACACACCATGATTTAGAAGCAAACCATATTGGCACACACATTTCAGAAGATGACAGGACTGGGTCTGAAAGCAAAAGCATTTGTAGCTTTTTAATTTTATAATGTAAATGTATAGAAGAGAGTTTCTCATTTCTTTGAGTAGTTAGAAAACTCACTCAAGAAATGAGAAATCAGATCTTCCAGTTTCTGACAGTCATGAACCCTTTCTGAACTTCTACTGCCAATTCTGGTATGAAACAGAGAAGAGAGAACAGGTGTCTACAGCATGCGAAGACCTCAGCTATATCATGTTTCAGGCTCCTATGTGTATCATCATTTATTTGTTCCATAATCAGTATATTGTGTAACTACTTTAGTGATTAACTGAAAGAATATTAACAAGTATGCAGGAGAAGACTGCAGGCTTATATTGTTTGAACTGATGCTTACCTAAAAGGAAATGCTGTAGTCTTCTTTTTGTCCCCTGTCCCCTTCAGCAGACTTAGCCTCAGAGGTTTTTTCCAACAGCAGGAATGAGGTCATGCTCATCCCAGACTCTTCCTGGGACTTTCTCCATGTACTCCTCCAGGCAGTAGATTCTCTGACCTTCAGCCACAGCCAGAGTTGGAAATAGGCAAAATTTTCAGTGCTGATACATCTGTATCCTTACATTCATTCACTGTCATGAGCATAAGCAAGCTAAGCATCACTAGCAAAATATCTGGTGTGTTCCACCAAATCTTCTAATCTCCTTATTTACTCTATTTCCAAAAAGTATATTAGTAGGTGAAGCAGTTCTGGTGATAAGAGGTGAGAAAGATGAGGAGTATTATAAATTCTTAAAATATCTCACTATGGTGAAAAAGCTTTGCTGAATTTGGGGTAGCTCTATTTTCACTTTCAATTAGTCTCATTTCCTCAAAAACTCATTTAATAATTGAACTTCTTGCCCACATTTATATTTACTCAAGAGTCTAGACCACTGCCCATAGCAAAATGTTGCTAAAAAAAAATAAACTGCCTGGACTCTATGGAAACCTGCATTGTATTTGTCTGATCAAAAATTCTCCTTCTTTCATGAAAAACATTTTGCCTTTGAATTGTGATTTGTCTCAACAACAGAAAGATCCAACTTCGTTCTCTCATCCTACCACAAAATTAAAAAAAAATGTTTTTAAGTCTCTACCTATTATATGGTGCAGTCTGTTATGAGGAGATAAAAATGCAAAGCAAAGGGAAAACAAGTGATTCTTTAATTTGACTTGAGAATCTGAAAAAGTAGTGACATCCCTGTCACATTTGTGAAGGGAATTCTTTACTGAAAGTGATAACTAGTTGAATTAATAGCCATCCAGTATCTCCTGTTTAGACAACATGAAGGAAAAAAAAAGGGCATAAGCAGGAGATGATTCTTCATGAATAATTCAACGGGCATATGAGAAGAGTATTCCCAGTCCAATCCTATATTGCATGATCATTCAAATTTTTTACTGATTTCTGCCTGACTAAGGATTGCAGAATGAGTTTTTTTCATCTTTTCTTCTTTCCAGACAACCACTTCCTTTAGACCTCTGAAGATTGGTCCCTGGGGTTGCTTTTTTTTTTTTTTTTTGACTCAGGTTATCGTTTTCTTTTTCCAAGATTCAATCAAGCTGAAACATGGAATGTACTACAATTTCTTCAGTAGTTCTGGGAATACTGCTGATAAAAATACTCATTCAACTATGATTCAGTGTCAGAATATAGTTTTTCTATTTAATTCTTTGAAAAGTGCCTTAGAAGACTACACTGATTGTTTCACCTAAATATACTGGGGATGCAGCAATCAGTTGGTCCTCAAGTCACCTTGCTGTGCCATTGCATTCTGTTGGCAGAGAAACAGGAATGAACAGCAAGAATTATTATCTAGCTCTGTGTTTTAAAATGCATCCTAAGAAGCTGGTGCAGCTTGTGGATTAACTTCCTGCGATAGTTGCTCTAAGGAAATAAAGATTTAGGGAATTATACAAGCTAAAATCATGCCTAAAAAGAAAAGTAAATAAAAACCAAACTTTGGCCAACTTTTTCCACCTAATTAATTTGAGTTTCTGCAACTTTAAAGCTATCCTTGTAAGAATTTAACCTAACTTTCAAGAAATAAAATAAGGCCAGATTATGGCAGTAGATTATAAACTTAAAGAGAATATATTTGATTTTAAAATAATCCTACATTAAAGGCAACTGAATATTTGAAGTCCTGAATGCAAAATTTAGGTTTCAAAATATAGCTATAGGTGAAGTAAAACATTCCAAAGAAGGTAAGAAGGTTTAAGTTTAGTGTAGGCACTGCTTCCAGGTCACAGACAGGCTGGTTCACCATGTGTAGACAGAATTTGTAAGGAGACAAGGTATTTGTACAAGTATGCTGCAATAAAAATCACGCTTCATTTTGGTACATAATCCTATATTTATTGTGGAATTCACTGTGGCACAAAACAATCAGGGAACTTGGATTCTAAGCTAATGTGAGGGAAAAAGAAGTTTTGTTGTTTGGGCTTTTTCATTCCATTTACCAGTAAAAATACTGGTCACGGCACTTCTCCATGTGACCTCTGGTAGCAAACAAAATATCTTTTGCTTTCATATAAGTGCAATGAAGGGGGGGGGAAGATGTTCTCTGTGCTTTTACAACAATTCAGTAGTAAATTAATGGCTTGCATTGTCACTCAGTATCTGCAGCAGGGACTTTAAAGGCCTTAAGAGACAGGAAATAACATGGTGAAAAAAGGAGTACTGATCAAGTGGTTTTGCAGAAGCTGGATAAGAGAAAGTAGGAGAGAGGAAACAGGTATTAATCAGTTTTTATAGGCAAATTAGTTTCATTTCCTCCTTTAATATAAAGACCCAATCCTTGTATATCCAGCTTATGTTTAGAGAACTTACTATTTGTTGTCTGGTTAAATTGTATTTATTCTTACATGCTTTCACTCAGCTCCAGTATCACTTCTGTCACTTCTTCTGCTTGGGATTTGGTTGGTTGGTTTTTGTTGATTTGTTTTTTTGGGGGGTTTTTTTGGTTGGTTGGTTTGATTTAGGGTTTTTGATAGAAGATGTGGTTTGTTTTGGTTTGGTTTGGTTTGGTCTGTGTTATTTTTAGGGTTTTTTTCCCAGTGTCTCCGTCATTTGGCTAACAAAAAGAAAAGGCAGTTGTTTTCTCCTCAGCCTACAATTTGGAGCCTTCTCCTGATATAACTAGAGCTAGAGGGGGGAAAAAAAAAAGAAAAAAAATCTATGTATAAAGTGTATAAGTGTACCTTATTTACACATCAGTCACATCAAACCCATCTTTTTCTCCTCAGCTCCACAGTGCATCCCTGCAAAAACCCAAACACACACGTCTCTTCAGGGCCTCCTTTTTCTCTGGACTCACACACATCCATTCATCGTCCTGATGATGTTTCTCCCCATTCAGTACAGGTCCCTGAGCAGCAGCAGTCAAGCTGCAACTCCAACTCCGACTGTCCTTCTTCTGAATGCTACTCAGGACTTCCTCCTTCCTCTGTTGAAATTGTCCGTTTATCTATTCCCTTCACCCCCCAGTCTCCTGATATATATCCCCAAGGTTAGGTCTCATTGTTTCCAGCTTCATCAGCTCAGTCACACTCCTTTCACCTCATCTACACTGCTGATTCTTTATCACTGACACCAGTGGTCAAATGGAGCTTCGTTGCTCTCAGGCAAGAACCACAGAGAAACAGCTCCCCCAAATGGTTCTGTAAACCCGAAGGAACCAACCTCACACGCAGACATACATTCTTATCCCTCTACAAACACAGAAACTAGAAATACAACCTCACCTTTCAAGGTCTAACATTTTCCATAGTTATGGAGTTAAATTAAAAATTCATGTTCATAATGAAATGCAGAGTTCATACTGTGTGTTCTTTCTAAGTAAGGAAACTGTCACAGATACTGAGTTTCCTGCTTTTTCAGAAATGCTCATATTCGGCCAGGGGAGAATACAAGAAATACAAACTGTATCTTTGATTAAAAATATGCAGGAACTTCTTCAGTGGGACGAAAAGTCTTTCCCAGAGGAAAAGACCTTCATTGCTGCTAATCTCACTATTATATGGTGGTCAGAAGAACAGCTTTCAGCAAAGAGACCATAGAGCACATATGAAATGCCAGAACAATACCCCATGGAGGCACTGTGTAAGAGACAGTAAAATACTTTGGATCTCTTTGTGAGCTGCTTAGTTACCTCCTTTTTTTAATCACACAGTTACTAGATTTCTTCTTACTTTAAAGGGTTAAAATGGATTATATTCTAATAGTAAAGACAGTTCTGCATCTTGCAAAATTCACTTTTTGGAGGCAACTGTTTAATCCTGCATGAGAAAACTGTTCTTGAGAAAAACATACATATGTGTGTTTCTACCTTATATGACACTGTAATGTGTTTTGCCATCCATGAGGCTTGCATGTTTAAAAGATCAAGAGATTTTCCTTTAAAGGCTTAACAAAGCTCTTTTTCAAGGCTAAAGATTGCATGTCTCATGACTCCTTGCACTATTATTTCAAGCTTTCTTAGATGAAAGTAAAGCTGTTAGGCCAAT
Organism: Rhipidura dahli; assembly: GCA_013399225.1. Lineage (NCBI taxonomy): Eukaryota > Metazoa > Chordata > Aves > Passeriformes > Rhipiduridae > Rhipidura > Rhipidura dahli. Next base: position 337,533 of record VXAC01000912.1, read on the forward strand.
AAACGTGGAAAGCCTGTTTGGACAGATATTGTGTTTCTTGCTTTGTTCTTTTGTTCATTGTCAGTAGAAGAAAATAGCTAATAGCCTTGAACTTTTCAACCTCTGAAGGATGAAACTAAGATTCGTGTAACTCTTCAGCACCTGAGTCATTCTTCTTTTCTTTGCTACCAAGGGCAGTCATTACAGCTCCTCCCCATCTCTTTCTCTCTTTGCTGCATCTTTGTTAAACTGTCAAGGATGTTTGAAAGCAATATAGTTCTCCTTTTTTCTAACTTCAAAGTTTGCTAGTAGATTGATAACAGACTTCTTATTGATCTCTTCTGCACCAACACAATTCTTGGTTCTTTGTAAATACAACACAAGAGAATACAGTACAGTGACAGACAGTTAACCAATATATGCTTCTTTCATCCTTGTAATCAGGACTGGGCAACAGAAGTTCGCTTTTTAATTCAAACTTTATAAGCAGAAGAATAGTATCTCCAACTGTGTCATGCATTAAAATCTTTTTTTCCAGGTATCAAATGAAATAGATGATTTCTCAGAGTTATGATAACTGCAATTTCTCTTTCCCTTCAGTTCTACATGCTGCTCTAGGGGCCTAATCAAAAGTCATGGATATTCATGAGTGTGAGGTAAATTTGGGACATCAAGAGGAGTGAAGTCTCCTGTGCCAGCAGATAATTCTGCCCCCCTGCTTTGCCCTTATGAGACCTCATCTGGAGTGCTGTGTCTGGAGTCCTCAGCAGAAGAAAGATGTGGACCTGCCAGGTAGGGCAGGTCCAGAGGAGCTGCCAGAGGAGCAGGCACAGAGATGTTCTAGAGAAAGGAGCACATCGCCTGTGAGGACAGACTGAGAGAGCTGGGGTAGTTTAGCCTGGCAAAGAGAACACTTCAGGGAGACACTGTGGCCATCCAGTACCATGAGGGAACATATAAAAGGGAGGGAGAGGGTCTTTTTATATGGACAGATAGTATCTTAACAGTATCTTCCTTTAAAAGACGGAAGGTTTATATTAGATGTCACAAAGAAATTATTTACTCAGAGGGTAGTAAAGCACAGGAACAGGTTGTCCAGAGAAGTTGTGGATGTCCTACACCTTGACGTTTTTGAGGCCAAGTTTGATGGGGCCCTGAACAACCTGATCTAGAGAAAAGGTATCCCTACCCATGGCAGGGTGGTTGGAACCAGATGACCTTTGAGGTCCCTTCCAACCCAAACCATTCTATGATTCTTTATAAGGTAAGGCTGTCTGAATGGGTGCTTCACTTTGGATGTATAAGCAACACAGAGAACTATGATAAAGATGGCATTATCATGCTTTAAGCATTCATATCCCAGAGAATAATTTAAAGGTGTCATGGATGCCCAAGTGCTTTGTAGAATGTGTCAGATGATTTAATCACCTGAGAATTTAGGATATCTATTCGATAAGCCAGGCAACAGTCATCTTCAAAGATGGCATCTGCAATGCACTGCTGGACTTCAGAGCTGGAGCCCTGCAGTTTTCTCTGGTTTGGTCTCTACAGCTCTCTGACAGCCCCTTCTGTTTTCGCCTGTGTCTCAAATCCCATTAATTTTTCACTGTCCACACAAGGGTATCATTTCAACAGGATGGATTAAGAGCATCTTGCCCTCCCCCCTTAATGTCACTGTGCCAATGGCTTAATAGTTAGAGCACTTTTCTAATTCACCATCAGTCATAAGCCTTCTCAACTTCTGAAGCTTGCTTCCTAAATTTTCCAAGCACTAGATTTTTGTAGAAAAAACTCACTTCCTTCTGATACATATTTGTTATTCATATTTACATTCACTGACCATCAAAATTTAATCTTGACTGACAGAGCAGTCTGTATTACTTTGTCATAGGATCACTAACAGGTTGAGGTGGCATCATATTCCAATTGTGAAGTGTTAAGTTGTTTTTAGAGGTATCAATTTCAGAGTTACTGCATTTCCAAAGTGATGTTGTTCTCTTCCTGTCTAGCCTTGATCAAGTGACAGTAGGGTTCATATGCATTTCTCTCTTGTTTGAGTTTGTACAAATCGCAGTTGGAAAAGGCTGATAGGTTATTTTTTCATGACAGATTTTTCCATATCCAGAGGGCTTATATGAACTCATATAATCTTTCTTCTCTGGATGTCCTTCATTTAAATAGCAATAACTTTTGGCTAGCTATGAAAGACCTTGAATACTTGGTAAACATTTACAAACAGACCCCTTTGGAACTGTTTTAGAAAGGTCCCAGAAAATAGCAGTCTTAGGTGTGCTCAATAAAACTCACATTTCCCACTATGATCGCATGACAAATGATTCACTACTAAGAAAGAGGCTAGTCAAGGCCATAAAACATCAAAAAGGTAGAAAGCACTGAGATGGACGTGTATGAATTACACTGATTCATGAATGCTAAGCTGCCCTTGGGCAGTGCTACCTCATGCAGTCAACACTTATGCAGCTAATTAACTTTATGAAGGTAATTATTTTCAGAAGGATGAACTGTTCTTGAACAATTCCTCCAATACTGGATATGCAAGGCTTTTCTTCAGACCTTGATATTAAGTTACTCATTTGCAATTTTTCAATTCTTCAATAAAATATTCTTTATATAGTTGTAATATAAAACATACATACATATGAGTTTTTTGGGGTTTTTTTTAAACTGAGAGTGAGGTAAGAATATTCTCATTTCATTCTGCAGTGTCTTAAAATTTAAATTAGAGATTTCAAACTATTTCACAGCTTAATTAAAGGACTTGGCAATAAAAATATATTCACTGTATATAATAATGATTTAAATACCAGAAATAATTATGTCATGTGTTGAGTCAGATCCCAGACTGATCTACCTTGATAACTTTTCCTGAGAAACTAAGACCAAGTACTGGAAGAACTGCGAAATGAAGATCAAAAAAGTTTTCATCCTTTTATATCTAAGAAATTGAGGCAGTCACAGCAGCACCAATTCAGTGCCTCAATCAACACATTAAAGAGCCGTTTTCCATTTTCCTCTCTTTTTCCTGTTTTTTAAATTTTACTTTTGTCTTCTCTTCCCTTTTTTCAAACAACTTACAATTGTTTATTGCACGGTGGAACAGTTTTATCAAGAGTAAGAAAAGGTATTTTGCCACAGAGGTTACTGTCTGGTGAGGGCACTCTGTGGTACACATGTGAAGAAATTGCTTTGAGTGGAGAGTATGCTTGAGTCAGTGTTCCCGATATCCCTCTCCAGCTATTGAGTGATCCAGCCAAAGAGTGATTATTCAAAAGGAAAATCCACATCTGCCAAAGGAAAGGAATCTCTGGGATGTTTGTAACATGGCTGCTCCAAGGAAATTTATCAGAAAAATCCATTGAAGGTATCGCAAATAATGCCTGACTTTTGATGAGTTCTTGCTTTGGGATCAGCTGTGTTCTGAGCAGTTCATTATTCTCTAGTCTGGGTCACTTTGCTGTGCAAAAAGTTTTTAGCAAAGCTAAATATGGCAAATACATACTGCAAAAATATTCCTGTAGTCACTGAGGCAGGAAGAAAAGAAGTCCATGAAAGGGCTCTTCATAGAAAATATGGAGATATGAAATTGGTAACCTGCTAGCAGCCAACACACCAGTTTTGAAGAGGTGAGTTTATTGGCATCTCACAGCATTTATCTTTTTATACCTCTTCCTCCATTGAAAAATTCATTCATCTTCTCTGATTAGAAATTAATCTCTAGAATCACCTTGAAACATTCTCTCTTCTTCTCATTGATTATTAATTATTCTGTGAAATTTCAGGCAAGTGAGAACAGTCTTTCTGCATAATGTCATTAGTCAACAAGCCTCAGTTATATTTTTTTGCACACTGTCTGAAGTTCTTGAATATCATTGTATGGTGATTCATAAATTTACCTAAGCAGCTATAGTTGGAAGCAATCAGTCCTGGGGCTTAGTATTGCATGTAATAAAACCTGAACAATTTGAATCATTTTATATAGGTAATGAAAAGTATAAATTTGTTATAAATATAATACATTCATAAGTTGGAAGAAAACTGGAAGCTCATCTAATCACTCTGTCTAACAAATATGGTGTTTATGATTTTCAGTGTAGTGTAGAAACATCCTCATTCTTACAAAGCTAACTACTGCTAAAGATTATTCCAGTAAAAAAGATAGGCAGTAGTTTTCTTTGTCCTATCTTCAGCATGCTGGTCCAGGAGGAAGAACTGGAATTTCACTAAGAAGCATCAGTAAGGAGAGGATGAAAATAACAGTGAATATTTCAGCAGGGCTATCATTTTTAAATCAGGGTACTCTTCACTAGAAATGCCTACTTGAAAATTTCCCATTAAACCTCTGTATAGTGACTCATTTCCAACCCACAGAAACCAAAATTACTCTAGAGTTTCCTAACTTTAACCAGCAGCAGCAGAGTAAAAAGGGAAATTTGGCAAGCAAGTAATCTCTATGCTCAGTGAACCTCTGTTCTGTATGAAAAGGAAGTAAACTGATTATGTAGTTTGGTCGTCACTCTATGGCAACAAATTTCTTTGCTAACCAGCTACAGAATACTTTAGTTCTTCTTGAACAGCAGATGCACTAAAATTCTGAATGTAGTTTTACAGTGATTAAAGCCAAGTCATGAAAGATTCAGCTGTGCAGCACACTGCACAGATGAATCTGCTTCCATATTTCTGTTTTAATTTTCTTTTTAATAAAGGTTTATGTGAGTACATAAAAAAAAAAAAAAAAACCCACAAGAAAAAGAATTGTCCATGCTTGACAAAAAAGTGCAAAGAACAGCCAGCTAATGAGACTATACTTTCTTAGTGAAATACTGAAGAGATGTCCTATCAGGATATTTCAACTCAACTTTTGTTTCCCCTCATCTGCTTCAGGTACATAGGACCAGACGAAAAATTGCATGAGAAAATTCTTGTCTCAAGTTGCAGACAGTCTTATTCACTTCTGAGTTTAAGTAGTCTGATTAACGGCTGTTCATCCATTTTTTATAAAACTGCTTGAGATTTCCCAACTCCATTTAGAATTTTTCTGTATGTCCTCTGTTAGAGAACTAATCTCGTTTGCATATAAGCCTGAGATTGTTCATGTGAGGCCCAAAACTAATATGTTTTCAGTCTTGTGAATGATAGATACCCTCTGCAAGCCAGAGAATGGTTATTAATTGAGAGAATGAAAGAGGAAAAATCGCTGTAAAATGTTTCTTACACAGTCTATTAATAATAGATAGTAGTTTCTAATTTATTTTTAACTGAAATGTTAAAAAAAGATTTTCTTACCCTTGTTCCTTGTCTAATATTTCTCTACGTGTTGAATGCTCTAGTCACCATAGTACTGACTGTGTCCTCACAATGCACACACAAAGTCTAATTGAAAAAAAGTAACAGTGTAAGGAGAATTGAGAAAAGAGGTAAAGAAGAAAGTTACTTTTAAGGGGAGACAGTAAAGTCCTTCTTTTTACTAAGTTTGCAAGTGAAGAGATCTTCCAGTCTTTTTGACTGCAGAACAACACTTTAGAGTGTCTTGAGCAACTCAGACAGAAGAAAGACACCTCTAGTTTTAGACTTAGATTAGATTTATTCAGGGGTATCACTAGCTGAAAATGCTGAAGTGTCACAGATCTCTATTTTCATGTGGATTGACACAAGAAATGTACATTTCAGAAACTGGCTATGTTGTCTATGCTAGAAGAATGCTTAATTTCACAGCGTAGAGGCACAGAAATCTCTTTTCCAAAATGTCAACAGGACAACAGGATCCTTTTTGGTAGATTTTCATCCCTGTCTCTAGTGGTAACACCTTGTTGTTTGAATAACCCTATTCCAAATGTGTAATCAACAAGAAATTTATTTTGGCAATAGTCCTTTGTATATTAAAAATGAAAACACTGAATTGTATTAAACAAATTACAGTGTACTCTTTGTAGCAGTAGCTTAAATAAAGCATTGTGACTGGACATTTATATTTTTCAAAAGGGACATTTATATTCTCTAAAAAAGGGGAAAACTTGTCTAATTAATGATAGAAAAAGCTATGTAAAGGAATATCCAAATATCTTTTATTTAAAGATGAGGAAATCCTTTGTGATGACAACATATCACTGTCTACATTTTCTTGGTAAAATTTCACACATGCTCACTTACAAAGGGTTTTCTCTTGTGGGATTTCCTCAATAGAAAGCTAGTCTGATATTATCCCCAGCAGCAGTTCCCTGAAGAAATAAGTGTGCAGGAAAGGTGGTAAATCAGTCCAAGTTCTCACAGTGTTACCTTCCTGCATAATTCTAGAGGATTTAAAAATGGCTTGGGTTTTACAGCCATAGATATTGCAGGACAGGGAGGAAATGTTCAAAATTGCCTCAGGGAATTATCCTTACTTGTAAGAGAACATAGAAGCCTTCACTGAAGTGAGATGGATTTCTGATGGCTAAATCCAAGGATGCTATCCTAATACCTCTCTGCTCAGCAAAGTGTTGTTTTCCTTTTTCTGCTTTAGCTCAGAAATTAGACTGTTCATACACAGTCACAAAGGCCTAATGGAAATCTGTCCAAGAATTTATTCCACCAAAGGGGTTTACTCTTCCTGCCCAGTCATTCCTGGGACCCCCATTCCTAACCATGCACCCAGGGCTCCTACCAGCCTGGGGCATCATCCTCAGTGATGCTGTAGAAATGCCTGGCTGCTGCTCCCAGTCCCTGAACAGGGCTCTCTAAGTAGCTTGTCTCCTGCAGAGATCCTGGGACATGAATCATAGCTTACTCTGCCCTGCTTACAAGCCTCTCTGGGACAGACCTTGGATGCACATTGCAGGCTGATCTCCAGCCTGATCAGGAGCATCTTTGCCCTCAGTGTCCAGACCTTGTGGAACTACACATTGCTGAGGGCATGGTCAGCCTGACCTCACTCTGCCTTGAGAGAATGAAATCCAAATGTTATTCTATGGCTTGTCCCTCCAAGAGCCACGTGCTGAGTTTCCTTATTTGTGTGGTTTTATGACTCTGCACCCCCAACTACTGAAATTGTACCTCTGTGCAAAATGAACTTAGGTTTCATCAGACCAAAGAACTTACTGGTGAGGAGATAACGGAGCTCCAATCATTGCCCTAAAGATCTTTTTTTGTGTTTTACAAGAAATAGTCCGTAATAAAAAGGACTAACTGTCTTTTATGTATATCTTGATATTAAAAATGTCCTCCATTTCACAGGGAATGTTTAATAAACATATTTTCACTTTCTTATTTTTGTTTGTCCTTTTCTTTTCCTTTATCCCAGATAATGTTTTCTATATAGATTCAACAAGATGAGAGACACTTCCTGCTGTTGTAAATAAACTATCTTGTTGATTATTGCATTTGCCAAGGAGATAAGAGATGAGAGTTTGTATTCCCTGAGACAGAAACTGGCACTGACCCTAGGTCTCTCCTGTGCTGTGGAAATGAGTTAGCCAGTGAGGTATTTTATAAAAAGAAGAAAGCAGTACGGCATCATCACCGACAGTGCTTGAAAGAAGGTCATCCTGCTTTGTTTCTGTGAAATAATTAGCACTAAAACTAAGAAAGACTGTGGATATATTTTTTGTTGCTCATCGACTCTATGAAAATGCAATCTCTGAAGCTTTTCCTTTCACTGGGACATGATGCAACAGTATTAGAGCATAGTGAAAAAAAAAAAAAGGGAGTAGATTTTAAGCTAAAATCTTTCCCCTCCTAACAATTTTAGAGTCTCTAGCCTTTTACCATCCAGTTTTTTAACAAGTTAGAAAAGTTGGGAGGCATGTTTGGGGAGGCAGAGTTGGCAAGGTATGGGCTAAATATGTACAAGTAACTAAAAAAGGCCAGGGACTATTCTGTCACCCTGAGGGTAAATGGAAGGGCAAGGCTCACATTCACATATTTTTTCCTCTCTTTCTTACCAGAAAGGGTAGAGCTTGTTCACACCGCCTTGTTAACACAGTTCTTGGTTTGTGATATGTCATTTGAACTTGTGCCTGGGCTTTGGCTGGGAAACAGTTCTCTTGTGTAATACTTTTGCTAAGTCCTATTGTAACAGACATAGTCATTGACCAGTGTGGGGCCCTTGCTCCATTTCAGAACTAGCCATTGAGAATACACATAAAAAATACAATCTGTAAAAAAAAAAGGTTAAAATTAGAAATATAATAATTTAATAGAGTTTAAACCTGGCAAAATCTGCTTTTTAGAGAGACATATGAAACCATACTGTAACAAAGCTCCTGATTTTCCTGAATTCCTGATCATAAGTTCACCTGTCAGAAGTCAGATTTAAGACATTACCCCGTCCTTTATACTTTTCTGTTAATAGTTCTATTTTTTTTTTCCACTCAAAAGGATGTTGAGATCAAAAACTGAAAATAGTTTGCATGTAGATTCAAGAACCTCTTATCATCTTAATTTAAGTTTATCAGCCAAACAAAAATACAACAAACACAAATTTTTCTAATACAAAGTTTCTTAAAACTTTCATTTCAGGGTATTTACAATTCTTGTACAAAAAATTGACTGCCCTTTGTGCTCACACTTTTACATCCCACTGTGTGTCAAGGATGACGGGGTTAGTCTTCAAGAAAAATGAGAAGAATGAATGAGAAGGGCATTCAGAGAGCCACTAGATTTCCTTACTCTTCACCACAAGTCCCCTGACACAAATGGTGGAGATTTCTTCTACCTGCTCAGTCATGGATTTCCTTAGAGTTATTTTCATGTGTTCTTTAAAAGACTTATTAACCTTTCTTTCTTTCCTTTTTAGCCCCCATGTTCATCATGTAGCAACTTCTCACTTTTCTTAGACCTATACCATGTATAGTTAGACCATTACAGAAGCAGCATTAAGCTACAGCAAAATAAGTCACAGCAGAAAAAGTGTAAAACTACAGGAAAAAGCCCTCCTGAACCTTGCCTTACACTTCCTTGCTCTTAAGTCACAGGTGAAACAAACCCACAACTGCACATGACAATTACCCATAAGTCCAAGGCCAAAATTAAATCTTTGTGAAGCCTGTAGCCTACTGCTAAGAACATTAAATTGACTGAGGGAAGTGACCTTTCATTTAGCAGATTAATAAAATTTTTCCTTACTCCCTACAAATAGGGAGAAGCTGTCTAGCTCAGAATTGCTACCAGCAGAAACTCAGGGACTGAATATTGGGTATACAACACTCACATACTGTTTGTTGTCAGCCTGTCACTTAAGAGCTTTAAAAATTTAGTATTTTAGCCACATCTGCAGATAAGTACACAATTTATACATAGAAGAAGATACAGCTGATATGACTGGATGTTTTTGGTTTTTTTTCCAGTTCTTTGTTTGAGGGTGTTTGGAGATTTTTTTTTGCTTTTGGTTTTTGGTTTGTTTTTTTTTTTTTCCATCACAAAGCACAGCACTGGATGAAAAAAAAAATGATGAGAAAAAACCAATACACAGGGACAAGTTTATATGTCAGATGTCATTGAAATTAATGGTCCTGATTCTGTAACAAATCAGAGAGCTACACTAACTTCTCTAGAACTTATCCCTAAGAAACGACAAATCATAGGTGAATTTGTTTTATGGGAAAATTATTATGTATTCAGTGTTCCATGATGCAAGTAAAATTTGTAGATCATTAATTATAATTTATTAGCATCCTTGATCAATGTTTGTGCTGTATATTTTGACTGACTTTCCTAAATTTCCCTTAAAATTGCACTGGGTATTGACTATGTACAGATTATACAGTTTAGTCCAACAGTTTCAAAATATTTTTGCTGTTGAAAACTGTGAGACAATATAACAAAGCTGATGAAATAATACTCATATGTCCCTGTACACCTATCACCTACTTCTATATCTACAGTATCAGTACTGTGACTTCAGAGAATCAACTCATTGTCCATTACTCCTTTGTATGCAGCTGCTAAATAGTTTTTTGGGGGTTTTTAAACAAAACCCAATTAATTTCAGTATTATGAGCATTATTTTTCAGTGTATATGATGAATGCTTTCTTCACAGAGACAGTAAGTAGTCATGAGTGGGGTAGAAGTGAGTTTTGTGTTTGGAATACAATTCCATAATATAGCCTCTTTACCAGGATGTGATACCTACTAAATATTTCATAAAGCCCATCTTAAAATCACACATATTTTTTCAGTTAATTTTTTTTTTAAGGTCGGCCAAAGTCTGCGATTGGTGCACCGTATGGTATTAAAAATCTTTAATTATTTCCCCTGTTCTAATAATTGGCTGCAGACCCAAATCAATCAATAACAGCAGCAAACTACATACCCCATTCCCAACCTGGTGTTGATCTCTAAGGCCTTGCATCAAAACTTAATGAAAACTCTTTCATATTAAAAACTGGAGCTGTGTAATTCACAAATACTTCTCCAATTCTTCTTACAGTACAATAAGGTAGCATTTTTACAAGAGAACAGATGATATTGTTGCAAAAGAGGGCAGTCAGATAGCCCAAATGAAAATATTTGGTGTCTTCTTAGTACCATTGTAAAGTTAATATGGAAAAACTGAAAATACATGTTCCCTCATTTCTAAAAATACCCCATTCCCCATCTTCATAACAGCATAACTTTATATCATCACAGATTTTCTTCCTATCTGAAATTTTTGTATAAGTGTGATTGCTTTCACAGACAGAGATAAAAACCTGAAAAACTCAAAATAAGATCATTTACTCAGAGTCTTAATTCTAGCAGAGATTAAGTGTAAAAAGTGTGATTCCTGATTAAAAATGTGCAGATGATGAGTTTAATCAATGCTCATAGGTGAAAGCAATATACCATTGGAGAGTAAAAATTCTGTAGAACAGTAGCAACAGAAGGTGGCTCAGTGGTCGCATTTGCACAGGTGGCTTTAAAATATGTTCTGTGTCAACTATCTAAAACCTCAACCTGCTTTCATTGAAGCTGATGGCAAAATTCCCATTGAATTCAGTGGGGACAAGAACAAAATTCTTATTATGCTTTCAGAGAAATTAATCTGCTCTTCAGTTCTCATACACTATACATATGCAGCCTATAGTTAAAAAATGTCATCTAATTAGTGTTTAGAAAAACACTTGCAAAAGTAGACACTAACTGAACATCTGATAAATTTAAAAATATTGATAGTCCTTGTTTTCTTTGAGCATTTATGTTTCACAAACTGCAATTGACTGTGAGTCATAGGAGTTTCAGAAGTATTTTTCCTATTGTTAACATTATGCAAATCTATTTTATGATGAGTAATGCAACAAATTTTATTTGGGATTTTTAAGTCTGTTAAAAGAGAAAACATAAAAGACACACTATTAGACATAATTAGAGAAGCACAATAAATTATAAAATGTAAACTGAAAATAGAGATTGTATAAATATTTTCAGAGCTCAGCCCTGACTCTGGGTTTGTCCAATCACACCGGTACCAAGCAACAAGTACCAAAATGGTATTATATCTGTAGTTACTTCTGTGTTATTTTTCTGCAGTATAATCCAGTGGAATTTGGCATCCTTCCATTGCTTTATTGTAAGAATTATTAATTATTTTACTGTCATTTCAGTAAACATTCAGATAGTTGATGTTGCACACTTTGTGTACTTTGCCTTATCAGCTATGGCAGTTGATACCAAAAGAACTATCCTTCCTTCATGAACCATTTTTGTAAAGCTTTAATAATTTATGCTTTCATAGTTTTTGTTGTTAAACACCGTGCCAAGAGAGTTAAGCTGTAAGTGAATTGTAAGTATGTGTTCTTTAGTCACAATTGTGGGGCAACAGGCTTTCAGGTCTGTACACACCACTATATATAATTAATTAATACCCTTGGTTATCCAGGAACATTCCAGTCAGACACCTGCATAAATTAATTAATGGACAGGTTTGAGACAATGGATCAACTTGAAACCAAGTGACTGACTGATCAAACCTTCACAATAACATATTTGACTAATAGGAACAGAAGCCCTTCAGATGGAAGCTTTGGAAAGTTTGGCATCTCCTGCTGTGTCTAGTTCAGTTTAGATGCCTGGGTTGATTAACATTCTGTGTGGAGTATTCAAAGGACTCACCTAGGTCATTCCTGCTATGGACATGACTGAGTTGTGCGTAGGTAAGACACTTGCAGACAGCAGAAACTCTTCCTGCAGAAATAGTTGCATAGGACAGTTTTTTGTATGTGGAAGTTTAGGAGATGTTTTGTGTGTATTTTAAATGTATCAACAGTGATAATTGTGACGGGTTAGTTACAGAGGATGACTGGAAATCTGATTCTCTGTGCAAATATTAAACCATGACAAGATTCCAATAAATTAAGTTTTTCTTGCTTTTTAACCACCAGTGAGTATCAGAGTGCAACAACATTATTAATGAGTTAGTAACATAATAATAAGCACCTAACGACCTTAAGACTCTTGAAATTATTCTCTCTGGTCTGAATCAAAAGAAGACATAGTTTTTCTTCTTTTCTCTAGGTGCCATGCCATACTTGTCTATCTCATGTTGCCTCAGTTTGTAAGTTGTCCCAAAGAGCACTCATGTTCTCCTTGCAGATCTGAATCATTCTCTAGGTTCCATTGACTGTGGTGTCTACATCCAGAGATCAGCATTTAAATATATTGACTCCCACTTCTCACATCCAGTCAGTTGAACTGCTCTTCTGCACCCCACAAATGCTTGCTTTGATATGCATTGAGTAGAGCAGGAGCTTATGCACCTACATTTAGACACTTCATTCAAAGACACTTCATTCAAAGTGTCTAAACAATCCCCCATGTCTAGTATCAAGTGACTCAGAATCTGCATGGAGGAAGTGTTTGATATCTGATGAGTGTTCAGCATAATAGTGGGAAAGACAATTATATTGGGAACCTGCAAATTGAAAACTGAAATTAAATAGGTACTGAAAATAATGTAACATTTTTAATAATAATGGCAGCTATCTATTGAAAGACCTTACTCTGGCAGGTCTTTAATGAGAATCAAACATCTCTCCTGAAGAAAACAAATTCTTATTTAAAAGTTTTCCACTTCAGCTGTCTTGTTTAGAATAGTTGTGGCTGTGTTTTTTCTTCCTTCATACTTTCTGACAAGTCAAAGTTAATTAAGGATCTAAAACTTTTTGTTATTGCTATTTTCATACAGCAAATCTTTTGCTTATCAATTAAACAAAAGGAAAAATAGTCTTGTAAATCTGGATAATGATTCTGCATATTGATCAAACATATTCCTTATTAGATTTTTGAGACAGAAGACTGCAGTTTAATATATAATGATTATTCTTATGTCAATCTGAACAACGATAATTAGAGTGTGATTAACACTGTGATTAAGATCTGCGTCTATTTCTTTTCCTCAGATGTTTTTGCCAAGTTATCTCTCTGGCTGAAGTGCTGGTAAAAATTGCTGGTACAGATTTATCACATCTTTAATATCTTGTACTTAATGATTAAAGGCCAGAATTTTTATTCAGCAGTAAGTAATATGAACAAGAATATTCTGACTGTGGTTGACTTTTTCAAAGGTTTTTCTTTTCTTTGGATCTGTCTAATATTCCACATGCCTTATCCTTTGCTTTTCATAGTACCCATGTATTGTGTCTCAACAATTCCTAGGTGTACTCAAGGTCCAAGAGTAGATTTTTCAGCATCCTTAGGGGAACACTGAATTCATTGCAATTCAATCTGTGAATGGAAGCTCCTGAAAAATACATGTTAGAAGAGCGTATTCTATTATCATGTTCTTTTCAATGATAATGTCTGAAATGTTCTTAAGTACTTTAAAGCAGGACATTGGTAAATTCCTAGGCTGAGACACGCTAATATAGAACACCCTTTGCAACCCTCAGACTTGAGACAGCTAAGAGTTCAGTATCACCAAGCTTTGGCCTGAAAAAAATCCTGAAATGCCTCCAATTGGTCATTGTCATACCTGTCCAAAATGATTTGAATGAGAAAAGGGTAGATTTGACAACTGCTGACTGCCTGATTAGACCTAGAACCTGTGCAAACCAATATCCATCAGGGGAGCATTTTGTGCATCATTTTCAAATGATGAGGACATTGTGTTTATCACACTTCAAGATAATCTAGATGGAGATGGAGGTAGAAAGTAGTGTGGTTCACCTATTTTTCCTGTGACTGCTTTATTATTGTGTAGAAAATAGTCAAGATCCAGGGTACATGAAGGACCAGACATAAAGGAGAAAAAAGAGAGGCAGGGTCTTAAAGACGCTGTTTTGTTTGACTAAAACGTAAGGCCATAAGAAAAGTAGAATTGTAAAAGAAGAGGACATAAAGGATTACTTATGAGACTTTCTCTTTTTTTCAATTATTTTTAAAATCTTTAGACATCTTCACATTTTTTTAAAATAATTTTTGTGAACTTTCTTTTTAATACACAATGAAACTTCTGGCAGATGATGTGCAAGGAGCATTTTCTCTTTTATCTAGATTAAAAAAGCTCAAGAAAGGATGGGGAGGATCATTTTTTCTTTCACTTTTGATGTAAAATAACCACAGAGTATCCTGGCTTAACCAAAGCTGTTGGATGTTGCATTTGTGGGGATGACTGAATTCCCAAGGAGTTTTTTGCCTGACCAGTGTTTTGACAGGGTATGCTATAAATACGAGTGACGTGCAAGCATTCTCTCAGTGAATTACATGCATTTCTGCCCTCTAATTTGATCAGCACTGTCGAATAAATAATAAATTGAAGATGGTTTGTAACTAATTAGTTACTCATTTGGGTACGAGGGGCTCATTAGAACAGGTGTGGTCTCCCACCATGTATGCATGTGGTGTCACGTTTATCATGCTGGAAGCCTCTAATCACTAATGTTTTACAATTAATGACCAGGACTAAAGCAAGAATTTAATCCAGATAAAAAAACTTATCCTTTTCCTAAATCCATATTTAATGGATCTTAACCTGATCTCATATACAGTAACATCACTGGGTAGAGGTAAAGGAACTGAATCTGATCACATTGTCAGTTTAGGAAGCTGTTATGCTCTGATGGTAAAAAATCCCAAACCTTCCATCTCCATGAGGGCTAGAAATACGTCCTCTGAAATGAGAGGTAACAATGTCTGTTAGATATATATCTACCCATCCAGATATTAATCAATGTTTCTGGAATTATACATTAGAAAAAGATACTTTTCAGCATGGTAAGTAATGCAAAATAATAATAATAACAAAAATGGTTAGCATATACCCCCCCCTCCCCCCCATTATGCTCAGGGTTGTAGCTACTTATGCATTCAAAATATTTTTTTTCTAAAACTGTGCAAATGGAATTAGACTCCCAGTTTATGGTGTCAAGGAACGGAAAAAGCAAAATGGTATCTGGCTTCAGACTAAGGTTCTGGGAATTCAAATGAGTGAAATGGACCAGACCTAGGAGCAGTTATTCACTTTATGTTGTACAGATAACAGCAAAAGCAGAAGTAATGCAGGAAGCAATTCCCACAATTCTCTACAAAATTAAAAAGTTATGCTAGTCTCTCTGTTAGCTGATTTCATTAGAGTGCCTTTAATTTAGAACAAAGTTCACTTTGTTAGCCTTTAACAGACTCTCTTAGGACAGTTTGGTTTTGACTCACAACAATGTGTGATCTCTCTTGCCAGGGCATTCAATTTCTTCTCAAATTAATTTAAACCCTCCCTTGTAATTTAAAATTTTTATTTGTCATTGTCAATGTAACATCAATTATTTTTGGCTCTGCCCTCAATTTGGCTGCAAGAATCAGTCTCTTGGTACTGTTTAAAAACTTGTTAGGAATTTTAGGAAAGGATACTGAGCAATCTAATGATAATTATTTTTGTCATTGTTAGCTTGAGTAATCATGTAGCCTTTGCAAAGGAGTCTGATAATGGTCCTATATTCTACAGGAATATGAGTCGTATAAACTAAAAACATAAAATGTGACTTGGTTGGGAGTTTCTAAATAAATATAGCGTATGCATTAACATGAGTGGAAACTCTGCTTTGTAGGCAGGAAAGTGAATTTTCATATCTTTGTTTTGTATCTCATGAACATCAGAAACTCATTTATTTTCTCTCATTATTTTTTGCCTAGATTGAATTTTCATAATAATTTTCTTTCCTTATCAGAAGTTCTAATGTCATAGCTCCAAAACTACTTGGAAAGAAGTCTAATGGCAACATTCACTCTCATGCCCTCCTTAGACTCCATATTGATGAGAACACAGTCCCTTCAGATGTGTCACTCCTTCTGTCAGAAGCTTTTTTTGAATGTGGATATGACCATATGTGCTGACTTAATGAATTATGAGCAGTGTGATTATATGCCTGCAGAGAAGACAAAGACTGCAGGATGCAGGATTCCTGCGGGATAAAGTTTGCCTTCATTAAAAGATCTCAGACCTACAACCAAACGATGGATTCATTTTTAGATACTCATAGTAAAGAAAAGTTCAATGAGTTCATTCTTTGCTCTAGAGAACTTAGTTTTAATAAAAACAGTTGAAACTAATGTATTCCTTTCCAACAGGGGCCCACAGTCTGTCAGCAAATGCATTTCTCCCATGAACCCCACAAGTTTTCAGTGTTACAGGACACAGCTTCTGTGGTAAACAAGGTCACTGGTTCTTACTAGACAGAATTTTGGCCCTCAAGGAACCTCATTTAACTAACTAATTTATAAATTATTAATGTCTTTCTTTCCTTTCTGTAAAAGAAAATATTTAGATAGAAAGGAGAAGAAGGTAATAAAACAGTTACTGAAATTTTCTGTGTATCATCAGGTATAGATAGATTTAGCACTGCTCAAAATTTCTTACAAGGTTTTTTGTTTAACCAGGGGAAGCCCAAAAGAACTTCACCCTAAGAATTCAGGATCCAGGCTGAAAATTTGAATAGTCATGCTCCTGTGGTACTGTTACATAAGAAGTAGCAGCATCTAAATCTTTTTGGTGAGAGGACTAAGTCTCAATCTCAGTTTTGTTACATCTCTTCTTCCATTATGCTTGGAAGGGGTATCCATATGAGAATTTACTCTTGTTTTGTCACTTTTTTCCTTTTTTTTCCTAATTTGATAGAGGAATTTTTTGCTCCTCTAGTATAACAATTTATAAACAACTCAGAGGAGAAAAGAGAAACTTCATAATAGGAATGAGTGACAGGGGTGGGGGACAGGAGTTCACAGTCTCTGGGACTGGCTGCCTTGCTCTCGATTTGGCACAAATCCAACACAATTTACATTCTCTGTTCATATCTTCCCTTTATGCAGAAGTGGTGCTGACTCAGCAGTCTGCTTCTCTTCAATCAGTGCTGAGCTGACTGTGACTATGGTTTAGGCACACTGATAATTGTCTGTCTGGAAAGAAGCTAAAGCAAGTACTTCAATTTTCATTTGAATACTTAAATACTTGAGAACAATCAAGAGTGTTTTACCCTAAAATTTACCCTTTCAGAACTTGGAGGCAGATTTTTTCCCCATGATGAACTTCAGTCAGAAAAAGAACTTGTTAAAAATCTTTGTGCCAGAATGAAGTTATTTAGAAAAAAGTTATTTCTTCTTGCAGTCATTCATGCACCTCAGATCCAGTAAGAAGGGAAATGGATACTATGAATATTCTGAAAACAAATGGTATCATCTAGAACTGCATATAAAGTGTCTAAGAGACAAGAAAGATAACTTGACAGACAGGTTGAAGGCAAGGACATCCCAAATAAAATATCAGAAATATTTTCTGAGAGCAACAATCCTTGGCAGTTATTAACGTAGCCCTGTAACCCAGTAAATGTAGTATTGCCAACACTTTCAACAGATCATAGGATCAGGGATGAGGCTTGCCAGGCTTTATCTAAAGTTGCTCTGGCCTACAAGGGATTTTGTTTCAACTTCTTTAGAAATAAAGGCCATTTTATAAGACTAGGTCTGATCAGTTTTATTTTTCATTGTGTAATTTTGAGGTAAAACCATGTGCTTATATTTTTAGAAGAAAATTGCTCTATACAAAATGAAATATTCAGCATAGAATGTAATATTTGTAACTCTAGAATAATGACATAGTGCAGAATACTGGCATGGCATCTCAACAAAGGCCTTGAAAATAAGGATGCAGAATGTAGCGCTGAGGGGTAAAGCTTAAAGAGGATAGGTGAGATATATATGACACTAGAAACCACAGAGATGTTAAGAGTTCACCAGATGAAGAAACAGAGATAGGGGGTGATGTAAAATTGGTTTTGAGAATGAAAAACAGGCATGTGACATAATTAAGATAGGTTATATCTAGTAAATATAGATGTAACATAGAGGTGCAGACCAATGAAGAAAGAGTAAGCATGAGAGGAAAAGTTTTAAAACTACTCTAATGTATAAAAAATTCCTCTCTCAAAAACAAAGGAAGAAACTACCAACATCGTGCTCTTCCCTTCGAGAGTCTTGGTAAACTGTCAGCTTGCTCTAAACCTTTCTCCACACATTCAGGGTGAAACCAGAGCTTTCAGATCCACTCAGAAACACTAGAAGTGTGACTGTAAAAGTAGAAAAAGGAGTATATATTAGGAACAGTGAGTTTAACAATTGTAATTGTATTATTAAATATATTTTCCACAATACTGTACTATATTTGTTTTCAGTAACAGCAAAATCTGTGCTTAGACTGTTAAGATTTCAGTGTCATTTAAAATGCATGTGACTTTGCTTTACATATTAGATGTGTTTCCTTTTTGTTTCAAGAGAGGGTTTGAGTAAATGCTAGTACCTGGACTAATTTTTAAGGTCAGGTAAAAACCTTGATATGTTTTGAGACATCTGATTCTCTAAAGTTACTAATGTGAATGGTTAAAAACAAAGGTTTTTAGAGTATTGCAGACAATGTTATTTATCAGCAAATGCTACATGTTTCAGTGAAAACTCCAGGACAACTGTAATACATCATATTCCATAATTTTCAGAATGCCTAAACAATGTATTATCTGTTCTGTTCAATTAATTCCGCAAGATTGAACATTTAATTACCCTGTTTTGAGCAGTTGCATACTATAATAGTAATTTGGAACACATTATCCTCAACATTAGCTCTAGTTCACTGTTACTTCTCCCTTTTCTCTCAAAAACACAGCAGGTAAATTGGTGCAATACCATGAGAAAATATGCATTCTTGACAAAAGTGCATGAAGAACCAAACACTATGAAGAACAGAGGTAAAAAATAACACAGAAAATCACTGTAGAAATATAAATCTGAGTACAAGCAAGCAAGCTCTTCATAGACTGAAGTTTTAAAACATGAAACACTTAAAACCCAGCATGATGTTCTTCAGGATCACTTTTAAAGGTTAAAAGGAAATAGGCTGATGCAGATGGAAAGACTAAGTGTTGACTGTATCCGAAATTCTCTTTGCTTCAATATTTCACTCTACATCTCTCTGTTGTTTTTCTCAGGTGACATTCTTCAGGTCAAAAACAGTCCCGAGGCCCACAGTGATCAGATGTGTTCACATTAGATGTCCATGGAGTAGGGCTATGGCTGCTGTCCACAAGATTTTTCTGGAAGCCTCATATTATTAAGTCTCAAAACAATCTTTAGAGGTAACTGGAGGAGCACCACCCAGATGAACAATATATATTATGTGGTGAGTACTAAGAAGTATCCCATTATGTCAAACTTTACTATTCACATTTTATTATTTATCTTAATTAACATTTTTCTATATTTTGGTTTCCTGGCTTTTTCTTTTCTTCACAGCTTCCTACTTTGGGGAACATAATTTGATAAAAATTAAAGTAATTAAAATATGATTGACCAAAGCAACAAACCACTGGGGGATATTTTTCTTCCTTATGAAGTGGTTAGTTTACATTTTGCTTAGGGGTTAATATCTATTTCTTAGGTTTCTGTCTTGTTTCTAGAGTCTGTATCTTTAATTAATCTGTTTATGCTTCTGCCAAGGGTTTCATCTATGCATGTGGCATTTTATTAAAATTAAGATTCCCGCATAGTGGTTTCAATCATCATATGCATCTTCATTTTAACACAGATTTAAGGATCCCAAATAGGTTAACTGACTTAGACAAAATGCCTGTAGTTTTCCTGCCAACCACAATAAGGCAGACACCTCAGCCCTCAAGGTAGGAAAGAAGTGAAGAATGACTAGAAGACTAATGAAATTTAATAGATTTAGATCTGACCTCAGCCTTTGTTCTCTCTGTCATCTTGTCTTCTCCTGAGTCCTCATGTCAGAGATGCTGCTCCCTGTTACATCTGTCACAGTGGGATCCTTGGTCCCCTCATAGTGGCTGTCACTGAAAGGACATGCTCTTGAAAGTGTTGAGGAAGATTTAATCTCTCTGCTCCACAGCTCAGTGATTTAGTAGGTTCAGCAATGTGACACACTGAATCAGGTCTGCTACTGATGTTAGGAGTCTGACTACTTGGTGATTATGTGTGGTGTTGTTGAACAGGTTATGCTACATAAAAGGAAAATGTGGGTAGTCAAGTAGAGTAGAACCACTTACAGTGAAGTGTTGTGAAAATTCCAAACAGCCTTCATGCATTTCAATAAATATTTTCCTCAAGCTGCCTACAGTGATTCTTCTAGAAAAACTTCCTTTCAGATACTAAACCCGTCTGTTAGGGTTTAGGGTCTAGACACATCAAATAATATGTCTAGGTAGTGTTAAATAATGGGGATGATTGCCTTCTCATTTTGGACAGAAGCATAAACAGAGAAGAAAAGCATGCCACCTGTTGCTGCAGATTGTCTCAGCTGGAAGTCAAAATCAGTTAGGCTAAATATTTTGTACATGCTTGACCTCGCACTACAGGTTACGCAGTAATAGCACTTGGAAACAAAACAATTTGATTTTTATGAGTATGGGACTCTCTTCAAGCAGGGTAAAAGCATCCTTGCCAGCTGGCTTACTAGACAGGTAAGGAGAACTTTAAACTACAAATTACAGTGAAGGGAGATGTCAACCTTTAGTTGAGTGAGAAAATGGTGAGCCAGGTTGAGAAAAAAATGCTGCAGGGTGATGTGGGCAAGACAGACTTAATAATCAACAAGGTGAAGCAGAAAAGGATAAATCCCAATGTACTCATACAAATAAGGGAGAATCAAGAGGATGGCACAGTGGGAGAAATTTTCACACTTTTTCTGGGAAATTGGCATGAGCAAGTGCCCCTCTCATGTGCCTGTGCAGTAATGCATGTAGCATGGGGAACAAAAGGAGGAATTACAGGTCTGCACATAGATGGAATATAGACGTGGTGGGATATCTCACACAGCTGGAGTACAGTGAGTGATGGGTACAGGCTCAATAAGAAAGACATGCTGGGAAAGGAAAGGGGAGCTCCTCTTTGTGTGTGAGAGAAATGGGAATGAAAAAGGTGTACCTAGGAACAGTAAAGGAAATACTGGAGGGAAAAAAGAAGGAAAAGAAGGAAACAATCCAGCATTGGTAGCTGCAAAATTTTTGTTCAGCCCAAATACTTCCATCTCACAGTGGCCAGATCCATGAGAGGGGTAAGAAAGTGCAGCAAAAGGACCCTATTTGGCTGCCTTTCTATTAGGGTCTGGCAGCCCACCAAAGCCAACACACCACAATTACCTTCTGCTTTCTTTTAAGATATAAAGATTTCTAAACACTATCCTTCACTAAAGACATTTATCTATGTGAGATAATTGCAAAGCATTGAAAAGGACCTTGACTAGGTATGGATAACCTCAGTCATCTGTGGCCAGTTTTATTTTTGTGACAAGAATGATGTTTTGCATTTTTTTATTATTTAGTCACCAAATACAATAAAGCATAAACCCCCTCACCTCCCTCTCCTATTCTAGTTCCAAATTAGAATAGTTCACTTACCTTTTTGTAGCCAAACTGACCTGAGTCAGACGGAGAAATTTCTTGTAGATCACAGAGCTGTCTCTGCAGTGATGTGACCCTTCTTGGACAGTGAGAGAAGTGAATGGGTCAAGATAAACACAGAGAGATCACTCAACAGTTACCACCATGGCAAAAAAAACTTGAATAGGGACTAGGGCAAAATCAAGTTACTGCCAATTAAAATAGATTTGGATAGTGACAAACAAAAATTAAAACACCTGCACACACACACATTTCCAGTCTCAGCTACATTCCTTCATCCGTATTACCTCTTCCCTGTCCCTGAAATATGCACGACTGATAAGGAAAGAGGGGTTATGGTCAGACCATAACAGTTTTGAAAGTGTTTTTTGCCTTTTCTTAACTGTTTTCCCACAGCTGTTCCATCCTGGCTGAGGGGCCCAGCCATGCCCTGCAGTGAGTGGATTGGAGCCTTCTGGGTCTGGCTGAGTCCAGCCCAGAGCAGTCCCTGCCCTCCTCACAGAGCCCTTCTGCAGCCCCTCTGGCCAGTGCCTGGGCACGGGGACACAGTACAATAACACAACATAATTAGGATTAAATGGGAAAGGAGTATTTCCTTATTATTATGAATCTGTACTTGCTAGTATGTTTTCTTTTATATGCTATCATATCATACTTTGAAAAAGATACTTGTACTCACATGAGATCTATGTGATAATCACAGATCAGTCACTGCGGGCCAAGACCTCCAAAATCAGGGGTGATTCCTACAGCAGTTACATTCTTTTCAAGTCAGCTGGATACATTCAGTGGTTAAAACATTGTGCAATCTCTCTGTGACACTTAAAAGAAAGGGTGGTTAAAACTTTCTAGCAAAGTTAAAAGCAAAATATTGGAAAGAGTGTGATACACAGTCAGAACACATTCACTGTGTAGACTTCAACTCCTGTTGGTCTCTGGAGACGCATATGATCACCAGCAAATTGAAGGCTGCAGGGTTTTTAATTGCTTGCTGTCAGTGCATAGAGGTTGTGTTTCATATCATGAATTTTAAGTTGTCCATCCTTCCCTTGTTTCCTAATTACATGCATATGCACAAGAAAGGTACGGAGTCAAATCAAGTTGTGAAGTTGCAGTAACACCGCTTGAATTACATGTCATAAATTTATTTCTGTTTTAGAGTTTTTCTACACAGAATTATAGGAAAAAGATCCCAACTGGTTCAGTCCAGGTTTCTCTTGGCATGTGTTCAGTGTGGTGTTTTCTGCCATAAATAAATTTAGCCTTAAGAAAAAGTAGAAATATCCTAAGACAGTGAACCTTTTAATTTATGGATATAAATATAGGGAAATATCCAACTCTTGAGTGGTATACTAAAACACAAGAAACTCTTATTTGAATAATTAAAAAACAACAAATGAGATACAAATGAAAGCAATAATTAAACAACTAAATTTTCAAAGAGAGACCACATTATGGAATGTCTAGGAAGTATCAATCTCTGTGCTGCCTCTGATCATAGCTCAGATCTGTTGAATCTCCAAGCAAAGAGGTTTGCCTTACCACTAAGGAAGGATTCCAACCTCTGGGACCAAAAAATAAAAAATGCAGAGGAGAAATCCTATCCCCAGTAAAGTCATATCACTACTCTGAAAAGTGTAGTTTGGAAAATAGTATTTCAAACACAGAATCCAGTGTTTTTAAGCCAGTGCCTTCTTGTTCAAGTAGCTCTGAAGCAAACCCTCTGGAGAAATCTAAAGAATGAAGGTTCTTAAGAGGCAGTCATATAAAACTTAAAATGTAACTAACATTAATTACATAACTTCTTAATCTTTCTATTTACTTTGAGCCTGTTCTCACACAAAAAAAAAAAATAATGAGAGATTTAAATTCGGTGTAATATTAGGAATCAAAATTTTCTGCTTATTTCTTGGAAAGCTTTGGTCAAATTCTTGTTTGAGGAATTATGTTCCCAGAACATGTTAGTTCAGAATAATTACAAACAATAGGAAGCAAATAATAGAAAACTTTATTAAATTTGGCTAAATAAAGGTACCATGACTTATCTGACTTCTCAAAACTGAATGCCAATTGATGTTTGACTTGTTTAAAACCTGGTTGAGTGATACAAAAATATTCTAGCAAGAAGTAGTTTGAAAAATACTTTGTTGACAGGACCAATATTAATGTACCTCTGCTTCATTAGAAACAGACCCTATGTACAGCATAGAGGAAAAAAGAACCAACAAAATACAGTAATTTGTGAAATCACAGGCACAAATCTTTGTGGAAGCCTAAATGGAGATTTATGTCCATAAATATTTTTTTTTCAGCAAAAGCAGTTATTTCAGTTTTTCTGCAGGTCCTACTAGACCAAGGATCAGAGTAGCTCCAAGTAGTAGGCCTTTCTCTATTTCAACAACTATATAAAGAAATTCAAATCTGTCATTGTTAACATCACTTGTAATCTCTTTCACACTTCCATTTCTATTGCAAGCACAGCACTAATACAGAAATTACTATATTCATAATCAGTGTATGGAAAAATATTGTTTCCCTGAAAATGATACTGGAATAATCAATATTGCTGGCATTAAAATTCAGCCTATTACTCTAGATCAAAAATGAAAACTTCCCAAAGAGTCTTTTAGGATAGATGGTGACTTTCTACACTTCAGTTGTAGTAATTATCCAACAACCAGTATGATAGTCCTTCATAATTATTATCATTTAAATTCATATGGTAAATCTGGGGGTTTTTCCAATTTCAGTACTTTTTTTATCATTCTTCAAGAAAAACATGTAAAGTTCCTTTGATCTATTTACTGCTTTTTTGTTTACAACACTGTTTATAATACAAAACAGTCATAAGATTTTCTTGCTGTGCAAGAAATTATCCTCAGTTAATAGAGAGGCTTCATATTGCACAAACATAACAGTTACAAAAATTGTAAACAACATCAGTTGTTGAAAAAATTATTTCAATACAAAGGAAAGATATACTTGTGAGTGTCTGTGTGTTCCAGTAGATTATTTGACCTGCTTCCCTTAAAATCAGTCCTCCAATAAGGATTTTACTTGCTGATACAAATTTGGAAACTAGCATTAAAGTGCTGTGTTTTCAGCAATTATAACAACACAAGAGAAAAGAGAAATATCAGTAAATTATTAGTATGTTCTACTGTGCACTCAAGACTCTGTTACTCAAGTAAAATCACAACTTGATTTTCATTATGGAAAGAACAGTATATATTATTAGTAGTAATTATCTGAGAAATTAGTTATAGATACAATCCTATAGGTCTAGCTTTTCAAATATTTTTTTTTTCCTTAGCTAAAATAGATTAATCTTAATTGTTCATAGTTTAACTATTCATTTCTAAAGAACAAAGAATAACAGAAGGAAAGCCTATAGCGAGAGATTTGAAGAGCGATGTTTGAAGTACTTGCAACATTTTTATTTCAGAGATGTTTAACTTTAGTGAAACAGTCAGTGGACATAAATTAAAATTCATTCAATATGAAGAATAGTGTATCTGATTTTACATCAAATACTGTGTATTCCTAGTGGGATATGGCTGATTGTGCATAGAAATATTGGTCCATGTGCCAGAATGTTGTATTTCTCAAGAATATAGCTCAGAGGCAAGTCAAAACCAGCACTATTTGATTTGTTGCTTGCCTAGACATGGAGTTAGAATCTATATTACTTCAAATACAATATTTTTATTTTCCCTTTCTGTAACTTCTTGAGTTTTACCTAAAAAGTCTGCTGAACAGGTATAATTTTTTACCTGAATTTTCTGCTGACTAGAAACAATTAAGCAATTTAACGCAATTTCTCTATGACAAGTCAACTACCACATACATTTGTTTTACTTCTCTAATGCCCCATTTTAATATGTCATGAGAATTTCCTGAAAAAAAAAATTTTACCTCTTTCTACAGAAGACTAAGAGAATTTCATGATTATGTGTATGTTGAAAACTGTCACTATAAAACTATCGTTTATTTATATGTAGAATATATTTGTATTCTTCCAGTTATTCCTTTTTTCTTCAACTAGCTATGCAGAAGACTTACCTTATATATCCTTTCTGTCATCTTCTACCCCTCTTTCACTTTAGCAGTACAAATGTATGTGTATTCCTTCTATATATACACACATAGCTTGCTTCTGTAGCGCATTTTTCTGTTGACAAGTTACAGTATAAATAATTTATAGATACAATTTATTGCAAGATAGAAATATGCTGATACAAAACAGAGAGATCCACCTTCTTTCTATTCAGGGAAAAGCAATATAGTATCTAGTGTTGTAATAAACTGCATATGTTGTTAGGAAAGATATTTTATTGATTAATTTTCCACTTGTGCAATGCAGGTTTTCTATAATTCAAGTACTGATTTGTTTTTTTTTTTTTAATATTATAGCTTAAGTTACCAGAAGAGGAAAATAATTTTTCCAACTCAGAGGTGTGAGCTGTCCTTAGATGTGAGTGAAATGGCTGTACTTAACTGTGTAATAATCCACAATTCATGCTGAGTTAGCAAAGGGAAACAGGCTATCTCTTCAGACATCAGTTTGCTGGATGGCCTTCTCAGAAGGGAAATAAAAAATCACCTCATCTCAAAATCATCTGCCTGAGATTGACCTCCACATGCTGAATCCCTCTGCAGGCAGATCTTAACAGCCATTTATCTCTGACACAGCCCTGGTGCCGAATTTCCCTGAGGGCAGAGAGAAATAGCAATATAGGATGTTATTTCCTTAATAATTAGCAGTCCCTCAGCAGACTGGTTCAGCTTTCTTCCTCAGACACCCTTGGACCCAGTGACCTACTCCCAGGCTCAGCAATTTCTACCCCTGGGGGTATCTGATCCAGTGACTGCCTTTCAGGTACCCGCACACCCTCATGAGAATCACTACTGTGTTGATGACCTGGCTATGATGCAGTTCTCAGTAGCATTTCTCACCTCTCGAAAGATATCCTATGTCCATTTTGGTTACTAAAATATTTTATTAATAACTATAAGTAATCAAATATCTGTGAAATTACAGCTAAGAAATATAGCAAATGTGCTATATGACACATCAAGGATTCAGAGAAAATAAAAATACTAAAATTGCATAGTTAAACTGAGTTTAAAGATGCCAAGATGGTTAGAGAAGTAACTACCCTAGAAAGGATTAAAATTTGTATGGAAATAAATGATTTTGCTGAAACTGGGTGATTTCAATGCAGATTTTAAAGTGTATCAGATCTACTATTTCTGTTACATTTTGCTGATCTGTCTCAAATTATCTCTCAGAAACAAAGGAAGACTAGTTATAAAATTATATTTTTTTAGTGCTTAGATGAAAATAAATAAACCAGAGGGATTCCATGGGATGGAAGTCATATCATTTTAGCAGGCCTCCAAAAAAAAAACACCCAAATATTTACAAAGAACATCTTGGGATAATAAAATGTAAGTATCTAATGTTTGATCAGGGAAACTTAGGTCAAAGATAAATTACAAAAGGTGAGACATAACACTAGAGAGAAGACAATTATGTTCTGCTTTACAGGTGAATATGTTGTAGAGATAAAGGACTATTCTATCACTCAGAACCTAAATTTTGTCATCACCAAAGTCAGTAACACTGGGGTTTCAGTACATTTCCTTTAATTTCACATAGTCCAGTGGTCACAACTCATTTAGAAAGGGCAAATCCCGTTTTTAAATTCTTCTTTCTGGTCCAACAGGTTGCAGGGCCTTGGTATTTGTGTGAATCAACACACCAGGTAACCAGGATGATCACAGAACCACAGCTGAAGTGCAAAGAGCAGATTTATCCCATTACCCCCTGACTGAACGTGCCAAGGCAGCGCTGGGCTGCAGGCACACAGGAGCAGGGATGCAGGCACCGCCAGGGTCAGTACAGCCTGGAGGGCTCTGCTGCCCACTCCCATCCGTCCAAGGGCCTCTGCACACACAGCTCATCACCACACCATCATCTCCGACCTTTTGATCTCTCCCAACAGGGGGCTCAAGCATGTCGGTGAGAGTGGGTTGTTATCTCTACACAGGAATTCTAGTTCTCAAAACAGACAGAGGATAAACAGAATTAAGCATAATAAATGGAGTTTTCCCGCACTGATATTCTCCAGGCTTTAACATGCCCAGCTGCAAGGCCACTTGAGAGGATCCTCTTTGCCATTCTTCCACTTTTAGCCCTTTCCTCCCAACAGTATCTATTACCAACACAGCACCTAAAATACCTGTGTACAGGGAGTGTGTGGCAGTCAGAGATCTCAGTGGTATTGGGATAACCAGAGAGGTCTCTGCCCCATGCTGTATGACCCTGATATTGTCAATCTCCCTGTGTACCTTCTCCCATTGCCTGTTGGCCTTGGCCTTTCACCACTCCCCCAGAGCTTCTCTATTGGTCTCCGTTTCCCTAATCCTGCCTCCTTGGAGCCCGGGAAAACTGTGAGCTTGCCTTTGTTTCTCAGTATTTGCTTGGAGATTCTGAAAGGCTCAGTTGAATAAACTCATGCCCTGCCGGGATGAAAGCAATGCCCTTCTCAACTCTGTGCTACTGACACATTACTGACCCTGCCTGTGCTCTGTGGGGGCACACGGGACCCCATGGAGCCAGGGAGGGTCTGGGACTAAAAAGGGACTGAAGTAATAGGAGTGGCAGGCTGGAACTCTTATGGCTGCCTCTTCAACATCTCCATTAACAACTTGGACATGGGACTCAAAGGGATACTAAGCAAGTTTGCGGATGACACAAATCTGGGAAGAGCTGTTCACTCCCCTGGAGGCAGGAAGGTTCTGCAGAGAGACCTTGATAAATTAAAGGACTGGGGCAATCACCAAGCATATGGAGTTCAACAAAGGAAAGTGATGGATGCTGCACCTGGGGTGGAGCAACCCTGTATGTATTTTTTTTCCAGACTGGGAAATGAGAGGTTGGAAAGTAGCACCTTGGAATTGGACCTGGGGGGGGTCCTGTTCAGCAGAAAGTTGAACATGAGTCATTGTGCCCTGGGAGCCAGGAGGGCCAACAGTGTCCTTGGTAGCATCAGGCACAGCATCACCAGCCAGGCAAGGGACAGGGTTGTCCTGCTCTGTTCTGCACTGGAGCGGCCTAACTTTGAATATTGTGTGCAGTGCTGGTCACTGCAACATAAGAAAGATGCTGTGATTTTGTGATTTTAAAAATTACCTTTTTATTCACAGGAATTGAGGTTTCACATACTACTGTTAGTTGTGCAAAGTATAAGGAAAGAGCTTTAAACAGTCACTCACAAATTTTGCTTCTCCATCTCTGTGTTCTTCTCACTTTTGATTTTCAAGAAACATTGGTTTCATTGCTGTTAAGGTAATGGTTGAAAATCTTCTGCAGGTCCTTTCCTGTCTTTGAAAGGAAAGGATGTAATTCCAATCAGTTCTTTGTTATTCTTCCCCATCTTGTCACTTGCATCTTCAGAAGTCAAATTGTACTGGAAATGCAAGTCCCTGCAGTTACCAAGGGGAGTAGGATATAGGGGTCTGCAGGAGAGAGGCCCTTTTAGAGTCTTTGTATGCTCTAAACATGTCAGTTCTTTTATAAATTTGTATGATATTACACCCTTTAAGAGGATGTTCTTGTTTTTTTAGTCATTAATATCCTCAGTTTTGTAAAATGGGAATTATTTTACTGTGTTCCAGTGTGGGTTTTTTTTTTTTCTTTTAATTTAAAAGTTACTCGGAAGTAGATTTGTTCAGAGCCTAGAACTCTCCTAGGTTTCTCAGGTTTATGAGCTGTCAATGAGCAATTAGAAATGCATATATTTTAAGGAGATGATACTTTCTCTTCTGCCTGCACTCTTCAGCCTTATTCTGAGCAGAGCATATTGACATGCCAGACAGGCAAAAAGTCTAAACAGAAAATTATGAGTGGCTATGGAAAATTTTGAATTCCAGGAATAACTTTGATTCACACCATTGCCTGCTTTGTGGAAGCTCCAAAATATCTATTTTAAGTGGTAGGGTGCCATACACAACTGTATATCAGGCAGCTGAAAACACCATTTATACATAAAAATATTCAGTATGTACAGTATCAATCAGAAAAGTACTGATTGCCTTAATTAAGTTTGTTACTACTGGCTTAATTTGGCTGCTGTATGCAAATGTATTATGATACAGACCTAAATTGCAGAATGTAAACTGCAATTTTCACAGAACTCCCCCTACATTCACTGCACAGAATATCTGATCCCTTAATGAGCAAATAGTTAATATTTTGTTTTCTTCTCTTTGCTTGCTTAGATTTCATGGCTCATTTACATGCACTGTCCAAATCACTCTGACTTTAGCACTGTTTTGATTCAGAAAAAGACTTTTCCTGGATTTTTTGTATATTTTTTTCATAAACAATATTTCATCTCTTTAACATTCTTAAGAAAATAAAGGGTAGCATATGCTATAGAAAGTTTGGTGTCAGTGACATTTGACTCAGCTATATGATGAAACCTTTCTTTCATCTCCTGCAAGCCTGTGCAATCTTATGTATATATTCCAACCTCTGAAAACATACATTTTGTGCATTCTGAGTAAAGGCATTACTGCTGCAAAGTCAACCCTGCTACAGGTTTATGGAACAAATCATTCAGGAATTTCACATAAGTGGCTTGACATGGACATGTAAATTAAGTGTTACCACAAAATACACTGGGACAAGACATGAAAAGGCATAATAATTGTAAGGGGTCAGCATCCAAATTTTGGGGACATCTTTGCTATGCAGTGAATGCATACTAATACTGAATATAATATCAATTTTCCTTCTGTATTAAAGAATAAACTTTAGATAAAGAGTTGCCATCACAATACATCATTGTTGTGATTTAACCCCAGCCAGTAATCCAGTACTACACAGCTGCTCCCTCACTCCCCCACCAGCAGGAGAGAACTGGAGGGGTAAAAGGTAGAAAATTTGGTGTTGAGATAAAGACAGTTTAGAAGTTTATGATCATCACATCGTAAAGTCACCCCAAGGCACAGGGAAAGCAAAGGCCATGCACAAATGTAAAGCAAAACCAGGAATTCATTCATTTCTTCCCACAGGCAGGCAGGTGTTCAGCCATCCCCAGGAGATCAGAGCTCCATCAGATGGCCAAGACACCATCACTCCAGACTCTCCCCACCTTCCTCATTCTTCCCCTCAGCTTTACATACTGAGTGTGATGTCACATGGTCTGGAATATCCCTTTGGTCAGCTGGGGTCACCTGTCCCAGCTGTGCCTGCTCCCACCCTCCCACGTAACCCCAACTTCCTCACCAGTGTGGCCATATGAAAGGCAGAAAAGGCCTTGGCTCTGTGTAAGCCCTGCTCAGCCATAGCAAAACCACCTCTGTATTATCAACCCTGTCTCCAGCACAAATTCAAAACCCTGACCCACACCAGCCACTGGGAAGAAAATTAACCCTACCCTAGACAAACCCAGCACAATTATATATATAATTTGTCCACATCAAGACTGAAAAATTTTAACTATTTGGCTTCTGCTGCTTCAGGTAATTGTCATAAAACCAGTGACAGTAGTGGCTTATTGACATTAGTGTGCTGCAATGCATAAAGAAATAGGAATGCTTCAGCCTTTTTCCAGCAGCTGAAGAATAGGTAGACATAGACATTTGGGTTCTGGAAGGACAATAACCTCAAGGACATTACCTTGTCAGCCTTCTGTTCACCTGGGCTTCCTCTGTAAACATCTGCATCCAGTTCTGGTCTTGATAAATTTGGTGCAAAATCCAGCTTCATTTTCCAGCTTCTTTAGGCTCTTTCCAGTTCTAGCTGCCCTTCCCCACTCAAACTTTCTCTAATCTGAGAAATAAAATACCACGTGCAAAATCTATTTCAACTTTCTTTTGACAAAAACTTCAGTGGATTAAGTCTTGGTGTTAAAAAAATTGAAGAATTTTTGTTTTAGCAAAACTATTTTATTCTGCTTTCTTGTTTCTACTCACAGATGGGTGTTTATTCATCCATGAGACCACAAGTTACTTGTATCATTTGGAAGTATGTGTAACCTTGGGCAGTACAAACAAGAGGTCTGTGTAGTCCTCTGACAAGTCTATGACTGCTTAATACAAATGAATGCCAGGGATTAAAGCTTTTCATATTTTCAACTAAATTGGTATAATGCATTAGTATTTATAAGAATGTCAGATATTAGTACAACACACAGACAAATGTTCATTGAAAAATGAGGGTTCAAATAGTGGGTTAATACATCACATTTTCAAAATCAATCTAGGCCTTCAGAGTCAAGGTGAAATCTTCAAACAGTGAGTAAAATCCAGTTTATGACAACTAATGTTGCACTACTTAATAATGGTGTGGGAAATGAAGATCTAAATGCAGATGTGCAGCAAAGAAGGTAGACAGACATATGCAGGTGCCCCGGATCCTGGATAAATACTCTGTTTCTTTTCACTTTTGCAAAAAATGACAGTTTTCAGTTTCCCTTAATGTCACTTCTGTCATTCCTCTGCTGCTTTCCTACACAGCTTCCTCCCTGCATCTCTGAACAAGCAACTCCCTTCCTGTTTGGCCATCCAGACTGTGTGCCCACTGCAGTGCTTTCAAGTCTAATTTCTTCTGTGAAGCCTGCAAGAAGAATAAACTCAGATAGCCACAGTACAAGGAGAAGGTGGAACACCTTCTGAGGAGGAACAGTCATTATTTCTGGAACACCACTAAACAAAAAATAGCAATGACTAATGCTGCCTTTTTGTGAACATAAGGAGGCTTACAGGAGTGTCATCTTGAACACTTTCCTTCTCTGACAGTGATGTATCACTAATAAAAGAGTCCCTATTGTGAGAGAACATCCTCCTAGGATGCCAAAAGGTCATTCCCCTTCAGCTAATGTGCCTGTGGGTCTGCATCCGTTGCTGGTGTTCTTGTTTCAAACCCTCAGAGAGAACTTGGTCTGTTTTAAACTTCTGTCTCAGTTTCATCATTAAAGAAACTTGTTCCTCATTCCCTGCCAGCTGCTGCCATAATTTAGCTAGACCTTTGCTCATGAGAAGCAGTAGAAGGAGGGAAGGGAGCATGGTAAGACACAGACCTGATTGATTTTAAATTGGCACGTGCTGTTATCTAGTAACTCAGTGTCTGTTAAAGGTGATGTTGTACTCTGTGGGACTGAATACTATGATGAAAAAGACAAAGAAGCAGAAACTAGAGCAGCAGGGAAATAAGTAGGTATTTCTCTCAAAACTCACGTATTGGCTTTCACTTGCTTAAAATCTTACCATGGATATCACAGGAGTATGTACACTCACACATTCACACAGATCCTGTGTATTCTGCCTTCAAGGATATAGAACTGTTGAAAGTCAAGCTGCCTAAGCCAATCTTTTCCTTTGTCTGAAAATTTGTGCTTCAGCAAGATAATACAAAACCACCCAATGTTAAGCAATTATTCCCTGTGTATTTCTTAGTCTGTGACTGTAGTTCTTCAAATACTGTGTAAGTAAAAACATGCCTGAAATGGGAACAAATGGCTCGAAGGTTAGACCAGGTGATTTAACTTGTAGAAAATGCACGTTTCTGTAGATCACTGAACAAGTAAAAGGTACAAACTAGACAAAGATTAAGTGGAGACATGTAATTTCATTTACAGAGATGAAGATGTGTTACATTGTACAGTCCTTTGACATTTTGATTTGTACTGAAATGTAATAGTACTATGCTGCTTTACTACTAAACAAAAGGATAGAAGAACATATCAGGTCTTCCCTAAAATTGCCAATTCACACTTTGAGGACAGAAAAAACCTTTTCAATATTTGCAAATAACCTGTCAGTTCTCAAATTAGGACAAACATAAAATTGAAATTTCAAAACAGAACCTCTGTGCTGTCTGCCTGTTTTTTTTTTCTTATTGATATTACATATGAATTAATAAAATCTGTTTACTTTTTTACAGAGTTCAAATTATTATGATTCTTTTAATAAATAACGTCCCTAGAAAGTAGGTTGCAATAAGTCTAACAATTGGCATTCATCATATTGAATTTCTGTGAGCATAGAAAATATACTTAAAAACAGGAGCATGAATAATTCTGAAGTAGTTACCTTTGGGTTATGACATAAAATTAATGCAATCAACTGACCTTGAGGATTTCCTTGCATATAGATTACTCTCTAAGTAGTATGCATATAAAAACATTCTGTTGCTTTTAATGATGTGAAAGAAATTGGTCCTGTATGTTGAAAGATTTTATTACTGGACAGCTAAGACAATAAAATGTGTTGTATCTACACTTTAGTTTGGGAAGCATCCCCACAGCACTGCATTTCTGAACAAAACCAGTGCTGGGGAAATTAAGCAATACATGAGAGAGCCTGTATTATTCCACAAGGGAATAATAAATGCCTTTAAAAATACGAAAAGAGTACATGAGAAGATACTGTAATGTCTGTGATGTTTTTATTCAGTGACACCATAACAAACCAGAGCTAAGGTGAAGTCAGAATCTTGATTATACATATCTTTCTTAAAATGTTGGGGCTTTCTTTAAAATGCAAACCATTAATTACTTTGGTTTAAAGACTCCTTTCCCAGTTATTATAACTTGTATGGAAATGTTTTGACACTGAGGTATTAAATCCTGCCCTTATCCTCAACTCCATTTGAAACCATTTTATTTTGCTCTGTCATACTCAGTATTTTGTTCTGAAGCTTAACTGCAACAGCCAATACTTTAATGCCTTCAGTAATGTCTAGTTGAGGTTCCTCTGGGCTTGATCTAAGTATTGTGAATAGTTGAACTGGGCATATAACTCACAGTGGAGATAATATTTTTCTAGTTTATTTTGATTTAGTTTACACAGCAGTTAATAAGGTAACTGTCCAATCTGTGTAAGGAGCTCAGAAATTTAGTGGTGGTGTTATCAGTATAAAAGGCTAAAAACCCCAACTTATGTAGCACTACTGTAAGGACAGAGTTTTAAGATGTCAGTGTTTGCACATACATATATTTTTGTGGCTCTGTAATCCCTAAAAAATCATTTTCCTTGGCATAACCCAGAAACTGTAAACAGATAATGATACCAGCCATTATCCTCAGTATTGCCTATGTTCTACTTCATCATCAACCATTCATAAGATGACAAAGAAGCCAAAAATGGTTTTATTTTAATTTATAAAAAACCAAAGCTGTGTGATTTTCATAGGTAGCAAATTTTTTGTTATGAGAGCTTAGTTTAGAAAAAGATGTAACACTATTATTCAAGGACAATACCAATTAATGTTTTACGGAATCTTCATGTTGTGAAAATAAAGTAAATACATTTAGTTAAGAAGCCCTGCATAACTTGAAAAATTTAAAAAGAATACTGAAAATGTTTGCACAGCTGAGTTCTTTTAACAGAAAGGTGGTAGCAAATTTGCCATACATAAACAAAGAACAAGTAATTTACTGTTCAGAATTTGTGTGATTTTTGTAATAGGATACAGTGTTTTTTCTGCATGTGTATGTCCTTGAAAATGCCAAAACTTTTAAGTAGCTATCTTACAAAAAATCATTAGGTATTATAAACCCTGTAGATGTTTCTGAGGATACAAATGGATGGAAATCCATTGCAGATGTACAAATGGCTTGGCCTGTTATTCAGACGACAAGTCTAAGCAGTGTTGTATTTAATATATTTCGTACACATCCTTCGCAACAACAACAATAATTTGTTTTCAAATGGTGAACTTTTTAATCAGTTTTTAAAATGGAATGGATCCTTTATACTTCCAGAAACTTAACCTGTATATTTAAAAGAAACATTTTCAGTTCTTGCAAGCTTAAAATTAGACCAAGCAGCTTTGTTTGGCTTGTGCCTTTATGTAAGTCACACTCTCCTTCTCCTCCACCTGCTGCCCTGCTCTTGAAAGCCAGCAGGGCATTCAAACATGCAAACCATGGGCACTGTAGACTTCAATAGCAAACACTGTACAGCAGCTATTTTGAAGGAGAAGAGACTAGCTTCTCACAGTTTCTGTGACCTATTAATGTTTTATTTAGCTTTTAGTTCTGGATAATCATCAGCTAAAGCAAGAAAAGTGTTTTGAAAAATAAGCAAAGAGCAATTGTAGGTACTGAGGTGGAAAGTAAAGCTCTATCTTTCTGCCTGTTTTCCCCTTGTTTTGTATTTATCTTGTATCTTTATAGGAATAAAAGGATCATAGAGGACAGTAGCTCTTGCGGAAGTATAGGCATTACCTGTTTTTTCAGAGTTTGCTAAAAGGGCATAGCCAGCAGTGCTGGGAATGGTTTCAAAGTAAGCAGTCAGCTGGGAAAGGGCATGCGGTGAATATTATAGGTCTCTGCCATTATTTCTGTCCATCCGGGTTTTAAGTACCTGGAAATGAGAAAAAAAGAGGTCTCTTAAAGCTTGAGTAATCCCAAGCAATTTCAGAGAATGAGCAATTCATCCATAGAGATATTATTTTGATTGATTTATCCAATGCAATATGAAAAACGTGCTATAAAAGTAGGTATTTCTCTAGCATCTTAAATAAAATTTCAGCATATACTAATGGTATTTTGACTTCTGAAGGATCTCATTATTTCTGAATTTTTTTACCATTAGTTTTCTCTTTGGATCAAAGTTTTTCATTTGTAAATTGTTTTCATCCTAAGAGCATAATAAAATGAGTTACAGTGTCAGTCTGTGGTGAATCAAACCAAGCCTTAATGACAGCCAGGATTTCAAGGCTCCCTCTTCTACCCCTGTTTGAAAGACAGAGTGGATTTTCTACTGTGTAAATGCAAATTAATGTGTTGTATCCAGGGATAAGTCTTCAGAGTTGTCCTGAGAGCACCATGAGACTGTGCCTCACCTTTCCCTTCTCACCTTCATTAAGGATTTTCAAATACAACCCCAGCCATGCACTGAACCCAGACTGGCAGGCATAGCTTTTTTGGTTTTCTTCCCAAGAAAAAACATAAATCTTAGACAAGGTGATTAGTAAACTTGGGGAATTGTTAGGCAACCTTCTGTTTTTCAGACATCTGTGGATTCATTTCACTTGCAATTTCACATGTAATTTAGTTTTTATATATTCTCTAAAGCACCTTGTGCCCAATCCAAATGCCTGCCTTTAAAAGTACCTCAGTGATTTACTTTGGAGTAAAACCCTTCCCTTGAAATTTTAAAGAATCATAAATATAATTCTAATCTTACCAAATATCCACTTTGTCACCTTGTGGGAGCCAGGGGTGAAATTCACAAGAAATATAGAAACATATCTGAATTATAATTCAGAATAAAACATACTTCTTAATAATATTTTCCTCAAATTTCTGCTGCACAGAGATATCTGTGCATGTGTCTATATTAAAGAGTTGTATCAATCTAAAAAAAATGTACTTAGAAACTGATCTAGCTATGTTGGTAGAAACCTTGTAAATAGATTTAAGTGAAGTAATGTTGTTTAGGTTGAACTAGTAAATTATCCAAGTTTATTGATCCATGGGTTAGTATACCAACAAGAAGGAATTTTTATTCGTTTCACTTGATGAATACAAAATATTTTTAGAAAAGTTTAGAAATTATTTTGACAGTGTCTGAGCTAGAAATTGTTTAAATATTATGCTTAAACATAGAAGAGATGCAAAACAGGTCCCCAGTTTGTCTTCATATTTTTAAAAAATACACAGTCCTTTACAAACTTACTTACTCCAGTACTTGTAATCCTACTTGGGCAAGTGCAAAGCAGGTCAAGGCACTGGAAAAATAGGTTACAAATATGTTGGAAGCCTGAAGATAAATAAGAAAGTAGTTTTTGTCACATTAACAGAATGTTTGACCCTAATAGTTTGGGTTCTCATGGAATAAAAAGATTTGGTGTGCCTTACATTTGCAGTGAACAAACATTAAGTAATAGAAAATTAATACACATATTAGAATCTCTGAGAGACAAAGGAAAATTATGAAAAATTATTATGTCTTGAATGTGTAAAGTATCTGAAGTAAATCACACATTTTATTCTGCTGGAAACTACAAGTAAAGCTTCTGCTTCAAGTGTAATCAAAAGTATTTCTCCCTTCAAACTGAAGCCTTCTGTTGGTCCATATAAGCCAGCACCACACATTCCAGAAAACAGTCCAATGCTTCAAACAACTAAGGAAAAGAAAAAGGAAATTTACTGCAGACTGCCCAGGGAATTAACAGACATACAAGAAGAATGAAGCTGACCTCCATTTTCTGTCAAGAAAAGACAATGATTTTGTAAATTGTCCAGACTCTATTGAGAAGCATTACCTCATCACTGTCAAAACATGTTTTCCAGTCCTGGATATACCAGACACATGGGCGATTCTTAAACAAGTAAACAGCCCTTCATCTCCAGCTGTGTGCGTGAGTTAACAATGGGAAATCTTCAGACTCCTATTTCCTAAAAAGAGTTTCCTTTCACTACACCATTAGATATGCCATCTGCCAGAGACTGATTTCAATTTTCATGGAAAGCAGATTCCATTCCTTGGGTAATCTGCCAAATATTTTTCTGTTTGGAATACATTAAGTCAAAAGTCAGCATGTGAAACAATTATCTTCAGTCAACTCCAAAAACTTACAGGGATGAAAGACAAACTGAAGGCACCCAAACCAAAAATATTAATATATTAACCTAGTCAGATTTCAGACTATAAGAACAGTGAGTGACTAACCCCATTAATTTTATCCCCATTAATTTGGGCAGAGCTCTGAGGCACAGGTCAAATTTCAGCCCAAGCTATCTGTGTAAGAAATGCTCTGATTTTTTTTTAGTGTGATTACACAATCATATGGATTGTCATATTTTGTTCCTGCTAATCACCTTTTTTTCTATATCAGAAGATAAATACCACAAAACTGAGGAAATCTGCCAAACAGGGGAAAGGAAAAAGGTTTCTTCCAATTTAAAAGTAGCAACTCATGAACACAGCTCTGATTTTCCATATGCTGGTAATTTGTGCCAGGTCTTTTTTTATATAGCATAGGATGAAGAAGGCAGAAGGCTGGTCAGAACAGCTTATTTGAGTGCTCTGTAATGCCTTTGGAGTTCATATCAATCTTTCTTGACCACAGCATCAGCTCTCCAGTATTCCTCTCTGAGCAAGTGCAGCTTAGTAAGCAGCACTAATGATTGTGCACTGCATCAGCTGTCTGTGCCCAGGTGTCAGCAGCAGAAGGAGCCACATGGGTGGCCTTTCTGAGAAGAGGCCAGGGACTGCTCCATGCTGGACATGACCAGATCCAGACAGCTCTGCATCAGACCCTGCACAGGACATGGCTTAGACCATCAGCCAGGTTGACGGTGTATGTGGGAAAACATTAAGAAAGGGTGAAAACAACAGAGGATGGTGAAAAGTGAGGCAGAAAAAGTCTGAGAGACCAAGGTCAGTGAAGAAGGAGGGGGAGGATGTCACCCCTGCAGGCAAGGCAGGAACACTCACTGGAGTAGGTGGATATTTCTTAGATCACATGTAGAGACCAGACTGAAGCAGTTGTATCCTGAAGGACAGCAGCCCATGGAAAGGACCCACACTGGTGAGGGGGAAAAGTGGGAGGAGAAATGAGAAGAGAGAAATGATATGAACTGGGCTCAACCCCTCTCTTCCCCATCTCTTTGCATTTGTTGGAGGCAGAGAAAGAGAGGAGTTGGGAATAAAGGAATGAGTCTGAGTGAAAAAGACCTGGGGGGAAGGTAGGAAGGTGTTTTACTTTGTTTCTCACTATCTGAATCTATTTTAATTGAAAATACCTTAAATTAATTTTTGCTGAGTTGATCTGTTTTCCCCATGATGGTAAATGGTGAGCAATCTCTCTGTTTTCCTTTTGACCCATTATGTTTTCAACCTTTTTTTCTTCCCATGTCCTTTTGAGGAGGGAGAGTAAGAGACCAGCTGGGCAGGCTTTTGACAGCCAAACAAGGTCAACCCACCATCTGAGAACTGCAAATTCTGCAATTTATTTTTGCTTAAGCATGATAGTATTTAAAAATCTGGAGTGACCACATTTAAAAATACTATAATAACAGAATTAATAACCAAAATATAAGTAAAGAGATAAATCAAACAGACCTTATTTTCCACCAAAATCCTGGGATGCAAAAATCTTTTTTTTTTTTTTTTGAAAGAGATCACAGTGTGTAGTGTTTAGCATTAATCTTTTAAACATTTTATGTGGGTTTTTCGGTAGCTTGCTTGAAAAGATACTGTTGTCCTGTCCAGATGCTTTTCCTGTCCTTATTTAGTGTGTATAATCTACCTTGAGATTAATATTGTGCATACAAATCCTTGGTCTTTCATTTACTTCCTCCCTGACCAACTTTCTACAATAAGAAGATTATTCTCTATGGAAAGCTTTGATTTTTGATAATGCATATCCTTGTCACAGTAGCTAACTGGTGTATTAGTTGAACACGGGGAGCCCTACAGGCAAAGCTGCTCTTTAAGGTATAAATTGGAAGCAGGAAGAAACAGTTCATCAAAGCTGTATGCTAAACTATTGATTGCTGGGTTCATACTGTACAGTGATTATATTATTGCACTGAAATGAATAATGGAATTCTCTAGAAATCCCATTCAGGTCTTTCATAAAGATATTCTTCCATCATCAGAAAAGGACAACGTGACTCTTTTACCCCTCTTGTGCTCCAAATAGCCTCTCATTCACTTTAGACCACTGTAATTGTTGCATCTGTAGCACAAAAGCAAGTCAGGAAAGGCTTCACAAGAGTTTGAGTACAGAAGGGGTAAAATGTTACTTACCCAGAGCAATGCTTGAAGATGCTGAACATTCATCTGCAGCACCTAAAGGGCTTTGATACAGTGGGAGATTATCTGCCATGTTGATTTCACCACAGAGCTGTGCTGAGAGGGAAGCAGAAAAGTATTGAAGATTGTACAGAGTAGTTGAATTCCACAATTTTCCATGGAAAAAAAAAATCCAAGAAAATTGATGTAGCCTTTATGAATAACAGCATGAGGATTTAGTAGATCAGTAAACAAGTTTTAATGTTTTTGTTCAAACTGTCAGATGAGAACAAAAACATCTCCCTGCTTCTTTCACTGTGTGACATGTCTAAGGAAGGAAAGATGAAAAAGATATGGATGAAATTGTTAAATAATTTCTTTACTTTTTCAAGTTAATCCATATTATCTATCAACATACATATTAAAATGCAATTTAATATTTGAATTTTTAATATTATAATATAATCCAAAAAATGCCTTTAATCTATCTTTCATGGGAACATACTCAACACCTCTAGATCAGGAGCCAAATTCACTGAGTGCCTTAGATGCTTTAGGGCTTAGTTTCACAATATGTAATTTTTAATTATTTTTTTATAAAAACATTAGTTTTAATAACCCTTCATTAAAAGCAATTCTAATCAAAGTTGCAGAAAGCAGCACCCTGAGCAAAAAGTATACTTGGCTAGGTCAATAATGTTGCAGAAAAAAAGATCTTGGAAATATTAAAATATAGACCCTAGAATCTTTTATCAAAAAGAGGGGTCTGATTTATAATTTATTTTAAAGAAACACCAAAAAAAAGCAAGAATTACTCCTTCTGAAGCATGAATGAAAGTGTCATTGTTGCTTTATTTTTTTTCTTATTTGCAGTAGTTAATGCAAGCTGTGAAAGATCTATTCACCCCACAGCAATTTAGATTTCTTTGTCACACCACTAAGCTTTTGGTAAAAGAAAAACGATAGCCACTGTGTTTTGCAGAGAACTCACTTTTTCATGTGTGCATTGAGCACTAGATTGGAGGTCTCAGGAGGAGACATCTGGTCTGGGATCCTGTCTCTGTTGAGACACAAGAATAATTCTGACCTGTTTTTTCTCAACTGAGGCATGTTGCAAATGCAGAGAGGGAAAACAGGACAATGAGGGAATTAGATTAGGTTCAAAACATGATATCCCTTTATAGAAGAGATTGTTTCATGTTTCCATAGGTGAAAAAGACAGCAGAAAAACCCCTCATAGTTAAAAGTATTCAGTTACTTGATGTTCAAATGAAAAATGTGTTTAAATAAAAAAGCCTCTGAACAGGTAAAATACTTCAGTCTAGATACAGAGAGATTTTAATATCATATCATTATAAAATTATTTAATGTTTGTGGTCTATTGTTCAGAAAGAATACAATAAAGTGTGTGGATAAGAGTTACTTTCGATAACTTTCCAAGAGCTGGTTATGTTGGAAATACATTATGCTATCTTTCAAGTCAGACTTGTGGGTTCCATGAAATCCACATTCTCCCCCAGCTATATCACAACAAAAAGGAATTGAATTAATATTAGAATTTCAAAGATTTTTTTGTTTGCTGAGGTATATGAGAAATTTCAGTAAAAAGTGGGAGCAACAGAAATATCAGAATGTGTGCCATCTAAAAAGATTTTAATCTATAGTTTTGCTTCTCCTGACAAGAATTAGAGCTCTTTAGGTGGAAAATAAGATTGACTGTATGGAAAATGCTCTTTTCTAGACCACGTGGTAAACATACATCTTTTCAAAATATCTCCTTCCAAGCCATTTACCATCCAAGAATTATCAAAATAAATTTATTGGGTAATAATTTCAAATACTGAATAAGTCAGAGAAAAATCATAGCCTGTTCATTGAAAATTCATGCACTGAAGAGAGTAAAATTCATCAAATACATTACTAGCTATAAATTAATTGCTTACATTAGCTCAAAACCTAAGTAATATTTAAGCTCTGTAAGCAGAGTACTGAACAGTGCAGCTGAAAAAAAAAAAAATTTGCATCAAATAAATACTCAAAATCTTTCTCACTTGAAGCTGGAAATAACTTCTATTTCCTTAGGGTTTTAAAGCAAATACTTTTGGGGAAGTCTAATCATAGATTACTGAGCTCATCCTAACTCCATTCTACTTCAATATTATGTTCACTCAAGATGCTATCCATTTTTTCTTAAATTAATCTTATTTGAGATAGATGGGTTTGTGCCTCAATATACATCTTCCTTAGTTTAATTTCTGTCCTGTTATCTTGAATTGTCATGTAGTCAGTGGAAAATAGTATCTGAACTTGAAATCGTTAGCAGAGTTAAATATTTAATGTACCTGAAAAAAATCTAAACATCTCATTTTGCAGGCAGTACTAGTCCAGTTTACTCGTCTGATTTTGAAACTTATTCTATTATTCTGTTAAGCCTATTTTTTGTCTGGTTTTGCATTTATTTATTTTCTTTCTGAGCCAGACTAAATGTAGTTTTCTGAAGAAGTATAACTCAGGTGTAGGAAGCACTAAGAGGTGGGAGACAATAACACTAAGTCTCCTCTGGTTACAACTAAATGTCTGGAATATTTGTGGCTGTGGTGACCCAAACCCAAAAATAAACAGCTAATGAAGTGTTCAATCAAGTAAAATAAAACTTTTTCATTTCTCTGAAAAAATAAAATGTTTTGTTATGTGCTTTTGTGATTCTGCCCCAAATTCAGCCCTGATTGCTTTGTTTCAAATCAAAAACAAACAAAAACCAACAAACAAACAAACAAGCAAACACCAAACTATTTAAAAAAAAAAAAAAAGGGGGGGGAAAGAAAGAAAAATAAGAAAAGATACCAGTAATTCTAACTGGTGAAATTCAGCCACAAATCCATGTGTTAAAGTCACGCTAAACTCATGATCCCTCTGTGCTGGATCATGTTAGATCTATTTGTCTCATCTTCCTGCAACTTGAAGGCCTGGAACTGCCCAAGCTATGATTAGACTAAAAAACAATGACAATTCAGAGTGAAAAACATTGGCATGAATAGGCAATGAACACTCATTGTCTGGATTCCAGGAAAGGAAAGGCAAAGGAAGAGATAGAACACATTCTGGTGCTGGAAGAGGCAACGTTGGACTGAGGGCACAAAATTCTGCCAGGTTTTAAAAGGGAAGTATGGTTATAGAAGAGGTGCAAACTGAAAGTGTGAAGTAGGATAATGAACGATTTAAAAAAAAAAAAAAACAAACCAAAACTGGATTTATTCTTGTATTGATTCTTACTCAAATCTACTCTTTGAAAAAGGCATACATGTATATATAGTAGTTTTGGTCAAACATAGTTTTTAATAGTGAAACAATTTCATCTGTTCATTTTACTCAGACAATTTTTACCTCATTT
Source organism: Rhipidura dahli (assembly GCA_013399225.1). Lineage (NCBI taxonomy): Eukaryota > Metazoa > Chordata > Aves > Passeriformes > Rhipiduridae > Rhipidura > Rhipidura dahli. The sequence goes on from VXAC01000912.1 coordinate 381,529, forward strand.
GAAAGTGTACTTACAACATTTCTAGTAGGTATTAAAATGCCATGGGCTATATGCTTCTTCCCTTGTTTCCCAAAGAACAGTGAAACAACTCAAATATGGTCAATCTTAACAATATACCAGCATCATGGGGTATTTTATGTAGTTCTTTGTATTTTTAATAAAAGGCTTAAACTCATGTTTTCAAGTTAAATAAATGAAGTAATATTCCAACCTCACTCAGTTTCTATTCCTCTAAATATGATATAAGGACAACTTAGATTTTCCATTATCTAGAAGTGCTGGAAAGTAAACTGTCTGTAACACAGCTGATAGCATGTTACAGTGGATAATTTCTAAATCCCACAAAAATCTATTTTAAACCTTCGCTTTAGGTCAAGTTTGACATCTTGACTAGTTTTCTCTGAGTCCTACCATATGCAAATTTTCCTTAGCATCATTTGAGGCTTCTGTTCAGAATGAGAGAAAGGAAATTTAAGAACTCCTCTTGCCAGATCTGTCTTTATTGCAAAAGAAAAGGAGGATTTCCCTTCATTGCCTGCAGTGTGATCTTGATACCATTTGAACTGTATGATTGAACAGCTCCATTGGAGTAAAAGGAAGTATTTCAGATCGATAAGAAGAGAATCGGCACACTCTCTACATTCCTGTCTTCAGGCAACCCAACTTATCCTCCTAATGTAGAAAACCTCAGCTTCAGTTGTCACTGAGAGCAGGTTTGTTCAAATTTAGAAGCACGTTCAAACCAGATTCAGTCATCTCAGCTTTTGTCCTCTCACGGGTGAGGATTTGGTTTGTGTTTCCCACATTTTACCTTTTCCTCTGCATAACTTCTTGGAAGTGTTATATCAGGTGTCTTTTTGATGCTGTGTGCATTGACTCAGAGGTTTCTCTAAGACAAAAGGAAGAGTTATTCTTGTACTGGACTACAGTCATTATTTGCCTTGCAGAGAATACTTTGATATTCTTTTTATAGCCAAACCCAAGAAGCAAAACTAGCCCTAAGGCCAGCTGGTCCAGAAATCATGAGTTGCAAGAACAGAATGTAAAAATATCTCACTAAAATTTTGGTTTCTGATAGATAAAATATGTTTTGAAGCAGGGGGGAATTATACCAAATAAGGAGAAGTAAAATACAGAGTGCTGTAGATGTGAGGAGAAAGCAAATTTTTTATGCTTTGGTTGGTTGTAGAGTTTTTTTTTATTTGTTTGTTTGTTTTTATCTGCTTGCTTATTAGTCTGACAAAAATCTTAGTGTTGTCACACTCACAGAAGTTCACGACCAATCAAATCAACTGCCTTCTGGAGAAGCACGATGTTGCTATGTTGTCTTTCACATTGCTCATATCCTTACTATTTTGACTTGAAATCTAGCAATTCCTTGCCAGATTTTCAACAACATATTTTCACTTTTCAAGAAAAAAACAGCAATGCTAGAGAGTGGTGTTCCCTAGTGCAGAGTATTGGGGCCAGTCCTGGTTAAGACCTTTACTGATGATCTGAATAGGGGGATCAAGCACTCCCTCAGTCAGTTTGCAGATGGTGCCGTGTTGGGCAGGGGGGCTGTTCTGCTAGAGGGTAGGAAGGCTCTGCAAAGAGATCTGGACAGACTGGATCAGTGGGCAAACGTAGAAATTTCAACAAGGTGAAATCTGTTCACAACAAATCCATGGAATACTATAGGCTTGGGGCAGAGTGACTGAAAAACTGCCCAGTGAAAACAGACCTGGGGGGTACTGGTTGACATCTGATTGAACAGGAGCCAATGTGTGCCCAGCTGGCCAAAAGAGCCCTGGCATCCTGGCCTGTTTCAGAAATAATGCAGCCAGCAGGACCAGGCAGTGATTGTCCTCCTGTACTCAGCACTGGTGAGGGCACACCTCAAATCCTGTGTTCAGTTCTGGGCCTCTCACTGCACGAAGGACATTGAGGTGCTGGAGCATGTCCAGGGAAGGGCAGTGGGTCTGGGGAAGGGTCTGGAGCACAAGTCTGATGAGGAGCAGCTGAGGGAGGGGGAGGATGTTTAACCTGGAGGAAAGGAGGCTCAAGGGGGCCTTATTGTTCACTACAATTGCCTGAAAGGAGATTGTAGTGAGGTGAGAGTCAGACTCTTCTGCCAAGTAACAAGGGATAAGACAAAAGGAAATGACTTCAAGTTGCAAAAATGGAGGTTTAGATTGGAAATGAGGAAAAATTTCTCTGCTGAAAGGATTGTCAAGCCCTGGAACAGGCAGTCCAGGGAAGTGGTTGACTCACCATCTCTAGAAGTGTTTAAAAGATGTGTAGATATGGCCTTTAGGAACATGGTTTAGTGGTGGACTTGGCAGTGCTGGGTTAACAGTTGTACTCAGTGATCTTAAAGGCCTTTTCCAAGCTAAATGATTAGGTGATACTATGATTCTATACTCCATGCAACTTGAAGCTTGACCTGACAAACAAGAGGACAATAAATCAAGTACACACACTATGTGTACAACACTGTTTACACCTTAAAAAACGCATCTATTACAAGTAAAGTCACGTCTTTCCACATCAAATTCATAAACTAAGTGATAGCCACTCTAAACTATTTGTAAGACATCTTTATTTACATAAGTAGAATGCTATACTGAGTTTCCTGACTGACCTTCTGGTGAACCTGGGTTTATGCATCTTTTAAGGCAAGGACAGCTGAGCTGCCTCATGAGAGTCTGTCAAAGAGTCAGACTCAACAGATTCTAATTTCTTTTAAAACTCTTTCTCACAGTCAACACAAGGTGGAAAGAAACTTATAGCTTCTTTTTTCAGTCTGTCTGCATACCAGTATTATTTCCTCTTCACCATTCCTCTCCATCTTTCTCCCTCTCTTTTATACGGTAAACTGTCTTCTCATATATTTAGAAAACAAACAAAATGCTACTTCAGTTTAAGCAGAATTTAGATTATCTTGACCCCTATGTTACTTCATTATACCTTAGGCCATAGTTAACTACATGAATGATGGAAAAATTATACGATTTTCCAAAGCACTCCATGAAGGCTCATTTCTTTAAGTGACTCAGACACCATCATTGGAAAGAGGGTCAGATTAAGAGTAAAATTTCACATCTCTTTAATATCTCAATCATGTACAGTTTGAGGCAACAGAAAATAGCTATTGTTTCTGATGGAACTGATAAAAGAACCTCAGTGAAAAGTGTGGTTTTTTCCACAGAATTACCACAGACCTGATAGAGTAAAAAGCCAAGTTTCAACCCATGGAGCTCTTTTATATAGATAGTGTATCCCATAAAGGGGGTTAAAACACCGGCAGATTTTTAGCTATATGTCACTTCAGCAAGACTGTAGTCAGTTCTCATAGGTCAGTTCTCATTTAAATTTGTCCTTAATTGTAAATGTCTTAGCCCTAAAATAACATTTTCTTCAACATAGCATTTACCAAAGAAATAATTGATGGTTTCTAATCCTACTGTTATGCTTCTCTTGGTTTTCTTCTCAAGAAATCACCATAAATAGTGAGATTCTTATCATATATTGGTCATGATTAATTGTATACCAACCATTATAGGTTAACCAACATCTCATTTTTTTTGTAGTATTGCTTTGAATTTTGAAAGTAAATGCTCCATTTATTATCTATGACTTGGGAATAAAACTTGAAAGGAAAGGCAAATATATATACATACATGCAAAATTGAATCATGCTGAAATTTTATTGCAATTATAATTTGCAATTATTGTAAAGACAGTGGCATATTTGTAGTATCTCATTAAAATGACAAATAAATAAGTAAACATAAGGCACTAATATTCCTATTCCAAGCCAAATCCAAGAAAAATATTTCACCTAGCTTTCACTGAAAATGTGTGATTCTTCATCTTCCTATAAGTGCCTAATTTTCCAAAAAGCTTAACCTGGTCTGCATTTTTAAAGAGAAAGGAATGTTATTCACAAAATACATTTACAGAAACCTTTCAAAAATCTGTCTTCCTAGATTTCTGTGCTTGCTTTTTTCCTCCATATGACAACAACAATTTGACAAAACCATGAGTAAATGGAAAATAAAGAAAAAGATCCCACTATTTCTACCATTTTTTTTTATTTAATCACTTAAGATATACTACTTTTCTTGGTTCTTCCAACATTAATTTTACACCCCAGTATTACCAATTCACTTTAAATGCACATTTAATTGATCACATTAGCTGTACATATTCCTTCCTGTTAGACATAAGTTTGAGCACAATACCTTTCCTAAAATCTGTCTTCTGACAGTCTGTCTTCCATGGTCCACTGATATTTTATCAGCTGATCCTCAAAAGTTTTTGTAATTCCTGTTACAGCTTCTTCTCTACACATAATTCTATAATATTGGTCCTAAATGTAGAGTGAAAAAGTAAACCTCGTTCTGCAAGAATCCTTGGTGGTCTTTTGTCCTTGTTGTATGTGCCCCTATCTTACTGAACTTTAGCACTTGCACAGATGAAGTTCTTTTTTTTCTCCTTAGTTGTTTAGAGCCCAGAGTTTAAATTATTCCTACTCTGGATCCCTTTTTTGTTTTCATTCCTTATCCAATTATTAGAAGCAATCAATGTACCCTTGTAGTTGCAGCACATACATTCCTGGTGTTGGTGGTTATTGTTTCCTGCATAAAGCTTATTCAGTACCTTCCTATGCTTTCATTCCTATACATTTGTTCTGTGACATTTCCCAGTGCTGCAGCATCACAAGCAATCCCAATGATTTAAATAGGCATTTTAACATTCTCCCAAAAATTATCTTAAGATAGGCTAAGATATATGTTTAAAATCTATCCAAACCTGCAAACATAATCATAATTCACCCTTCTTAGGTTTTGTTTTGTTTTTCATTTGTGGTTTTTTGTTTTTTTTTTTGGTAGATGGTAGATGGGAGATAAAAAATATTTTCTTTATCCTTGGGCCAGCTAAATTTTCTTAATTGACCAGAAATTAAATTAATAGAATTAAAGGATTCCATCTGGCTGTTTCTTATTTCATGTTCTACTCATAAGTACATGAACAACAATCTCTAAGGGTTTTTGTTAATGTGAAAATTCCTTCTGTCTGTATGTCAATGAAGTAAGCAGTAAGTGAATAATTGCCAAGGAGTAAGGAGAAGAGGAAAGAAAAAAATATTATTTACGGTGGGGTGACAAATGTAAACTATGAAAGGTTCCACATTAGGGAATGAGTTTGGTTTTATTGACTATGGTGGTTATGCAGATAATTTTCTTTCTGATAGAAAGGTATCTGATTATCTAAGGAACAGAACAAGGATGTACTTGTTCTTCCTGGTAGTGGAATACTTGTTTACACAGATCAGTGTTTTAAAGGAAGTATGCTGCATTATTTATTCACGATGCTAAATGCCTCATGACTTTCTGCCAGAAATTGCTAAATGATAGTCTCAAAACCAGGATAATTCAAATTACAGCTCTTCCTCATGATACACATTTTGACATATGTAATTCAGAATGTATACCACAGTCTTTATATATCTCAATCTAAAGTAGCAAAAGAACTCCCTTATTGAATAATTATAGATCAAAGAATCAAAGAAGTTGTAAAACAGAGATGCATATTCCCTCTACAACCTGAGCAAAACTGGTTGCAAAATTCAGTGTAAAGAGGACACATGGTTGAAATCCTCATTGTTCTACAGATATTATAGGGGAAGGGGTGAGCTGGGAAGCAACAAGTATATTGGACAGTGGAATAAAATTTAAAACTTTGCAGTGTCATAAGGTACTTATACAAGGATGTTTGAATTCTTAATTATTTCCATTCCCCTTGTTCCTATTACAAGTTAAAAAAAAAAAAAAAGAAAAAAAGAAAAGAAGTATTTGTGTATGGGCAGATAATTTGACAGTGAGGTGGATTGAAAACTGGCTGAACTGTCAGCCTCAAAGGATTATGATCAACACCAAGTGCAGCTGGAGACTCATGGTGCACACAAGGGGTTGATACCAGGGCCAATACTGTTTTACCTCCTCAGTTATGAGCTGGATGACTGGACAGAGTGCACCCGCATCAAGTTTACAGATGATACCAGATGGAGAACAGGGATTATGGCTGAGTCATTTGAAGCTCTTGCTACCATTCAAAGGTATCTGGACAGGCTGGAGCATTAGACAGAGTCATTTCATGAAGCTCAGCAAAGGAAAATGCCCAGTTCTGCACCTGGGGAGAAATAATCCCACATCAATACAGGGTGGAGGCTTATTGTTATTTAGGACATTTACTGTGAAGACTTTCATATATTGTTAAGTTTCTTCATAGTTTGTGAGCAAGACCAGCAAACTGAAGCAACATCAATCATATAAAAATTGTGATATTTGTAGACCTTAGAAATTTTTTGTCTATTCAAATCTTGATTATTCTAATAGTTTTGTTACACCTCAAGATTTATGGAAGGCCATTGGTAGAGCAGCAATAATCTATTCCTTTAATTCTGGAAGCCAATTTATTCATCTTTGTTCCACATAACCATGTTATTGAGACATTCCACAATTGAAAAATGTTCGGTGCTTCAGTTAAACTTGGCCTTGCAGCATGCCCTCTTGAAACAGTGATTTATTTGCAAGAATCCCATAATCAGAAAGCATTCTGCATCTGGGTACCAAGGTAAATAACACGACAAGATTTATTTAGAGAATATATAATATAAGCCAGGAGAAATATAAATGGGAGGGAGATAATGCACTGTCTTTCTATGAAATTGTAGAACATGTGGAGTCACTGAGGAAAAAAAACTGAGAGAAGGCAGGGATATTTTTCTCATTCTCCCCCATGAATAAATCAGTGTGATGCAAGATCAAATAATTCTTCCATGACTGCAACTGCACATCCATTTTTTATGCACATCAGTATTTTTACTATTTTTAATTCATATAACATATGTGTTAGAAAATTTGAGGTTTAACTGCAGGTTTTAGGTGAAGAATTTCTCACTGACATAAATGCATTTGATAGAAGAGTCTACTATTGTAAAAAAAACACTATGTTGCCATGTGTAGGAAGCTCAACTGAATCCATGCCCCGAGTGCTTAAAAGACAAATGTCTTTAAAAGTGCTGAATTTGTACAAACATTTGCTAGTAGAAGCAGTTAAATACCTGCTTTACTTCAACTGTGTGCTTATCATGGTTGCTAAATTGGAATGAACTTATTATTTTCTGCATCTGATCACAAGTTTTGTAATGTCTCTTCCACACATATTGTAAATTTTTTCTTTAGTAAAGAACATTTTGGAGAATGCTAGTTTTACTATCTCTTTCCACCAAGGAAAATAGCTCCCAGCTGAAACGCAGTAAAAAAATATTAAGAAACCAATTATAGTTCCCAGACCAGTTATTGTTTTTTAACTTCTAATTTAATGCTTATCTTCTCTATCTAAATGCTTTTTCCTTATCTCTAGCTGCCCGTTCAGCAGCTGTTGGTAGTCTAACTGTCACTTCCTATTCACTTTTTGATGAGAAACTAAATTCTGAATATTCACCAATTCCATGGAAATGTTTACATAATGGCTTCCTACCTAATTAAATTCCCCTCTCTTGGACTCTGCACTCTGACAGTCTCTCTTCATTTTCCCCTTGGTTGTCTCTTCTGCCATTCTCTGTCTTGGCTGTATGCCTAGAATGTATTTACTGCTTAGATAGAACCAAACTTCCCAAAACAGTGTGAGAAAGAATATGAGTCCTCCACTTTTTTCTCAATAAAAATCATGAGAATGGATTGTGTCTAAACATTCTCATAGCTTCACAGCCCACCAATTGATTTTGCAGGTTTGTCCTCTTCTGTTTCTCTCTGCCTCTGTAAAAATCTCTTCAACAGTGGCCTCATGCATATAAATAAGCTTGCTGAACTATGTGCAAAGTGGTCTTAATCCCATATAGAGTTGAGTCAATTTTTAAATCCTGTCTAGTGAGGCATATCCTTTATAGCACACTGCAGAAGCATAAGAAGTTTGAAAGAGATGTGAATAAGAACTGCCAAACTTGTGAGGACAGAAAAGAATAATCTGTCTCCTGATACATTCTTACTGAAGCTTTAAAAATTTTTCTTATTTTCTATAAATAAGAAAACTAGAAAATTAGTAACTTTTAGTACTGCTTACAGATGATCCCACACTTCCCACTAATCAATTAAAAGACCATTCCCCTAATTGTCCAATGCATTAGACAGTTTTCTCTTTTGGACAGCAGTAGAATAACAGATTTTGTTAAATCAAAAAAAAAGGGAAAGACACAAGTTCTTCAAGCTCTCAGGAAACCACCACAATAGTGTTTCATTATTACCACACCCCTGCTTAATGCTTTCTGCTGCTGTTCCCTGCGGCTTTCCCTTCAGAAGCCCTGTTTTGCAGATGGTTTTTAGTGGGAGTTGTCTCCTATGATAGCTGATTGGGCCTAAGTCTCTTGATGGGCTGAAAAGTGCATTACAATTAGAGTGCCATAGCACACAACTTCCTCGTTAACTTTGGATGATATTATTTTTAGATGTACTATACACTTTTGAATACATTTTCAGAATTTTAATATTTAAAGAGCACTTCCACTGTGACACATTAATATACTTCAAATTAGAAACTCATACAAATTTCATTAACTCTTGTCAAAATTTTATCAACAATTATCTATTCTTATCTGCATGACAAAGAGAAAACTTGCATATAAACATTTACACTCCTAATGTGTTAGTTTTACACAAACATGTTAATTTTCTTTTAAATGGCCATGGACTCACAGGAAAGACCTGAGTGGAATAGATTAGTGTAATCATAATTTAATTAATCTTGAAACAGAAATGTATTTAAGCACCAAAAATGTTCTCAGTGAACTGCAATAAATTATTACAACCTTAATTCCTTTTTTTTTTTTCTGTGCTAGACTGCATTAATCATTTGTCTTATGCAAGCATTTCTAAACACTGTGCTGTAGCTCCGTTCTTATTCAAATCACACTGACCCTCTCTGAAGTGGTATCAGAAGCATGCCTTTTACATACTCATAACAAAAGAAAAAAGAGAAATGAGAGAATCTCAATTTCTAGAGGAGGTACTTCTCTAGTTCTGTAATAGGTATTAAGAGCAAGTGCTGTCCTCTCTACTTCTGTAAAAAGAAAAGGTTTTATTACAGTTAACCATTAATTACTTAATTAATGTAATTACTTACATTAGGAGTAAGAAACATTCTGAAGTTCTCTTTCAGAGTCAAAACTGACAGCTTAGAGTACATGGCTGGCAAGCAAAACAAATCGGTGTACAGGAGGTGTTGTCTCCTCTGGGCTTCAAATACCAACAGTGAGGTCTTAGATGACAGGTCTCTAAGTGTATCCCTGGTTTTACCATCTGTGCTCTGGCTTTGTTAATGCAGAAAACAATCATTAGCCATATTTTTGACAGAAAAATGAGTGTTCTGTATGGAATCAAATAAAGAGAAAAAATGCACTTGATATTTATTTTAAAGACAGTTGTATTCTTCTCTAACATGACTACCTAATTGCTCTGGTTTCAGCTGGGATAGAGTTAATTCTGTAAAGGCTGATACAGTGCTGTGTTTTGGATTCAGTATGAGAAAAGTGTTGATTACACACTGGTGTTTTGGTTACTGCTGAGTGGTGCTGACTAACTCCAAGACTTTTCAGTGTCCCATGCTCTGCAGTAAGGAGTTGCACAAGAAGCTGAGAGGACGCATGGCTGGAACAGCTGATCTGAACTGCACAAAGGGATATTCCAGATCGTAGAACCATGTTCAGTTTATAAAATGGAGGAATTACCCTGAAGGGAGGCCAATTGCAGCTTGAGTTCAGGCTTGTCATTGGTCAGGGGGTGGTGAGCCACTGTACAGTTCATCTCTTGTTTTTCTTGTGTTTTATCTCACTCTTACCATATTATCATTATTATAATTATTATAATTGTTGTTGTTGTTATTATTATTATTATTACTACTATTTTTTCCCATTATTAAACTGTTCTTGTCTCAATCCAGGAGTTTTATTTTCTTTTCTTTCCTGATTCTTCTCCAAATCCCTGAGAGGAAGGGAAAAGGGAAGTGAATGAGCATCTGCATGGTACTTACAGATGCACTTGGTTGCCAGCTGGGGTTAAATCATGGCACTAATATTATTGTATTATCCTACATGCCTTCTAAGACACCAGTCTGATTGAACTGATGAATTTTCTCAGTCCCGGCTTCTTTCACTCACATGTACAACTATGTTCTGAACTATGCTAACTATGTTCTGAAGAGCTGAAACTTTTACAAGTGTCACAACACTGAGCAAAAATAACAGGATGCAATTTGGCATACTGTTGCATAATATTAAAAGTTCATCTTATGTTCACCAGTATATAAATATAGTCTCATATGACTTGAATGGAAAGCTGTTCATTGCTTTAAGAATTCTGTAGTTGGGTCCATGCATCAATGTTTTGGAATGTATGATTTTGCTACTTTCTCATTAGAAAGGTCTATCCAGGAAGATGAGTCATTCTCTATACAAAGCAACAGATAAGTGAACTGACCTGCTCTTTGGAGTGGCTAACAAGCCTCTGAGAGCTTGTAGGTAAGGATCAGGGGATATAGCAGCATGGAGTGTGTGACTACGGTACATTTTGCTGAAGAAGCTTTGCTGTTACAGGCCATGGCTCTCACAGAGGGCTTTATCATCCTGACATTGCTGGAAGGACAATACTGGAGAGCACAAGCAATGCAGATGTCTGGAGAGCATCAAGGTTTATTTCTTGACACAAGTAAGTGATCTGTAAGCTGTCAGGGAAATGCTATTGAACATTCAATTTATGATTAAGGAAGGACTGAATCTTCCTTTTAAGGGTTAGTAAGGTAAACAGCAAATTTGACAGCAGCAAAAAATGCTCACAAGATAAGGGAGTTTAAGTTCCTAAGAGAAGGGAGAAAGATGAATATTAGTATCTGTCATGTTCCACTATGGGGAACTGCAGAGAGTTCTTTTAAAAATGGATGGTCGGGAACAAAATTAAGCCAAACAAGGCAAAGGTTGTATCTGAAAAACCGTTTATTGGTAAAAAAAAAAAAAAAAAAGAAAAAAAAACTGAGAGAAGGAGTTACCCAAATGAAAGATGGCTACAAGAGACACAAAAAGAAGAAAGGAAAATGGAAAAGGGATAGGGGAGAGGAGAGAGAGAGGACAGAGAGACAAAGATGGCGTTAAGCGCAGCGGGTCAGGGCAGAGCTGTCGCTGTCCAGGCGGGGCTGTGCTCGCTGCCTGCCCGCTGCCGGGCTGGGTCTGACCGAGCCCGTGCGGCTCCGGAGGGGCGCGGCTGCCCGGGGGCGGCTCCCACGGCGACGGCACCGGGCACGCGGTGAGCGGCACTGGGGCGGGAGGAGCAGGACCCTGGACAGCGTCACGGCGAGCGGCTGGATCGGGGAGGCAGGGCGGGCTGGACTGGGGCGGGAGGGTTGGAAGCAGGCAGCCCAGGCAAGGCGGCGGTCAGGGGCTCAGGAAGGCAGGACAGATGCGAGGATGAGCCAGTGAGGGCAGGAGAGCCAGAAGGCAGGCTGGGGCTGGAGCCAGCGCAAAGGACGGAGCGAGCAGGGGCAGCTAACAACAGCAAACCCCAGCGAGCAGCAGTGCAGTCGGTTTTTATACCCCTCTGGACCTTCCCAAAATCTGCCCGAGGACAGGGATCCAGTGGTCCAGTCCAAACTTTCTGTGCCGTCCATTGGTGGGGACCTTTTCACGACCTGATGGGAGAAGCCTCTCCGCAGTGTCTCCTGCTGTCTGCCTCGTGGGAGGTGTTTCCAGGTGGAGTCCTGACAGAGACAAGGCTTCTTCTATTTACCTCCTGCCTCCTGCACGTGGCACATGTGCATCCCTCCTCCACATGCCTCTGACAATTGTTGAGGCGTAACAAAACTGAACTGGCTCCTCACAGTATCATAAACATGGACTTTAGGAAAGATTTCAGCTAACTCAGCAGTATGCTTGAAAGCATCTCATTGGAAACTCCTCTGAAGAACAAAGAGGTTTGGAAGATCTAGTTGATACTCAGAAAAAGCTCTTCAAAGCACAAGAATCATCCATTTTGATGTACAGAAAGTCAAGCAACCATGGTAGAAGGCCAGTACTGCAGTACTGATGAACTGAGCTGAAGTACAAAAAACCAAAGTATACAGAAGGAGGAAGCAGGGATATGCTTCTTGGGAAGAACCTGTACATGCCAGGAAGAAGTTAAGAAAAACAAAAAACAGATGAAGCTGAAACTAGAGTGAGATGGGAAGTCAAAAAAGGATTTCTAAAGGTACTTTGCAAGCAAAAGGAAGCCTAAGGAAAATGATAGGCATCGAGTTTAGTAACAGAACACCTAGAAAATGGTCTTTGACTCTGTCTTTAACAATTGAGGCCTGGCTTGGGCATTTCAGAACCAGAATCAGTATGAGGGGTGCACCACAACCATCCTAAAAAAATGACAGGTGGAGAAATGAGTAGCCAAAATCCTCAGGATCAGCAAGGTAAGTGCCAAGTCCTGCATTTGGGATGTAATAAACTTGAATAATGATAGAGTCTGATGACTTACTGGTTAGGGAAGGGCTCTCCACAAAAGAATCTGGTGGACAAGAATTCAAGCATGAGTCATCAGTATGGTGCTGTAGTGAAGGTGGTCAACCACACACTGAACTGTATTAGCATTAATATGAGCAATAGACTGAGGGATGTGATTATTTCCTTCGACTGAACACTATTGATCATATCTAGAATACTGTATCTGGGTTGGCTCCTCACGACAAGAAAGTTTGTGACATCTATGTTTGAGTTCAATGAACAGCTATCAAGAAGGTTAGAAGGGTGAGACACAATGTGCAAGGTCTGTGGGAAGTGGATTTGTTTAAGAACATCCCCAGGGGACATAATTGCTACCTGCAGCTACCTTCTGTAAGGATATGAAGACCAGGTCAGACTCTTCTTGGAGGTGCAAGAGACACTAGTAGACCCAAATTGCAGTGAGGAATTTCCAAACTGGTGTTAGGAACTATCTGAACAATTTGCACAATGACAGTAGTCAAGCATTGGAACAGCTTATGGAGAGAGGCTGTAACCTGGAGTGTGTCTTGCTGAAAAATGATAAAACATTATCCTCAAAGATGTTTATTTGAGAGACTCTGCAGAAAAAGAAAGAAAAGTTTACTGCATCTTTCTCTCACCAAGGGCTGTTATGTAGCTTATGTGTGATTGTTGGTATTCATCCTCAAGGATGCACAGGTCTTATCTGCTAATTATACTGAGAAAATTTCTGTGGTCTTCAAATGCTTTGAGAGGCATACTATTCAACCAAAATAGTGTTTCTGTGGTTAGCATCACAATATAGCAGGTCAGCTGTTATAAGTAGACAGCTGTGAGACAGCTATTGGATATACTATTGGCTTATCAGAAAAGATGGATTAAATATGAAAACCATTGTGAGTGTAACAAAAGTTTGCTGTCTCTTAAGTCTGCATTACACAGATTTGCTCTTAAAAATAGTAGGTTATTTCAATATTCTAAATCAGAAATATATTTTACCACACTTTTCTCAAAATATTCAAGTTTTCCCCACCGAAGACAATATATAGACACTGCAGGACAGTCCTAAGTCTAGAACAATCATTATCCACACTTCTGCCTGTGATAGAAAGCCACATTTGGAGTGTTCCACGCAGTATTTTTGAGGGAAACTCAGATGCAGCCAGTGCTTCTTGAGTTTATTTACTTTCCATCACATGCTTCCTGGTATTGTATCTGCTTTCTTTAGGGTAATATCAGTTAGGAAAGGTGAGTGAGGTCCTTATTTGCAAGTGGCAGCATATTCTTACTTAGACATTTAGTCATCTCACCAGAATATTTCTGCTGATGTGATAGGAATCCCAGAGATACCTACAACATTCAGAGTGCTTTAAGGATCTCTGTTATAAACACACGTCAGACCCTCCATCTTGCACGTAAGAAATAGAACTGATGGTGCACTGTGCATTCAGAGTCCACCTTAGAGCATTATTTTTGTCTGTGCAAATGAGCTTCTAATTTCTCCTTAATTTCCTTCAACCCCCTGCAACCTGCAGAGGAATGACACCACCAAAAATCAAGATACTATAAATTAAGAAATGTAGCTGTAACCCCATTGTCACTAAGAAAAATATGACCTGTATTCTAAGACAAGAACAGAAGAGCAGTTAATATTGCTAGTCTATGGCAGTTACATATTTTGTAGTTTTAGTCAGAAAATGATGCTTTGTCAAGTAGCATAAATGTCTCATATCTGATCATGTTATTTAATTTAGTCCCATTAAGGAATCAAAAAAGATTTAGTTAAATAAAACACCTGCCTGTTCCTCAAATTATATACATGTTCATATTAATGTAAAATAGAGGGTTAAGGTAAATAGTACAGAAATACAGCTGCTGGACATTCTTTATTATCTATTTTCATCTTTGACAGACTTTAACCATTTGTTGCATTTCCTATCTGTTGAGTATCTGCTACACAGCACATTGGTTTAGAAATGTTCATCTGGTATTATTTAAGAGGAACAAAATTTATTCTGTGTTACTCTGGTATCTTAGAAATAGATGTTTGAGTTGCTTGTGTTTTGTTTAGTACTACATCACTCATCTGACAATGTATTTTTCTGGATATATTTATGGAAATGAAACAGTCAACCCACCCAAATTTCTACTGGTTTGGAGTTTGCAGGTTTTTGTTGTTTTTTTGTTGGTTTGGGTTTTATTTGTTTGTTTGGGGGTCTTGGGGGGTTGTTGGAGTTTTTGTTAGTTTTTTTATTTTAGTCTGTATAAAAAAAAGAGGGAGTAACAATAAAAAAGGAAACAAAGAAGATGAAGGGGGACAGGTAATTTAAATTAAGACAATAAGCATGTATTAAACAGGCAGTTTGTGTCCTAGTGGGTAGATAGGACCTGGACAACATGGCAAACGAAGCAGCCACAACAGGAGTTAGAGAGAGCAGGATACTGAGCCACCTTCAGTGGACAACAAAGAAAGGATACAGTACCAGTCTTGAGTTTTGAAAAGACATTATCCTAGAAAAACTTCTTGGCTTCTCAGGTGAGATTGGTATGCAGAAAACAGTCTTTAAGATTGTCTGTAGCATTGTTTACCCATATGATAAGGACTACTGAAAATGGTGCTTAACATCTCAGGAATTAGAAGGGTGCAATGCTTGTGAGCATGGTGCCCAATATTGAGCATAGAATTTGGAAAGGTTGTTTTAGAAATCAATAGCTTCATAGCTTATTTGTGTACATTTTCAATCCATGTTTGGTTTTTGGTTTTTTTT
>VXAC01000912.1:396869-446764 GCA_013399225.1 Rhipidura dahli
TTTTTTTTTTTTTTTTTATTTCGGGACTAATCTGGCACTTGTAAAGCAGCCTACATAGTAGCCTTACTCATCTATTGCAAGTCTCTGTTGTTGTGCCTTGTTTTTATTCCAGCTTGTAACCTGAGCAAGGAGCAGATCTGAACATGATCTCACATGCCATCAGCCAAAACTAAATAACTGTCTTACATTCACTGAAATTAATCAGTCAATCAAACAAAAATATGCTACTTACATAAATATTGGTTTTAAAGTAGGAAGAGGACACTGGAATCAACTTTGGAAGGAAATTAAATACAGTTTTGCAGAATTAATACACTGAAAAAATCCACCAGTTTTTCAGAGAGTACACAATATTCCTAGTGCCAGCTACCTCTATATAACTGGAAATAAAGCTCCTTGCACTGAAATAATGTATTTCAAGAGCCATCATTTTCACTAAAATTGAAATCAGTAACTTACTGTATCATTTTCCACAGCATTGCTGGGGTAGTATAACAGCACTAACTACTCTGTTATTGCTGAAGTTTTAATTGAGTGGCAATAACACCCCAAAGGATTATACTTAGTCAATGATCCAAGTGTTGATTTTGTTGAAAATGCGAGTCCACTTTGTCTTTCACTAGTTAATGTGGTCCTTCAGTGATGAATACCTGTTAATACTGAGCTGCTTGTTTCCTAAGCAACAGTAACCAGGTAAATGCTTCAAAGCCTCCTTCCTACTTGCTTGATGATTTTACACAAAAAAAACCATGCAGTTTTATTGCAAGGAACAGGAGTTGGGATGTTGTTGACTCTACTGATTAATGAGTTGCAAAAGAGTTGAAGGTTTCACAATATAGATACTGAAAAAATATTTTCTTCTGTTTTGGTTGATGTTAATATGTGCTGACTGATAAAAATTAAATAATACAATATATAAAAATAAAAGTCTCAAGGCAAAAACACTACTGAATTTGGATTAGTATTGGTTTTGGTTTTGTTTTCCGGCTTAATGAAAGACTGCAAGATACTCTGGAGAATTCAAACAATACTCTACCTGCTTGAAATACTATTACTGAAGGAGATCTGAAATTTCCAGTTAGATTCTGATCAGTATCATAGAAAAATCAGAATTGGACTCTTTTAACTTTCTTGGACAAAGCAGGGAGCTGAAAACAGATCCCATTACCTAAATTACCTTTCTATTCTCTAGCCTATTATAGGACTGACACATTATAATTTTTTCTGCAGACAAATTTTTATTTTTTTGGAATGCAGTTAGAAAGACATGGATTTTTATTTATTTGGGGAAAAATTAGAGTTTTTCTGTAGTACCAAAATAAAAGAAAATCTACATTTTTTTTAAAGGGAAATACTTACTTTAACTAGAAATCAAATATTTTTTCCATGTTGTCTTTTTACTCAGTTTTTAAAATCTTATTTTAAATTTTATCTTTAATTTTTGACAACTTTATATCAAAACCAGTTTGTTTAGAATCAGTAAAATACTTTTTAAGAAATATTGTAAGACTAAAATAAGACAAAATTAAGACCAGGCTGTGTACCTAGCTACATGATGTCATGTATCACACTCAATTTAAACATATTTCCTTCTGAGAGGAAAATAAGTAATTTTTTCCTATTTAACAGCTAATATTTCAGGAATGTCATAATTTTTGGATTTTAATTATTGAGTACCCATACAAGTTGCTTTGATGTTACTCCTTCCTGGACACATGCAAGCTGAAGTTAAGATCAGAAGATCTTTACTGCATCAGATTTTCAGAATACAGAATACACATTCAAAAACATTTTTGGAAGATCTGTTTTTTCTAAACTGATCAGAAAAATATTTTCATATTTGTGCACCAGTAACATCAGTTTAAAAATGAGACTTACCTGTAAACTGATATTGATACTGTAATCAAATTTATGCATAATAAAGTTTTTTTTATTGACTTAACTGGAAAGGACAAGAAGAGCAGCTGAAAAAAAAATCTTACCTTCTAAATAGAAATATTTATAAAATAAATATTTCTTCAATATTTCAATATTTCTTCAAAATAAAGATTAAAGTAATTTTACATATTTCTTCTTAAAATCAAGATTACATATATTGGACTTAAACAGATTATAATTATTATTATACAGAAAACAACTGCCTCATGAAAATAGCTTGTATTAATTGCTGTGCAGAACAAATTGAAAGTTGAAAGATGGACTGCAATTTAAAAAGTCTATCCAGTTCTACAGTGACCTTTGGAACTGGAGTTGAAAGAATCATAGGAATTTTTCTCCTAAATGAAAATCATGCAAATCTGTCATTACTGAAGTTTTCTGTGTTTTATGGCAACTGTATGTGATTTTCTCAAATGAAAGGAAAGAAACCACAATTCTTTCCAGTTTTAAGGACAGTTTGGTGCATTCTTCAGCAGGGCAATCAAGAAAGAACAGTGAATGAGCAAAGAGTATAAAAGTTGTTTAAAAAATGAGAACTTGAGAAGAAACACACACATAATTCTGAAAATCAAATACTGACAGATGCAGATGTCTTGATAATAATAGTTTTATGATTTTTTTTCACTTTCTTACAAATCAAGCTAAGAGAATGTTCTGTACAAGAATAACAAGATTTAATTCTTCTCCTTGTCTTACCAGTAAAGGGGCTGAAATAGCCTAATTTGTCTCTCATAAAGCTATCACATTCATTACTTCTTTTCAGCTTTTAATGAATTGTCATAGTTATGGACATGGATATAGAGATTTGTACTAAGGTTTGTGCAGACAGGAGTCATTTTACACACTTCTGCAGAGTGATGTTTTCTTTTTTTGAGATTGAATGTGAACGTGTTTTTTTAAGTACGCAGAAGAATATTACCAAAACTGGAATTTATCAGGCCATCAAGTTCTTGCTATAGACTGCCTGAAACACTTTATTTGTTTATGAATATCTGCTACTTTATCATACTGTCTGCACAGATTATAGAGGTATGAATACAAAGCTCTCCTCCACAAATTTGTATCCCCCAAGTGATATTTAGAAGGTACTTAGAAGAGGAAAATGTGTAGTAATTTTCACATTATTTATATAAAAAAATTAGGAACTGATCAGAATTTCCATCTCCTAAGTACATTAGAGCAATATTATGGGCTTCCACCCTGGAAAATGGAGATTTTCATAGGTGTAGTGGATTTGCATCTTTGAAAAGAAGGAAGACCTTACAAAATTGCAAAAGCATCCCAGAGATAAAACATAGAATTGCCTTTTAAACAAAAGTTCTCCATCAGCAAGAACACCCTATGACACAGGAAGGATTTCTGTCTGTATTTGGCCTATCTGGTAGCAGAGTGGTGTGGTTTGCATCTAAATGTGTGAAACTTTGTTTCATGTTTGGCAATTATTGGTGGCACAGGAGAATCTCTTCAGAACTGCACACAGGTGTCTGGTCAAACACTGGCCCCTTTGAGATGCTAACAAACTGCTACCAGAAGTCATTAAGAGCTGGATACATTGTCAGACAGTTAACATATTGTCAGGTAATTTACTCACAAAGAGAAGCCCATTATAGTTAGAATCTAATTAAATCTAATTATTTTATGAAAACACAACAAAATCTCAACTCCACAGAGGAAAGTGCTGTTCATTATTTGGATTTTAAATACTGCAGCTGTCAAAAGGGTTAAAAGGAAAATCTTAGAATGTCATATCTGAAACAATTAAAGACATGTCTGAATTCAGAGGTACTTACTTTAATATATGTAAATTAAGTTATAGTTAATGAATGGCTATCAATAAGGAAGTGATTTTTTTTTTAAATGTGACGTTGGAGCCTATAGTTTCTTGTGTGTAAGAGCATGGTCTCATGTCTTATTGAACACGAAAACCTGGTATTTGCTGTAATGGAACTTCATCTCTTAAGGTCAAGTGCATGATACAGCAGATTTCAAGCTCAAATAATCTTTTAGTCAAATATCATGTTACTGTGAGCTGGTAGTATTCTGACACGTCTCTGCTCTGTTGGCATCCATTTAACGTCTAATAGAAATGTTTCCATTTCACTACATGATTCCAAGGACAAGATAAGGAAGATTGCTCTGGAAGCTAGGCTTTCTGCATAGTCCTTTTATACATGTTTTGACAGATGTTGGCGTGATAATTTCTTCTACAGTCCCCATTACTTATCCTGAATGCCATTGCAATGGTGGCCCATCTGTAGGGGATATGACACTTGAAACAAAGAAATCATGAGGCAGGGAGAAAGGGCAGTTTGGATAGCTGAACTGGCAGTGTCTGCCAGCATCTAAGCAGTAATACCTCTCCCAGAACATGAGGTAGGTTTGGGAATAAAAAGTAAAGGACATTACGACGCTTCTGTGGGACCTGTACCATCGTCTTTTGGAAAATATGCTCTAAACTGTGTGAATTTTAAACATCTGAGATGTATACAGAATCCTGTTGCATTAACTAGAAATGATAAAGAAATGGCTAGCCATGACCTACGTGCTCCATGGGGGACTTAGGCATGAATATGGTAATATCATTATCGAAATTCCAACCAGCCAATTGGAAAATGGATTTTGAAAAACAGCATTCAGCCTGTGATAATTGCAGCCTAAATCCTTAACGCTCCAGGAGAGTTCATACTCCATTAAATTAAGTGCTCTACAGAAGCAGACTTCAGAAGCCTGATATTTAAGAAACATAAGCAAAGAGGAGACTGGACTTAAATATGGGACTTTCTAAAAGATGTTCCAAAAGCTGTTCCAAAGAACAGCTGCAAAGCAAGTGCAATTGTTGAACTTCTCTGCTAACCCAGTTCCGGGTACATGAAGCCTCAGAACAGAACACCATACAGCAGAGCATGTACCCCCTCTGAAAACAATGTAATGTCTCCTGTGTGACCTGGATATGCCTCGAACCATGGATATATTGTTGATAGTTGGGGTGTTTATGCATGTGTTGCTCAGCAACAAAGTATTCCACTCAAAAGAAAATATTCTATCGTTAATAACTGTAACAAATAGATATGAATGGAGGTACTCATTTTAGGATTATACTTCCAGACTCTCTAGACTTACATAATAAAGTATTGGCTTGCTTATTTGTCTCCATATAAATAAAACCAAGAAAGTTAGTGTTTATTTTCTGGTGTTTGCATTCTGAGTGCCGTTGTTCCAAATATTGTCTTAGTCTGAAGAGTACAAAATGGCAGATTCCAAGGAAAATAATCTGGGGTTTGCTTACATGGGAGACTTCCCGTTGTCTTGTCAAGTGCTCAGCTTCTGGCATCTGCTTCTACACAGACTTTTAGTTCAAATTTTTTTAAAATTGCTATGCCATATTGGCTAGACCTACTTGCAAACTGTAACTTTTGAGGGTTTAAAATCTCCACATGCTATTCAATTTCTTCTTTATTAAACCTCATCAAACTTACTAGTCTAAGAGAGACCTAATTAAACTTTCCTGTGTGTTCATCCTGGCTAGCATATTTTAAATAGCACTTTTGTATGAATTGTTGAAAAGCTAGTTATTTTATATCAAAATTATGTCCCTGATTCATGAATTCCAGCATAACAAGTACAGACAAGATCCCATCTTCACTTGGATCAGATTAATTTTTAAAAAAAATAATCGTTTGTGTTATTTAAGATAGAAGCATTTATGTGCTATGTGTGTATAAAATGGTTTGATTAAACAGACATTTGGGAGAAGTTTCATCTGACTTTGTATTGTACATGTACCAGGTAGACACCAACACCTGAGCTATGTCTCTGAAGTCTTTTTATAGTCGATATAAAAAAGGCAGTTCTGAGTTGTTATTCCTCTTATCATGAGAAAGACATTTAAACTGGGTCATATTAATTACACTCCAAAAGTTTCTGCTTCTCAACATTGATAATAAAAGGAGTCTAGACAACTGGCTCAGAGGTATAGTCTGCAATCCAGCCTTCCAAAACTAGGCATCAGGAGACAACTCTGTGTTCAAAAATTCAAAAAATGAGCTTATTATTCAAATATGTTGATTCTGTCTGTCCAGTGAGCAGATTTTGCACGTGGTCTTTTGTCCTCGTCTAAGGCAACTCCTATCCATGTTGAAACAGTGTTGAAACTGCAACTTTTACAATAATAACTTGTTCCTGCTTCTTTGGGAAGAAGGACTAAATTGGATGTTTACAAGAAAATCCCATCTTGTAATTCAATAGTCTTTCCTTTTTATATAGTTACACTTTTAGATTCTTGAGCAGGAAAGTTAAATTGTAGAAACAGTGTTTATATTAAATATATCCCTTCTTTTTTTTTAATTTTTATTTAATTTGGATGGTGAGAGGGGTGGGGAATCTTTCCTTCAATTGCTATTTTATCTGTTTGAATATGTGATTATTAGGGTGGCATCTTGAACAAAGTGGAAAACAATAAACTTATCTACTTTCCATATTTGGGATAGAAAAGTAGTGACATCATTTTCCCCTCCATTTTCATAAACTCTCATAGTCCAGACTTCTCTGTCAATAAGAATTAAAAGAACAACCAGAACACAAACCCTTGAAAGATACCAAACACGTCACATGAAGTGGAAACCTCAGAACCTTCCTATTGCTCAAGGTGGGAGGGTGGGCAGGTGGAGGGTGTGGGGGTGGTGGCTTTTATCAGCGTGGAATCAAATCCTCAGGCCGAAAAAAATAAATCTTGCCTTGGCTGCATGGAAGACATTAGAGCTATGCTTTCTCTCTCCATTCCACCACAAACTCACCCTAATATATATATTATCATATGCCATTTGGATTTTAAGAGCCACAAGAGCAGAAGGGAAGAGTGCTTATAAAACTCTAGACGTGTCCTCCCCTTACTCTACTAGTCTCCTCCCCTGCCAGATTGGTGATAACATAACTAGACTTGGTATATGCTAGCAGATGAAAAGCATTTTTTGATGAAAAGTGTGTAGGAACTTTCTAGATGAGGAATAGGATGTGCATGACAAGAAGGAGATGGAAATATCTCCTCAGAAAAATTATTTTGCCTTACAAAAAGAGATAGTTCAGAAGTAACTTTTTGGTGTTTTGTTTGGTTGTTTTTTCTATTCTCTATTTTCCTGTCTACCAGACAACACAAGTTCAAGGAATGGATGGGACAGTATCTTCCAAATTAAGTGCCTAATCTGGCCAATGAAGGAAACCAGGATTTCAGGGCATTTTGCAGGGTGCTCCAATGAATAGAGTGTCAGACAGAGGTTCTGGATTTCAAAACTCGGGATGCAGAGAATGTACTGTGTCTGCTCCCAGGCCCATGGCCAGGAAGCCATCAGCCCATCAAGTTTATCTCCATAAACCAAGGGTGAAACACTGGCAAAATGCCAGACAGGGAATCCAAATTACAACTTCCAAGGAATAAGCATCTTTTCTGTCCCACTCCCAGGATAGTCCTAGCAGAGCCTCAGCCCCATTGTTCACGTATGAAACCTATCACAGTGAATCATTAGGACAGATCCCTGTATCATCTTTAAAACTAAAGGAACTTCCTGCTGAGGGGTTTGAGACACAGTATGGGGAAAGAAAATATTGGGATTACACAGAATTTATTAAGACATGTTTCAAGAAAGAAACAAAAGTGGGAAAAGGGAAGTATTTTTGTGATTTGGGAAGAAACAAGTATGGGAAATAGAGGATGTAAGGGAATAGAAGAGTCCACTTACATGTAATGGAGCTGGTCAGTATGCTCCCTGGCCATTCCCTGGCCCTGATCACTGCAGTCTGTTCTGTCTCCTTGCTGAATTCCTGCAGTTATTTTCTAGGAAGAGGCTCTTCAATCCATGTCCACATGTGTGTATGGGTCTGTGGCGTCAACTGGAGTGAATGCAGGTGTGAGAGTGAGTGTGGGATCACTAGAGAAGATCAAGCTGAATGAGCCAGAAGGGAGTGGTTTAGGATTAAGTGGTGTGTGTGAATGTGCCAGTATCTGAGGAGGCTGGGATTCAGAAACTGCAACTGGTCAGGCTCGGTGGATAAGCCCAGTATCTGCCCTGAATCTTGCAAATCTTCCCTCTACCAGACTTCCTGCTCAGCCAAAGCTGGAAGCAGGATGAGCCATTGGTTCTGTGTGTTCATGTGAGTGCTCTGTTCTTTGTGTGGACAGATGTATAAATATGTGTGTATATATATTCTATATAGTGTAAATTGCCTGTCAGGAATAGGTGCTCAGCCTTGGTATAGGAGAGACTGTGAGACTGAGTCAGAGTTAAAGGTCCTTTCCAACCTGAATGCTTCTATGATTCTATGAATTCATGTCTCAGAGATGGCCATAGAACACCTGAGCTGTGCAAGGGGAGGTTCCTGAGAGTACCCCATCAGGTATTTCCAGCTGCAATTATTTGTCTGAAACTAGAAATAGTCAGTGCCACTGGCTATCACTGAGAAGCCAATGTTGAATGGGTAATAGAATTTAAGATTGGTGAAGTAAGTGCAGTGACTTAGCTGCACAAAGAAACTGTCAGTCAAAAGTCCAGTCTTCAATCGTTGAATGACCCTAGGGAAGGTTTTTTAAATTGTTATATAAGTTTGGCTGTGTATAAGTTAGTTACTAACCGGTCTTGTGGGAATACAATGAATAGGTATTGATAAAGAAGTTGGTAATCTTAGTGAGAAGGGTGACATCTCTGCACTGGATTAGAACAAAAGACAATGAGATTAGTTTTCACACTTTCAAGAGAGATTAACTACAAAACACCCACAGAATTTCAATAGGTTTTGGCACTATAACACCATTAAAGATACTTGAAACTATTTCAGTGTGATCCAGGGTTACCTAATTCACTTATTTCAGCAGTGGAAACTGCATAGACATAGCATGTTGATTTTAATAGTTATTTCACTGCATCAAAATAATTTTGAATATCTAAAATGTAACATATAAACTACATGTAAATTCTGTACCTTGTAACATAATAAAAAAAAAAGGAGACACCGTAGTGGATGTCTTAATCAGTGCATCAGGTTTTGCAGATGGGCTGGGAAATTTTTCTGCTTAGTATTTTTTTTCCTTCATTGTCTGATACACATTTTGAGGTTTGATGTAAATTTTGAAGAGGACAAAGAAGACAAATGAAGAATTTTATATTAAAGGACAGAATGACTTTTAAAATATTTTTTTTTAAAAAGAACAAATATATTTGTTTCCTACTGTGACATATTAATCTCTTTGTATCATAGAAAGGACTGCCAGAAAGAGGATGGACTAAAAGCCAAAACTAAATGATGCTTACACAGTACAAAAGAGAGAGTTGGCAGGTTCTCAGAAGTGGTTATTTAAAATCTATTTTCCAGAAGATCTGATAAACTAAATTTCCACAACCTGAAATGGACTATTACATAAAGATATCCCCAGGCACTGCTTATAGTCAACAAATCAAACAGATCAGAGCTTTTATCAAATTTGATCAACAAGCTGTAATCTCTTTAAAAATTTTCCAGACATGTTTAAGCATTTTTGCAAGCCTTGTATAGTCTTAGAGTACATGACCTTCTCTTTCTCTCTTTTTTCTTTGTAAAGAACTTAATTCAATTTGTCTTCTTAAAAGAACAATCTTGTAATAAAAAAGTAGCCCAGATTAGGAGTTCTCTGGGACTCCAGCATCTAGAATCACTCTTTGTACCATAAGAGACAGTGAATTGATGAATGTCACACAAAAGAGAAATTGCCAACTGCCAAATTACCTCTCTACTCTCTTTTGTGCTGGGTTGTACAGTATTTTTGCCCACCTGTCACATGATCACATTGCCCATCTGTCAGTCTAGCTTGTGGTGATTTCCATTTAAATTTTTAACAGAGGGGAATACATTCTGTAAGTGGATGAGAGAGGCTTAACTTGAGGGGAGGGCAGGGAAAACTTGGTCATTGTCAATCGCCATTGGAAACAAGCGACCGAGCAAGTGGAACCTGCAGCTGTCTGATCAATCAGCATGCAGGAAGGTCAGACAGCCATGGCATGGCTCTGCCTCCTTCCCAGGTGACAGACCAGAACACTGTGAAGGGCACTTTGGGGAGAGGAGTGGAAGCTGAGTTTAAACACACAGGATACACCAGGGACATAAACATGCTGCTTAGGGGCAGTGGTGTGAAGCATCATGAAAATCTTTGCCTGAGAATATTTAGGTCAGTGTTACGGGTTGGTCTAGGAGACAAAAGACAGAAAAAAAAAAAAAAAAGAAAATAGACATCTGGTCTTCCTGAAACTTTTTTTTAAGAACAGTATCTCCCTTTTTACTTCATGTGTAAATTTGCCAAACTCTTTAGGGCAATTTTTTTCTTAAAAATAGTGGGTTTTTCTACTTCCTCTAGAAGACTGGCTTTTCCCTGCATGGGCATAACTGAGATAAACACTAAATATAGTATAATTAATCAGTTATGCCAAAGATAATTTTGGCTTAGTGTGGGTCTACCAGGCAGTGCACTGAAGTGCCCCTAAAAGCTGATATAGCTGCATGTCACAGCACTGTGCAGAAATACTGTCTCATGTTTCAAAAACCGATACACTGGGGGCCCCTACAACAAAGTATCTCATGAGGCATAAATACAAACCATATTTTGAGTCACATTTTTTCCTTGGTTGCTGGTGCTCTGATTCAATTCTTCATCATAGATATGCCACTATAGAGCATGTAGGCATGTATTTTTCCACTGTGCTGAATAATAGGAGACTCATATTTGTGGAAAATAGCAGAATTAGAAAGTATTTCTGGTATACTACAGAATAAATATCTTTGATATAAAAGTGGCAGCTGCTTCTTTATAATCTTGCTTGTCAGAAGATTCTGTACTACTTTCCCTCTGCAATTTTAGTATTGCTTTTCAATGAACTCATAAAAAGGTAGTTTCACCATCTAGAAGAAATTTATTATCCACCTGATTCCATTCCATAGGGCCATAGCTGTCATACATCAGAGTTAATACTAATTGGCACATTTTTAGCAAGATTATAAAAGGTTAAAATAGGCATACAATATACAAATATTTTCCCTGAGTAAATGTCTTTATTGGCAAGGCAGGGAATTCTCCTCTCCGTCTCCCTCTCCCTCTCCTTCTCCTTCCCTCTCTCTCTCCTCCTTCCCAACAGTTATTTTATAGTTTTATGTACACTGAAACACCTCCAAGATAAGGTCTGAAGTGTCTTCCTTCCTTCTTTGCCTTCTACAAAACTAACAGCCCTAGTGATATTGATACTGCCTGGAGAGGTAGAATTTGTGGGGTTAAACTATTTCAGAGAAAATGAGTCAAACATGAGTCTTGCTTCATGACTCTTTGGGAAGGGTGCATCAAACACTTCATTATTCTTTTCCTTGAAGGACAAGATTGACTCATAATTAGTTGTCTGAAAAAAAATTATCTTCAAATGTATTACTTTCCTCTCAACAAAGGAACCTTCTTGAGATTTTGAGGGAGATTGTTCTGCCTTCAAATACCTAACTCCAGAGCCTGAAGTGTGCCTGTTCAAACTGTCATCCTGGTTTTCCTAAGACTTGATAGATCTAGACTATAAAGTGCATTAAGAGTTTTCTGCACAGAAGTTTAGAAGTCTTGTAGAAATGTAGAAGAGCTTTTTTTTCTCCTAAATTTTATGGCTTTGAGTGACCTAAACTTAGATCCTCAGCTCAACTGACAAAAAAATATAGACCAGGTAAAAATCTGCGGTGTATCTCACCTTTTTTTATTTATATACTACATTTTTCAGTATAAATTTAATCTTTCTTTTATTGTATATCACAGTGATTTTTTTTTTCTGCCAGGAAATCTAAAAAATTTATGGTTACAGAAGGCATGCAAATATGACCAAAAGTAGAGAACTAAATCCTTCAAATGCAAATCTCAGAAAGACACTTATTTTATGCCTCCTTTTCTATAATAGTGATGACACTTAGCTCTTGTAATTCCCTGATTATCATTGAGGAACAGCAAGTTAATTTCAAGTTAACAGGGAGCTATACATCATATATGCAGAACTTGAAATGATTGAGTTCTGCTACCAAAATATCTAAAAGTGGCATTTTGTGGCTGGCTAGGCATCATCATAATTTCTTATCAGAGTAGAGCTATTGTTGGGAAAGGCCATTAATTATCAGTGATTACCCTTTTGTTAAATTCCCCACACACCTTTTTTTTTAAGCAGGTGAATTTCAGAAAAATGTTAGTTTATAGTTATAAAATCATAGAAGAGTTTGGGTTGAGAAAGACCTTTAAAGGTCACTTAGTTCAACCTCCCAGCAATGAGCAATGACATCTTCAGCTGGACCAGATTTCCCAGAGCTTCGTCCAACTTAACCTTGAATGTTTTCAGGGAAGGGATATTTACCATCTTGCTGGGCAACTTGTTCCAGTGTTTCACCACCCCCACTGTAAAAAATGTCTTCCTTATAGTCTGAACTTACCCTCCTTTAGTTTAAAACCTCTGAAAGTATTTAAGGGTGGCAATAAAGTTTCTCTGGAGCCTTTCCTCCTCCAGGCTGAACCAACCCAGCTCCCTCAGCCTGCCCTCATAGCAGAGGTGCACCATCCCTGCGATCATTTTTGTGGCCCTGTGCTGGACTTGCTCCAACAGGTTTTTGGTGTGCTGAGGACACCAGAGCTGGACACAGTACTCCAGATGGGATTTCTCAAGAGCAAAGGAGTGGGAGAGAATCATCTCCCCTGACCTGGTGGCCATGCTTCTTTAGGTGCAGTCCAGGATACGGTTGGCTTTCAGGTGCACACCATCAGCTTATGTTGAGTGTTCTGTTCACCAGCACCCCAAGTCCTTCTCCTGAAGGGTTTCTCTCAATTCATTCATCCCCCAGCCTGTATTGGTACCAGGGGATTGCCCTGGCCCAGGTGCAGCACTTTGCACTTGGCCTTGTTGAACTTCAGGACCTTTCCATGTCACACTTGTCCATGTCCCCATGCATGGCATCCCGTCCCACATGGGTATCAACTGCAGTGCTCAGCTTGGTGTCATCTGCAAACTTGCTAAGGGTGCACCTGGATCCCACTATGCCCTTGATGAAGATATTAAGGAGTACTGGTCCCAGCACAGACCCCTGAGGGACAGCAGTAATCACTATCTTCATCTGGACGTTGACCCACTGACCTCTCCTCCTTTGATGAGAACATTTAACCAGTTCCTCATCCACAGAACAGTCCATCCATCAAATCCATATTTCCCCAATTTAGAGAGAAGGGTGTTGCTGGAGACCATGTCAAAGACCTTACAGAAATCCAGAAAGACAATATTCATCACTTGTTCACTGGGTAGTTCTACTGTCGAATTCAATGTTGTTGCCATGAAAACAAACTGTCAGAATATAGCACAACACATAGCTTGAAAGACAGGTTCAAAGGCCACGAGAAAGATCAAGGAAATTAATTGGTATTTGTTGCATAATCCCATCCCTGGTATTAAAATTTGTCATGCATAGCATTTCACTTTATACCTCACTGATCTGCAGAGAATCCAATAACCTGCTGAAGTGCAAAAACAAGCATTCTTATGTCTAATAATAAAACAGAGAAATTATTTTATGACCCATTTTAGAAAACTATGGAAAAACCTCTTTCTCTCTATTTATGATAGAAGGAATTTACAGATAATTTTCCATGTAATTTACAGTTCTCTCCCAAACTGCAGAAGTATCAGCCACTCCCAGATCTCATGAACACAATGCAGAGATTTTTCTTACCGCATTGGGAAACAGAGTGAAACAATAATTGGGGAAATATTAAGAGCTCAGAAAAAGTCATATGTAAAGAAAATTGGAGCAGGTACAACTGAGAAAGGACTATAAAGAGCAGTTTAGCAGTCAGAGCAGACTGAAATTAAGTTATGGATCAATCCCTAATGGGTAGGAAGGACTCTGTCAAAGAGAAAGGTACTCCTACACACAGGGAAATCTGTCCACTTCATTTTCAAATGTAGGAGTTGGTGCATTTGCAGATAACTGCACAAGTATATTGGGGAGTTATTTTTGTCAGATCCAGAAACAGTTCAGAAAATATTAGTAGTTATTTTCATATCTTCAGAACATATCCACATGCACATTAAAATGTGTGGAAACTCTTTTAGAAGCTCATTAATTTGAGAAAAAAAAAGTCTTAAATTTTATCAGTATCAGGAGAATGAAAAGTTACAGGAAAAAAAGTGTTTAAATGAAGTCAGAGATATTCAGTCAAATGTTGGAAACTCATTTTGTGCCTCTTTGATTCAAAGGTTTTTCCAGTAGTTGTTCCATACCCCATCCAGCCATGTGAGAGACTAGAGAGGTCTAGTATAGGATTAATCAGATCCTAATACATGCTGTTTCCCAGAATATATGAATAAACCTGTCATTGTGACATTTAGAAAAGCTGCCAGAGCATCTCAAACTCTGTCCCCCTGAATTATACAGGGAACATCAAGTCCTTTTTAGTTTGAAATCAAGATTCACCTTACCTAAGCTTTTATTGGATATTATACAGTCACAGAAATGAAATCATCTTACTGGGCTAAAAGGGTATAAACTAGATATATTTTATATCTAAGGGAGAATCACTAAAAGAATTCTGTTTGTAAAAATATTACTTGAGTTTGTGGGTTTGAGCAAACAATTTTATAATTTGGTCCACTGCTGCAGTACAGACTAGGGGTAATGACAGTGTTTAAAAATCCTTGTCCAAGAGGACAAGATAGCAAATAATAACTTGTTTTGTTTCTTCATAATCCACCACAAATTTGTGCTGTTAGAAAGAGTTTTTGTAGTTCAGCCATTCTGCACTTTAAAAGCCATAACACAGAGGACATATCTCTGTCAAAATAAATCTCTTGAAGTACAGTATGAAATAATACATTTGCAAAAAGAAAAAGTGAGTACATGAGAAATTCCATAAAGATGTGCTCTTCTGCTGTGTACAGATGGTCAGATGCAATTTAGTTTGAAATCCATCATATATGATCTGGTATGATTCAGCTTGTCAAATTAAATTCTTGACAGGCTCAGTCTTTAAAGAAGTACTAAAGCTTATATAACAGCAATAATTGGTCAGCACAGGTCTATTTTCAGAAGCATCTGATCCTAACCAGCTGTGAAAAAGGGAGCATTTTGGCAGAAAATGATTGATCTCAGAAACCAGACTTAAAGACATATGTCTCTTTGGATTTAAGCTTATGCAAAACAAACAAACAAACAAACAAAAAAAAAAAAACACCCAACCAACCAACCAAAAAAACCCCAAGCAGCCAAACCCAAAGGAAGAAACTTAAAAAACTCCACAGGACTCTATAAGATTGAATTTTATTACTAAAATGAAATTGAAGAGCTTTCCTCCTTTCTCAGAGCACAATATTCAGAAGAATTTCTGAGATATTATCATTGCTTTCAGAGACTGGAGAATTGTGCTTTCATTGGTGTAAGATCCTGGAGCTGTGTTGTGGCTCTAGAAACCACAGTTGTACTAGAAGACAAAGGAAAGGGACATAATAAAAACTTTCCAAAGGAGCATAACAGGAGCAATGGTTGCTGGAAGGACTCTGACAGAAGCTCTAGACTAAAGCTCTTCTAGAGAAGAGCGTTCACTGGGGTGATTTATTAGAGAGTCAAACAGTGGACTACAGCTGGCCCTGTAGAGAGATATCCCTTGTGGTACTTTCCAAAGTAAGAAAAAAAACAAATACAATATTTGATAGTAGTAGGAGAGTTAGAATGAAGCATGGATTTGTACAGCCATCACACAAAGCTCACGTGGACAATCTCAAGCCCAGCCAGCCTGCCCGTTCCAGATGTGCCTTTTCCACTTACAGACTTAACAGTATGTCCAAATTGCCTTCTCCATAGCACAGGCATCTTCTCTGTACCCTGTTCATCTCTGTAATAGCAGAAAAATTTCTGGCAATACACTAACCATCCTTCTGCCACATTTAGTTCAAAAATATCAGTTGGGTCTGCAGAGGCATGTTTGGCACAGCTTACATGAGATGTGTGCTATATATTTTTATTTGGATGATTGCTACTAAACTTGCTTAATTTAACATTGATATTTCTTTATAATGAATTTAATGAAATAATATTCCAAATTCCTCAATAAATATACTTTTATATATATTTTGGGTTTTTAGACGTTTAGATGCCTACAAATGGACAGGAGGTATTAAATTTAGTACTTTATACTTTCTAATTTCTGACAAATACTTTTTCTTTGAATTTTTATATTATGTTGTATATTAAGTCCTGCACACTGGAAGAAAATACAGCAGTACTTGGAAAATGTACAGTACAGATAGGTCATGACATTAAAACCCAAGACATTAAAACCATTTCCACTGGGAAATTTGCACATCAGTTTTTACTCTTTCTGTTCCTTCTCTACATGAGTACAGACCCCAGCAGGATACCAGCTCCACAGAATGCCTACTAAAGCAGCAAAATAGGGAGTTCTTAATGGTATGACATAAGAAATAAGTCAGACTTATAAACTAATTTGCTTTCTGGTTGCTGGGGAATATGACAAATATCCCATGCAGATGCTTTTTCCATTCCACCTGTTAGTGTTTTCTCATAGGCTACGTGTTTGACAACTCTCTTCATAATAATAAAAATTACTGAATAGCAGACACATTGGGGTTTTTTAAGCACTAACATTAAGAATATAGTTGAAATGTATCCCGATGTATTTTTCAAAATATGTAAAAGTATTGTTTGTTCAGTCTGAATTATTCAAGTTATTTAATCAGAACTTTAAAAAATTAGGCTGGTAGACAAATGTATCAACTGCATTTTTAGTGTTTTTTCCTCACAATAAAAGTAGGGTTTTCAGGGTCAATGTTTGCCAAGTGTTTCCATAAGCAGGGAATATTTTGCTCCCCTTGCTCACATGCTGTGAATTATAAGAATAAATAGATTTGGTAATATTAATAAAGGCAGAAATGGAGTTGTTTCATGCATAGCCTAATCACTAGGATGCTCTTTGTTTGATTAAAATGTCAAGAAGGCTATTAGGAAGCAAACACAAAAGCAAAAAAATGGCTTGAGATAAATAGCCCTCTACCAAAACTCCAGGAATAATCAAAAGCTATTCATTTATGTTCTCTGCTTGTGATCCTCTGCTGAGTTCACCAGACTAACTCGTTAAAGGGTCAAGAGAAATTCTGCAGCTAAACTGGCTGTAAATTGCACAACCATTTCAGTAAGGAGTCAGACTCAGGGCTCCCAGACCTCAGAACCCAGAAGCGAATAAACCTGGGAAGGTTGCATAGGTCTCTGGAGAAGTCTAACAAGATTTTAGATAATATTGTTGTGGATGTAGTTCTTTACTCAGAAAACTTTTGTTCTTAGCTTTCACTGAAGATGTCTGGCTACTCTGCTCCCCCCAAACATACAATCTTGTAGGGAAGATATTATTTTGCAGAGAATTAACTAGAGAAAGTCTGATCAATGGACAGTTTATCCTATCCCAGTGGAGCCATAAAAGCTTGAATTTTTCATAGGCCTTCATGTACAAAGTAATACACACAGAGTATAAATGTATTAGGTCTGTAACTGTGTTGTACTGGATGCTGCTTGTAAACTTGTCCACACTTAATGAAGGAAAACATGAAATTATTGTCCAAATGCAAGTTCCATACATGAGCTGACAATACAACCCAGAAATCCTGTGTTCTCTGTGATATAAACTTTCCTATAGATGACATTGCTTATTGTGCTGATAGACCTTGCTCTGACTGACTAAAAACATCACACAGGACAAGGGTGAGCATTAAGTGTCATTGCACTGAAAAATCTAAAGGCCCAATTAAGTGTTCTGCTGCAGTTGAAAGGGATGCTGCAGCTTTTTAGGAAAAACGTTTGTAAGAGTAAAAACATTTGATGACCAAGTTGTGGAAAATAAAAAAAACCAGAAAAATAAAAAATATTTTTTGTGGAAACTGAAAATATTTCTGACTGAGGTGACACATTTTTGCAGTGTTGAATATTCAAGTGTGGTTTGCAGAAGAGTCCTTGTAAGCTTTGATATTATGTGCAAACTGAGCACAATATTTCAAAACTTGTGTGTCAAAACACAGACTTCTATTTAATACATTGGTGATTGACAATAAGTTTATCAAAAAGATGAAGTTCTCAGTCCTCTCATTGGTGTTAGTTCTGGTACTCAAATCCTTCAAAATTTATGGTGCCTAATTTGGCTTGCAAATTTAGCACACAGCATTGATAATGGAAAACACCCATGATATCTTCAAGATATTTGAGCTTGGAAATTGGAGTAGAAATCAGGTATACTTACCATTCTTGTTCTAATTCCCAAGCTATTACTGCATTTTTCATCATTATGCTGGACTACTGGCTGTGGAGAATGAGTATCACTCATCTGATTTGATGCCTCTTCAACTGATAGCTGATACCACTTCATCAGAGATCCTTTGTAAGAACACTTACATGTCTGTTCCATCTGCATTTGACTATATTTAGATAAATACTAACATTGTCTGAATTAGTACATCTGCCCAGTTCCATCAGCTACGAGCATACATTACATGACCAGGTATAAAGTGTCTTTGTGGGTGGTGAAGTTTATGCTGTATGGAAAGCATACTCCTTGGAACTAAACTCTAAAACACTTCAGAACTCTTTACGGCTTTATAAACAGGTCTTTCTGATCTAGGGACTAAAAATAAATATGATAGCTGTGTGGCATGATAACATATTGAAGAGATAGCAGAGATTAGCTTTGTTTTACCAAAAAAAAAAAAAGATGAGCTTAGAAAGGACTCCCATTTATTACAAAAAGGATTTTGTAGGCGCTTGTTCCAGCAAGTTTCTTAAACGGCATAGTTGTTGGCAGCAAACCAGGTTATCTTTTTTTGTCCTTGAATTTCACAGCACCACAAAGGTTGGAAAATGAAGCACACTTTGAAAATTATGTGCATATCACTTAGTCATGTCATAAAATAACAGGATATTTCTTATATTGATATAGAAGAAAAGGTTTAGCTCCCTGTAATTCTCTGGAGAGAGACAGCAGGGCTACGACAAAGCACTGTGCAGTTCATTCCAATCATACCTACAAGGTTAACTGTGTGCCATGTATTTTTGTCATGAATTTGTAACACCAATTACAAGCCCTGGAAACCCTGTGTCGCCAAAGGGTTTTTACGCCCCTGAGCCTTCTGTTTGCTACAGGAATTTTGCAAAGCAGTGCCCTCATCTGCTCCACCTGGCTGGGGTTTCTATGGCTGTGCGTTTTTTTTTCTTTTTTCCTCCCTCTAAAAACATTGTTTAATAGAAATGGTATTTTGCTTCAAAATGTCCCTGCACATTTTCTAAGACACCATAATGGTTATTATTGTTCCACATGCAAAAAGGGTTCTGGATTATGTGGCAAGGGCTAAAAATTGGTGTTTACTCTCAGTTTTGATGTTAAAGTAAAAAGTTCCATGCTTGAGAAAACCTATTTTCTTCAATACTGAAGTAAATGTACTGTTCTTATAGCTACTGGAATTGTTTTCTCTTATTCAGAAGCAGACCTTTTAATGCTGAAGGACAAAAGCACTTTTTAAAGCATTTTATGAATCTTGCAAGGACAAGAATAAGGGGATTTTTTTTTAAACATCCTTTTCTAGGCAAAAAGTATGATTAAAATCTTATTCCTAATGAATTTTTGCCTTCTTGATTCTCATTTCATCATATTTCATCATATTTTAGGACTCATTTAATTGTATTTTAGGACTGTTTTCTGTTTGACAAGTCTGTTGGTAGAGAATGAGTCACCCACCCAGCCTTCTGACTCCATTAGAAAAAAAGTCATGCTTGTGGTGATTCTGTCCTGTGAGAAACCTCCATCACTAATTTAATCTTTCTGGTTTATTTCTCGCTCCACATTCAAGGCATCAGCTAAAGGAATGGAGTAAATGAAGACAAGTTCATGCTTGTGGTGGCAGACAAACCCCTTCTTTCCCAAATTGTTTTCTCAGGTGCCCATGTAAAACAGATATGAGTCTCTGGATGTGGAAGACCAGTCAATAGGTGCTGTACATGACAATTCCTCTACACTAGAGTTGTTTCTCAGGTCAGATCAGTGTTGCTTCAAAATCACAACTACATCCATGAGGAAAAAAGGCAAATTATAATTGTATGTGAGTCCCTTCTGAGAGGAACCAGTATGTCAGAGAGACCTTTGTATTAGGGGATTCTGCATCCTCCCTGGGGTTAAGAATTAGCATTGCTAGGGAACTTCCTAATATGGTACAGCCCTTGGACTATTACCCATTATTTCTCTTCTCTGTGAGGAGCCAGGCAACATGTAGTCCAAGGGCAATCAAAGAGATTAAAGGGCCTTGGGATAGTTGATAAGGGCATCTGAAGCAGAGTTAAATTTTTGCCTTCAAACTGTCAGTTGCAAGCAGCAACAATGGTAGAAATAGATGGACCCAGTCTATTAATGATGCATGACTCCATGACTTGCATCACCTCCACAGTTTTGGGGTTTTTGGTAATGTGATGGTCTGCATGAAATGAGGCCTATCTTCCTCAGAGGTTGAAGAGAGTTTTGGGTCACTGACAGATCTTTAAACTAGTCTAGAAGGGAGAGGGGAACAGAATCAGACTTGCCTGTGACAAGCTGTGGGACAACATGACAAACTGAGAGGGATCTGGCTTTAGGGAGGGCCCTCAGCATACAGAGTGAGGATTCTCCCCTTCACTTCTCCCTGGTAAGATCCCAGCTGGTGTAAAGCATCCAACTCTAGTGTCCTCAGCACAGTAAAAACATGGACGGACCTCTTGGAGCAATTTGGGGAGGGGCACAAAAATGGTCAGAGGGCTGGAGTTCTTCTGCTATGAAGACAGACAGAGAGCTCAGCTTGTTCAGCCTGGAGAGGAGAAGGCTCCAGACAGACCTTAGGGGTGGCCTTTCAGTACCTAAAAGGAGCTTGTAAGAGAGATGAGGACAAACATTTTAGTAGGGCCTGCTTTCAACAGCACAAGGGGTGATGGTTTTAAACTAAAGGAGGATAGATTCAGACTAGATACAAGGAAGACTTTTTTTTACAATGGGGATCGTGAAACACTGGAAAAGGTTGCCCAGAAAGATGGTAAATATCCCATCCCTGGAAACAGCTCTGAGAACCTGATTTAGCTGAAGATGTCATTGCTTATTCCAGAGGGTTGGATTACATGGCATTTAAAGGTCCCTTCCAACCCAGACTATTCTATAGTTCTATGATTTTATGACTCCATGATTCTATAGATCTTTTAATAAAGAGATTTTCATACTTTTGGTTTTAGATCCTCTGTTTTACTGTGTTGTCTCCTCACCAAAGTATGCATTTGTACCAATTCTCAGTATTGAATAGATAACTGTTCTGAATCAATACTGACTTAAATGAAACTATAAGAAGTTGTTTGAATACAAATGACAATCCCATCTCTTATTAACCAGGCTGTTATTTGCAACCAGAATATCACATACAGATGTACAGAATTTACAATTAATTATGTTTATATGTAACCAAGAAAAGCAGTCTGTTCTTCTCTCCCTACCCCCCCCCCACAACAGAAAAATTTCACATTCAAGCTCTGGCCTATTGCCAGAGGCCTGTGGGCTCTCAGTGTTGCTTTCCAAATCCAGCTCGCCTCTGCTACATTACAGAACTCTGCTGGGTAAGCTTTGGCATAGGATATCAGCTGGTTTTTAAACAGAGCAAGAAATCTCCTTCTTCTTGAACTGTTTAGAATGAAACCTCAGGTTCTTGTTCTCTAGCATAACAACTGAATGGTAATAAGGAAAGAGTCCAAAACTGCTGGTTGACTGTCTCTACTAGGAAAATGTTTAATGTTTCTTTTGGTGTTTTGGGGTTTGGGGGTTTTTTGGTCGGTTGATTGATTGTGATTTCCTTTTGTTGTTGTTGTTGTTGCATTTTATTTTTGGTAGAGGTTGTATAACTTTTCAGTTATATAATGCTCTGATTTGCTGGCTTGGGAAGTCAAATTGCTCTGCAAAAAAAATCCAGTAGCCCTAGAAATACCTCCCTCCGTGCAAAACTTTCTGAATGAGAAATTGGTGAGCCGTTTCTAATGCTGAAACTACGTTAATGAATTGCCTGTGATTCTTACAGACCAATGGTCAAACCTTAAGGGGGAAGCCAAACTGAGGTTGAGTGAATGTCCACTATGGAACCAGAGCTGAAATGGTAAATCTGAAGATTCTCTATTTGCACTTTGAAGACTTCTCTCTTCCTAACAGCTCTGCTGATGTTGGCACAGGAGAGATACTTGAGATGGACTATTAGTGGGCACAGTCTTCTTGTCTCTGAAATTTGTGCCTCAGTCATGTTTTGAACAAAGCAGATGTACTTCATCTCTATTTATGTAGGCTTTGAATTCTCAGGGTGGAGACAATGCACCATCTAAAGATGACACTCCTCATTTTTTCTGACTTCTGGAGCAGTCTGGCTGTTATTTGTATGTGTAATCCCCACACAATATTTGCCACTACTAGATCTGTAGCTACATTTCCCCAATTTCCACTCAGATTTCCTATTTTTCCTCAAACACACAGAAGCCAATTATTGTGGAAGAACTTCTCAAATTCTTCAGAGTTAATTATCCTGAGTTAATTACCTGATCATGTCTGAACTGTATCACAGACATTCAATGCCAAATCACCCCATTTATGGTAGTGAAGCATAGCAGGAACTGTTTCATTTAAAAGCTTCTTAAAAATAATATTCAGAATTCTTCAGAACACTAAGGGAATGCAGGGTTTTCATTTTAGCTCAGCCTAGGCAGCCAAAATATTATTTACAATATTGATTTTAAAGCATCCCACAAGATAAGGTCCTGACAGAGAAAAGCTTTTAGAAGTCAATTACTGTTAATTTTTGGATAAGGCAAAAACATAAGGGTCTCTGTTTTCCCTGAGACGGACTTTAGACGGCATGGCTATGGAATAGCTGCTGGAAATAGTTGACACACCAGGCACTGAAGGACAAAAAGACAAAAAGAAGGATGGAACTGAACTTCTAGGAAGTAAGACTCTTTAAAGAATGTCTCAGTTTTTATGGCTATGTCACTCTATTCCACTCTATTCAGTTTCATATGATCAAGATTAGGAAAACAAAGAAAGAAAGTCAGTAGAAGAAAACTATGAAATATAGATAAAAGTGGAGGAGAGTCAATTGTAAATTATTTCTGCTGGCATGAAAAAGAGGTTATAAGGTAAACCAAAAATATTCCAAGGAAAACAGAGACAAACCAGCTCGAAATCCCATTCTTAAAACAAATTTCTATCAATCAAATGATTAATTCTACTTTCGCAATGTGTCAGTTACAAATGGCAACAACTGGGATCAATGGTATATAATTTGTCATCTCTTTGAAGTCTCAAAGATTGGTGATAGGCAAAATACCAATGAAGCTAACAGTTGTTGGGTAAAACATGATTAATATTCTGCTCCATGATAATTTTCTTTCTTTAAAGAAAGAGACACCATTTCAATCAAATCACAGTTTTGTCCTTCCAAGGGCAAAATAAATCACTAATATGTTCAGATGTTCAGAGAAATCGTTGAGCAAATTTATTCACTTATACACATTTGAAACTTCATATGCTCTGCTTTAGTAGTCATAATAGATATTCCTGTTTGAACATATTTTCTATTAGATATTTTATATAATATTATGTAATAGTAGGATGCTTTGCAAATTAGTGTAACTGCATTTAGATTAATGGGAAAACTGAATATCATGAACTAGTAAGCTTGCTTAATTTCCCTATAATAGTAAGAACTGAAAGGCTCAAATATTGATTTAGGTCTTATCCAAGCACACATAAAATGTCTTTTGTAGTACATATGTGATAAACAGTACTTGAAACTTTAAACTGTATAATAAATTGAACTTTCATTAATCAAGTATAATGTTCTTTATTAATGTTTATTAATAGGTAATGCTAGTGTCTTTTGCAGCCCACTTTTTTGTTTTTCTTTTCAAGCACTTAAAAAGTACTTGTTAAGTACAACTTCCATTGTACCCAGTTTTTTTGCTCAGAATTTCTTTTTTCCCACTTTTTTTTTCTTAGAGGTTTTTTGGGTCTCTGATGTATTTCCAGAAATGCTTTAAACATTACTCAATAAGGAACTCTGCTGACAATTATATTAAGATTGAGAGCAGTCTCTAGAGTCTACAGGTGATTCTTCAAAAATTTATTTCTACTACTAGACTGTAGCTTTATTCAATTTATTAAAAATGTGAGACTTGCTGGGGACAAGCAAACAGCCACATCAAAAGTTCATTTGAGAATTAGAGGAATAGGAGTACTCTGTGTTCAGTACTGTTGAGGTACCCTTCTCTTTATCAGGTTTTCCAGAGACTAGTAGAAACAGCATATATGATGCCATATTTTAAAGCCTTCATGTGAAGTCTGGATGTATTTCTGGAAGACACTGCTTATTCAGTATTGCCTTTAAACACCCGGTTCTGTAAACTATTTACTCTAGCCATACTCTTTATACAACTCTGTTAGAGAATAAACAAAGTAGTATTGGGGTTGTTTCATGTAGTTTGGCCTTTCAAGCCAGCAACTCCTACATAACCCGACAGTAATACCATGTAAGGCCAGGAAGACCTATGCAACCATAGCAGAAATGCCAGAGCTGCTGTCAGAAATAACAGAATCAGTATCAGAACATCAGAAATAACAGACTAGATACGGATGTAGGAATCAAAACTGGGACCAAGATAGTGGTGGTGGTGAATTAAAAGGAAAGGGCTGTTTATTGGGATGAGACTGTGGTAGAGAAAAAAAGAGAAGAGTTGGAGAAATTGTAAAGGTGATAAAAAAGATTGCAACTATTTGACCAGAGCTGTCTGTGGTAACCTGTGGTTCAGCCATGAGCTTGAAAACCACAGTCTAGTTGGGAAAATAACCCAAACCTATTGTTCTGACAATACCAAGCATGTTTTTGTAGTAGTGAATGCCTATGTTTTCTGAATGATAAAACATTCAGTTCAATGGAATTAAACATCCTGGAGTAACATTGACACTGCCTGTTTCAAACTTGAGAGTATTTGCATCTTTAAATTTAACAAAATCCCAAACAACCAAAAAGCAATGTTTTATTATTTGCTGAAGTGTAATGTTGCAAGTAAATTGTGTCTGATATAGACCTCAGCTGCAAATCAAAGTCATTTGCTCACTGATTTTATGTAGCTAGGTAACAGTGAAATATTACTGAGATAATAATTGCCTCAAATTCCTGAATCTCTAGAGACCATGTTTTTTTTTTCCAGTAGTCTGTGTATGTTTGCATTGTTTTCTTTTTGGTTTTGATTTGCCTCTGCTATGTACTTCAGATAATTGGAAATCACGGTGAAGACTAATGAAAAGAAGATGTGTAACCATGGTTGGTATTAAAGATCTTTAGCAATGCATAGCTTGCCCTCATTTCTTTCTTTCTAAACATTATCTATGGCAATAAATATATCCTCACCTGTGATCGGTTTAAAAGAATTCAAGCTCAGCAGAAGAGTCTGTCAACCAGTCACTCAGTTTGGAAAGTAAAATGTTTTTGAATTTACTTTTCAAAATGGATAGTCTTAAGGAATGTAAAATAGGGTAACTTCTCAGAGTAATTCAGTGATTCACTGCACTGCCTCCATAAATCAGAATTTAACAGTTGAAACAACACAAACAGTAAAAATTAAAAGAAAAACCCAAACAAAAAAAAGAAAAAAGCCAAAAAAAATTTTGACAACCTCTGAAATTGAGGCATTCTATCTTGGGTTGTTGTAAAGTAGATCTGTATTGTATAGGTAGAAGCTCATTAAATCCAAAGTACATTAAAAATTCTTCTAGAGCAAATGTTACCATTCTTTCTTTCTACATAAATATTCTTCTATATATGAAATATATAAAAGAGATAAATTGAAGTGAAAACTGAAGCATGAATACATTTATTGGTATATTTAAGCTCTCAGGATAAAATTATTTTAAATTAGATGAAATTTGCTCAATTATTTCATTTAAAAAAAATAATCCATTCAATTAAAAAGCAGGAATAATGGTATCCAATTCTATTTTTTGTCAGAAATACAGAGCTTCTGGAAACATTTTTTCCTGGCTATTCTCTATACTCATGTTACCAGAAGTTGATATAAGTAAAGGAAAATGTTCTGGGTATAGCAGCTGTCTCTTCTTCCTCACTGGCTGTAGCTGAGTTCTACCTACTCTGGGGGGAAAAGAAATATCAGAGAATTTTGTACTGAGACAAGTGTTTCCCTAAAAAAGTTTCCCTCAGCAAATCAAGAGGTATCAGATGTAACTCACGACATGAAACAATACTCCATGTGCTAATGTCATGGAAATAATAAGGCCAACTGCATGATCCACCAGTCTTTGTTTCTCTCAGCTCAGACTGGGACTGCAGGGCAGTCATCCTAAACCTTTCCCCTTGCTCAGTGCAGCATAGTGACAGACAGCACTCAGCTCTTCTCTTGCAAATCCAATCTGGGACCTGAATTCTGAACAATCAGTGGATTATCTTTGTTCCAACAACTCAAGTGTCTTTTTGAG
This sequence comes from Rhipidura dahli, assembly GCA_013399225.1. Taxonomy (NCBI): domain Eukaryota; kingdom Metazoa; phylum Chordata; class Aves; order Passeriformes; family Rhipiduridae; genus Rhipidura; species Rhipidura dahli. The sequence goes on from VXAC01000912.1 coordinate 423,406, forward strand.
GTCAGTGCATTTTCTTTCATTGACATGGCAGCCATGTTTGAATCACTGGTGTGACACTCTCGGAACAAAACTGTACTCACTGAGGAAAAATTCTCCTCTAACTCTGGAAGGATGGTATAACTTGTTGAATAAATGAAATCTCTGATCTGTACATGAGGGTTGTGCTTGCTAACTGTGACAGGAGGGGGCGGGGGGGAAAGAGCTACTGGTGTCAGTTTCCCAAAATAAATACTGGGCTTTTTTTCTTTTATAGAAGCTGCAGGAAAAGAACAAAGGAGCTAAAGATCGTAAGACAGGTCACAGCATACTCTGAGAGACAAGCTATTAAAAACAATTCTGTCTTTCCAGTTTTTCCAGGTCATGATCCCTTCCCTCATTAAAAGTAGTAACACTTACATGAAAATAGGATCTTGGTTTCTCAGGAGTTTATCTGCTCTTTATAATTATCCTCTTGAAGTCATAATACTGCTTTCTGTGGTAATTACGTTTTCCATAAGTTTTCAGTGGTTCTTTCAAGGTGAACATGATCTAGGCTGTAATCCAATAATAGCATTTCAATAGCCTCATTAAGACCAAGTTTTACAAATATAGGAGCCTAAAATGCAGTCTAAAGATATGAGTCTATTATATGTCCACATGTAGACAGCAGTAAGTTGACTTTTTGTAATTGCTGATGTTGGCAACTCACTTGTGTCAGAAGCTTAGCACTCCTGAAAATCCCATTACTTACCAATGTTTCTAAATCTAGAAATTTTTTAAATATAATTTGTGACCTACTTAAATGGAAGCTGTAACAAGGCTGCTCAACTATGAGTGAGAGCTAGACCCCAATGGTACAAATTAATCCATTTATTCCAGAAATATAAAGGTCATTCCAGCCTCATTTTGAAAGTACTGATCATCCTATTTATCATGAAATGTTTTTAAAACTGAACAAAAAATGTCAGCTAATTCATGCTTTGTATCATAGTCTCACTGGGTTTTGGTAACAGTTTGGTTTTCCATTTATTCCTGTACAGATGGACTGTATGACACTACACAACAAGGAAAAGTTTATGGACCATGTAGGTATGGCAGAGTATTTGCTAGTTCAAAAGACTAATCTAAAATAATTACATCATATACCTCTACCTTAATTGTCTATATCTAAACGGATTTTTAATTGTTGTAAATAACTGGAAAAATAGCACAATGTGATAACTTTATGGGTTTCAAATACCTGTCTCTGTTGAAAGTAGCATGCATTCAATGCATATGTAAACAACTTGTCAGATGTTATCAGTTTCTCATTCAAATTCAGAATTTACAGTAATCTTCACATGACATTCCACTGAAGATATCAAGGAAGAGTTTTGGGTGAAGACTGTTACCTTTTTCATATTCTAATATAGAATGGCACCTAGGAAAAATAATGTAAAGAAAACCATGTTGTCAGATACAATTTTGACTGCTTTTTCTCTGTTGTTTGGCTTTATTTAGGGTATTCTGGCTTAAAATTATTGTATTAAAACATTCCTTTAGGGCAACAATAATTTTGAGATGAGGTGCTTACATCAGCAATAGCTTGGCACCAAAGTCCATTATACAACATACCTGACTGGGGAATCCAGGGACTGAATTGGACCTGAAGTGGATCTTGGAAAAGAAAACATAATTAAGAGTACTTATTTGCATTTCTGGCATATTATAAGGCAGATATAGATTGCATGACATGAAGAATGCTTTACTTGTATTTAAAAATTTAAAGCTGTTTGAATCTGATACCATTTCCATGAACATGTATTTATTTTATTTAAATGCCCTGAAAAACATTAGCCCATCCCTGGGAAATAAAAATAATTCCTGATATGCAGAACAGGTGCTGGTGTTGCCTTCTAGTTAAGAAAAAACTTGAAATGTATCAAGCTCTGTCTTGGGTTAGGTGATGAGCAATTCAAGGGTTCAGAGGTTAGGATAAAAGGGCAGACTAGTAAGGGAGATTTGTTGTGGGTGGTTACTGCAGGCTGCCTGATCAGGAGGAGTAAGCGGATGAGGCTTCTAAAGGCAGCTTGAAGCAGTTTCAAAATCACAGGCATTGGTTCTTGTTGGGGTCTTTAACTGCCCTGACCTCTCCTGGAGAAGCAACACAGGGAAGCACAAACAGTCCAGGAGGTTCTGGTTGCATTGATGGCATTTTTTCTGACATATAATGGACAATCCCACAAGGAATGGTGTGCTGCTTGACCTCATACTAACAAACAAGAGAAGGCCTCACTGGTGATGTGAAGGTTGGGGACATCCTTGGCTGCAGTGACCATGAGATTGTGAAGTTCAGTATTGGGCGAGGAAGAAGCAGAGCAGCAAATAAGACTGTAACCATAAGACTTCAGGAGAGTTAACTTTGTTCTCTTTAGGGATGTTCTTAGCAGAATCCCATGGAAAGAAGTCCTTCAGGGAAGATAGGTCCAAGAAATCTGGCTAATGTTCAAGGCTCACTTCCTTCAAGCTCAAGAACAATGTATGAGCAAGAAAGGGAGCAAGAGAACAGGGTGGATGAATAAAGAACTGTCATTACTCAATCATAAGCAGGAAATACATGAGAGGGAATGGGGGTCAGGACACTTGAAATAAATATAGACATGCTGTCAGAGTAAGTAGAAATAAGTAAAGAAAGACCAAGGCCCATCTAGAATTAAATCTGGCCAAGAATGTAAAGGGCATTTGAACAAAAAGAGCTTCTTCAAATACATCAATAGCAAAAGGAAAACTAAGGAAAGTATGGGCTTTTCACTAAATGGAAGTGAGGCCCTGGTAAGGGAGGACACAGGAAGGCAGGGTTACTGAGCATCTTCTTTCTGTTGGCCATCATGGACAAGATCAGCCCTTGTAAATCTTTGATCAACAAGGCCAAATGCAAGTCCTGGACCTGTCTCAGAACATTCCCAAGCACAAATACAGGCTGGGCAGAGAACTGATTGAGAACAGCCCTGAGGAGAAGGACTTAGGGGTGTTGGTTGAAAAGAAGCTCAACATGATTCAGTAATGTGCACCCACAGGCCAGAAAGACAACCATATCCTGGGCTGTATCAAAAGAAGCGTGGGCAGCAGCTTAATGGAGTTGATTCTGCCCCTCTTCTGCACTTTCATGAGATTCTATCTGACAGAGTCTGTCTCTGGGGCCACCAGTGTAAGAAGGATGTGGATCTGCTGGACTGAGTCGAGAGGAAGCCATAAAGATGGTCAAAGGGCCAATGCACCTCTCCCAGCAAGTCAGGCTGAGAGAGTTGGGCATGTTCAGTCTGGAGAAAAGAAGGCTCCAGGCAGACCTGACAGCAGCCTTGTAGTAACTAAGGGAAGCCTATAAGAAAAATGGAGAGGGACTTTTACCATGGGCATGCAGTGATAGGACAAGGGATACAATGGCTTTAAACTGAAGGATGGTAGGTTTAGAAGAGATATTAGGATGAAATTCTTTACTGTGAGTGAGGTGAGGCACTGGAACAGGTTGCCCAGGGCTGCATGCCCCATCCCTGGAAGTGTTCAAGGTCAGGCTGGACAGGTCTTTGAGCACTCTGGTCTATTGGAAGGTTTCCATGCCCATGGCAAGGGGTTTGGAGCTAGATGGTTTTTAAAGTTCCTTCCAACACAAAGTGTTCTATGGTTTTATGAAAAAGTATTTTAAGTAGAAAAAGAGCAATAAGACTATTCTGTAACATACTTCAAAGTGTATTTTTTTTTTCTATCATGCAGCTTTTGCTGTATTTTTTTTCTTTTCTTAACAGACTGTGTAGTCCCTGGTCTTTTTCAAGTATTTTCTACATATCATGGTATATTATCTTTTCAAATGCACTGGGAATTCTGATTTACAGTAAAATTTTACCTGACATGGCTTAACCTTTCAGTGAGGAATGTAGCAGCACTTAAAACATATCTGTAAAAAGTGTGGATAATTTTTTTTTCAAGTGTATATTGTTGAATATAATTAGAAAATCTAGTGTCTTCAAAAACCAGAAATTTTTCTCATGCTTGCCTTTTTAATTAAAAACCCAAGAAACCCACAAGACTTGCTGATGAGACTTAGACTTCATATTTCATCTTTTTCTTAAAATTAGCCACACAAATTAATCAAACAATAGTACTTGCTGTAATATATTTTTTTTCTGACAGTTTCTGCCCTCACCTAGTTGAGGCAAGGTATTGAAAGAGAACTGCCTGAGGTTATGATAAGCCCTATTCAGTGTGTTTGCTGGTTGCATTGCCCACATTATTTGCAGGCAATCTAGGCAAAACCTCATATGGTGCAGAGAAATATATGGACTGCAGAGGTATAGCAATAAGAGAGCAAACATTGAAGCAATCAGCCTCTTTTTCTGGTGTTACATTAGTAAACCACCACAGCTGCATCTAGTTTCACTAGTAAATATGCACCCTGGACATCAAGAAGATCCCATCTCCGAAACTGTAGATATGTACAGAAAATATCGTTGTTCAAACAGAAGACTCCTTTAAAAGCAAAATCACCCTAAGATGTGGAAGAGGTGGAAGAAAACCTGTAGAGCATATTGTGGTTTTCCCCATATGGAGTCAGGATATCACTAAAGTCTGTAAACAGATGCAGCAGTTATTTTGACTCAGTGGTGTTCTTTCTGACTGAACTTAGATTTCATTTAGCTTAATCCTCAAATTCATCAAGGTCCCTTGGAATGAAGGGTCAGACTCCTTTTACATCAGGGAGTCATCTCCAAATTTTCTCCAAAAGTATTGTGTATGATCACCCAAACCACCTTTAAATATGTTGAGTATTGTGTCTCTTGGCTCTAATTCTTCAAGTACTTTATTCTTACCAGGTCACCAGATGAACACCCAGCCTTTGATTACAACTGCTTGAGCCTGGTAGTGCAGCCAGCTTTAACCTACCAACCATTCTGCTCATCCAGTGCATACATCTAGCTTTCAAATTATGGCATGAAGAGAGATAGTGTGAAAGCCTTTGGGGACCACCACTTACCTTTAATCCACCCAGCCAGTCGAGCACAACTCGTCTCTCTTAAATCCTTGATGGTTCGTCTATGCTTCATTAACTTGGAAATGGATTCCATGAGGATGTGCTGCTTGGTCTTCCCAGGGAGTGAGGTGAAATGTATCAACTTGTAGTTACTTATTATCCATTTCTAGGATAGATACAGTAGTATTTCCAACTGTGAGACCTCTTCTGAATATCAGAGTGCTCCATATGCAAATGGCATTCTCACAACTACATTGGCCATCTCTTCCAACAGTCTCAGGTGATCCCATCTGGTACCTTGGATCTAAATATGTCTGGCTTGTTTACAGGTGTAGAGGAGTGCTAGACAGTAGCAAGGTCAGTGCTGCAAGTCATCATGAGGCATGGAGACAAGGCTAGCCTAAAATTATTGGGGTTTTTACCTGCATAAAGTGTGTGTAGAGGTAAAAGGGTGTTCTTGCACTACTTAAAGACAGTGTAAGAAAAAATTATTGCAGAATGTTGTGCCTAGGTTTTAAAGGCTCAGCATTTAAATTATTCATGTGTATTGAATGTACAATGTAAATGACCAAAGGTGTACTGAGCATTTTTTTTTTAAAAGTAATATGATTCACAGCCTTTTAGCAACTTATACAGGATAGTTCTGAAACCTTCAGGTGAATACCTATAGGTTTCTTGTGCTAATCCCTTGAAGCCTACATTTGCATGATCATGCTTTGCTGCTGACCATTTCTTATCAAAGCTTATCCTTTGGGCTAGAGTCATAGCTAATAAAAATGAAGTCTCCAATTTCTGCAAATTGAAGATCTGTTTCACAATGTCATACAGATATTTTCTGACTAGAACTGCAAGCTGTCTGGGATCAGTAACATTAAAATCATATAGCACTTACCGCAGATCATGGATCACAAGATCCCTTATTGTATTTTCAAATTAAGTCTTTTAATTACCAAAAGACTCATCACAATGACTTTGGGTTTTGATAACATTTTTATCTCTAAAGGTATATAGTCTTCCATACTACTCATCATCCTACAGGTTAAAGTTCCAACCTTCATTTTCTGAGTACTTTAATCACATCAGTGCATTAAGATATGGGTTTATGAATGAAGCTTTATCCTTTTGTAAGCACAAACAATTCTATTGCATTTCAGTAGGTCTATTTTTAGTCAATACAAAACATGAAAGACAAAAAACCAAACCCAAACCTAAAACTCCCCAATCTCCCCTAAGCAGGAAGATGAAAATCAGTAAAATTGAAGTGCAAATAGTTTGGCTTCTTTTTCAGATATTGTTTCTATTTGTTTGAAATCAGGGGTATATAAGCCATTTTGTTGGTCTGAAGAAGGACCTAGAGCCTATTGCATTCACAGTTATGATTTTTGCATTCAGTTATGGTGTCTGCATTCTTTGCTGTGCAATGAAGAGCAGTGAAAAGGAGCTGGACTATGAGTTACTGTGAACACCCACACACCCCAACAATGGAAGAAGGTTCAAAGAAAATGGGTTCCTGAAGCTCAGGGAAAAGTACAGGGAATAACTACAGCTGTTGAAAAGAAAACTCAACACAAAGGAGATCTGAGCTAGCCCAGGCAGTATGTGTGGCTGAGTCCAGCACAGAGTACACAACTGGAGCAAGAAACAAAATGAATTTTGAAGAGAGCAAGAGTCTTGAATTCACTCAACCCATAAATTAATTCCCCCTGATTGTAGATGCCCAGCATCATGATAGCTGGCATATGGAGTAATATTTATGTTCTGATTTGGCTGTGTATTGCAGTTGCTATAGAATGCTTGTGTTGTGATTTCAGTACATTGATAGTTTCTGCTGTGAGAAGAGCACAAAGGATACTGCACAGGGCCAAGACATAGGGAAAATTCTGGTTTTAATAACTATTTATGATCTGATTATCTTTTACATGGTTGTCCCTGTCACTGAAATCCTAAAGAGACCCAGCAGTCCAAGTTTACATGATTTCTGTGATCTTATAACTGCAAATGTAAATCAACATTGTCAGCACGATGCACCAACATGCTGATTTACCCTAGAAATCCTAATCTTGCAGATCAACTACCTTTCATATTTGTGCTAGTGTACTGGTACATAAGATACCCTTGCAGGAGCACATTCAGTATATTGAAGTATATTCTTGAAGAATAAATTGGTCACTGAACATTTCTTACTGTTTGGCAAAGATCTGAGTTTTTAAAGGTCATGAAGGTTAGCATTTGTAGTGACCTTTGTAAACACAATACTACAGATGAAATATTTTGCACTGCTGCCAAACATATAAAACCACTGCAGCTCATATTCCAATAATCTTAAAAGATGCCTTTTTATTACCATGAAACAATATGTATGACAGTATTAAAATATAGTGTAATTGTTTCTTTCAGATTAAGAAAACCTACGTGGTCTTGTGGTTCAATGTACATTGGAGCTATCAGTTGTCTGCTTTCCCTTGCAGTTCATGAGATATTAGCTTTCTTTTATTTTTTGAAATGTAGAAACCTTTGTGAGGTGCTTAGAAATCTTTCAGTAAAAAATTAAAATATACTTAAATTTGAAGTACATCTATAGTCAAGTATCCTTTAGCAGTGGCACATTTAAATAGTTCATTAGGTCTTGGAAGCTTTTTCTGCATAAAATAAAAAAGGCTCCCAGCACCCTGGAGACTTGTCTGAATAGCCAATTACATCAACAAGCTGTAAAATCTGTTCTCTTTTGAAATCGTTTACTGGTTGATTTCTGAATGTAAATAATTTATTTTTCAAATTTAAGGACAATGTTGATACTCCTATAAATACTCTTTTAGTTGCCAACTTAAAATCCTACTGAGGGGAAAATAAAATCTATCAGATCCATTGTGGAATATGTATGTGTTGAAAACAGGTGGGAAGCTACTTCATCAATTTATAGCAGTGCAGAAAGTGGCATAAAAATTAGTCAGAAGAGTTCAAACTCTAAAATTCAAACTATCTTATGTGTATCAGTCATAAATAATTACCAGCTTTTGAAAAATACAGCTCCCATGAATATCTAAGTGTGAATTTTAACTTTGAATTAAAATTCAGTTACATATTGCTATGCTTATATTAAATTCATAGAGATGTCCAAACAAGCAGACAATTATGATCAGCTGAAGTTTTCCAGTACAGAAAAATAGAAGTAATTCCTAACATGAGAGAGCATTCACCTCTCTTGCTCATCACTTGCCATTGGTTTATGCCTGATATTATCACATCAGTCTGCAGTGGAACCAAATGTAAGGTGACACAATGCAGTGGAAGAATCATGTTGAACAGAAATAGAATAAAGCTATCTGTTACTAAAAGCAAGTCCCATAAATTCTGACAATATCTGACTATGAACTGACTATGAACTGACTATGTCTAGCAGATAATTGTTCATAAATGGTCTATTCTCTTTGACGGCAAATTCATACAATGGCAGATTTTCTTAAGGCTTATGCTTGAGTATTTGGGTATCTGAATTCTTACACAGTTAATTTGCAAATAAATAGAACTCCGTTCTTGAAAATCCCCAGTGTTCACAGAATGTAGACATAAATAAGAAAACAATCCTACATAAAATTTACACATAAAGCCCAAAGTGTGTCTGGAGAAGTAATTTTCTCCCTAACCATCTAGTAATCAGAAACAAAAACCAATATGAAAATTTTTAAATGAAAAATTAAGTCCAGAGACTTATACCAAGCCAAGGTTTCCATTCAACACCTTAGACTGTCTCCATTCACCAAAGAACAACAGTAGCAATGGTACATCTGACAGCTCTTACAAATGAGACACAGTCTGGTCTTTTCCATATGAATAATGCTGTTCTGTGCTGCATTGTATTGCTTCCATGTGTTGTCTGTAGATCAAAACCATTAAATCACAGGAACAGCCAACTCTGAGAATATAATTACAGACCCCTTTAACTTCAATTTTATCAGTTAAACACTTACGGGAGAACACCCTTAGGGGGTCAGACCAGACATTTTTGAAGTCTAGCTTGAATAAATCCTACATCTGAATATGGTGAATACTTTGGGAAAGCTTTGAATTAATGATTCTTCTCATCCAACTGAGGTGTTGGAGGCTATGGTTTTGTACTGTAAAGAAGTAGATGGCAGTACTGAACAAAGATATTTCCAACCTGTCTCTTTCCAGCGCTGTGCTGTAACTAACTTCCTTTCCTCTCACCAGCTCTGACTGGTCTTTCATGGGATGAATTGTGAACAAGGCAGTGGAATTGCTGCAACTTTCAAGGGAAAAAAAAAAGGGAAGTGTGAGGCTCTCTTTGGATCAATCACTAACTTGATTTCATGTCTAACTCCAAACTAAAAATGTCTGTGTAGGGTTCAGCTGATATCTGTCTCACTGTGGGAGGAGAAATGAGTAGCAAAGTATTGGGAGAGAAGGCAGGCATAACATAAAATCTATGAAGGTGCATTATTCATCAATTATTTTACATTATGAAAGCATGAGCTAAATAATTTCAGGCTTGCAGAATTCAGGACAAAACTTTCATTTTTCTTTCTTGCCCAGGAACACCTAGAGGCACTTAAGCCAACTCAGAGGCCTAGAGTTAGACTGAGGGGATCAGGGCCCTGAAGTCTAAGACACAGCAGATGTGTATGTTGACCCTTCTATGCAACGCTCTCCCAAGTCTCGACCACCAGTTCTTTAGGGACTCTGTGAATCTTTTATCTAGACAAGCCACAGATGGACGTTTCTTTAATTAGTTATGCTAAAGAGCCTTTTGACATATTTGGTCTGGAACTTCATATCTTAAATAAACTGTGTGAAAAAATATTCTTTCATTTATTGTCAACCACCAAGACAACTGCACTGGATATTTTTCATTTTGTAAGTTGTGAAAAATAGTGAACTCAGTGTCTGTAGACTGCCACCCACTCTTCTGTTCCAAGCTAAAGAGTTGGTAGTCCCTTCTTCAGCCTTTCATCCTCTTCTCTCTCTTTTCTAATTTCACTGTATCTCTTTTGAGACTGGACAGTCAGAATTTTACACTGAAATGCAGCCAGTATGTGAACACACCATCCATTTACACGGTAACCTAATCACATTTTCTGGTTTGCTTCCTATTCTGTTCCTAACAATTCCCAGCTTTTTGTTTGCCACTGTGGCTGCTAAAAAACACTCAAAAGCCATCCTTTAGGAATTATTCACCTCAGCTTTTATTCTCTGACTGACAGCAACTATTAGGGTGGGTTGTTTCTCTTCTGTGTAATACTTTATGTTAGCTGATAGGAATTTTCTTTGCTTTTAGATTTATTTGATCAGATAGTGCTATGAAATTATTTTTTACTTCTTCACAGTTTCCTTTAAGTTAACCATTTTCAGTAATTATTTATCATTTGCACATTTTAGTACTTCAATAATGACCACCCATTCCTTGATATTTTATGAATATATTGAAGAGTTTACATGTTACGTTCATGTCCCTGAGGATAAGGATTTCCACAGTGTTATCCTCAACCAAAAAACTGCCATTTGTTTGTATTTTTCAGCTATTTTAGTGAGTCATTAATGCAAAAAACAATATATCTCTTATCCCACAGCAGTTTTATATCTCTCAGAATGTGACAAGCAACCATATCAAAAGCTTCTGACAATCACACTATGATGTACTGACTAGATCACATTTATTCAGAGTTTTTGACTCTGAGACTACAAAAGGATTTATGAAGCATAATATTGCTTGAAGATAAAAGAAAAGTTGAATCTTTATTCCATTTTATTATATAATATATATTTTAAATACAAATGTATTATATGCTGTTTCTCATACCTATTCATTTTTTCTGCCTACTGTAAGCAGTTTGGCCTGCTAGTCTTTTTGCCCTTGTTTTTTCCTTTATTTTTGAATATGATTATTTTGTATTTTTAAATATGTATCTAAAAGTTTTGGGGTTTTGTCCTCTAATAAATTTGAGCCTTATTTGAGCGCACTATTAGAATGGTCTTTATTTCTCCAGATCCTCTCTGCTATTTAAAACTAAATTAGGATTTGCTTCTCATTTTCCTTGACTTGAAACTCCAAGAACTCATGATACAACATATAACCCTTGCTGTACAACCCTTGTTTCATGTTTTTTCATATTAAAACAGTGATAATTCTTTTTCAACTGCAGTTATGAAGCAAGTTTTTACCTCAATACTTCCCCCGGTGACTGCTTGTAATTTTCTATTATACAGTACATTTTTTTATTTGCTTGTCTTCTGTGTTCTGCTGCACACAGAGACAAACCTACTCCTGGTGTGTCTCTAATGAAGAAAACAAAGATACACAAGGGACAAATTCAGCCAATTATTTATATTCATTTGAGAGTGTCTTTTTTATTTAACTAGTCATCATTGATTGTTCCATTTAATAGAATCCTCAGTTTAATCTTTCACCCTTTCAAGGTAAAGGCCCTTTGTCTGAAATTATTCCCAGCTGAGTTTAAAAGGACTACTACTGACAGTAAATGATATTTTTCTGTGACTCAATAGGCAAGCCCAGCACTTTCCAATACTTGGGTCATGAGTTCAATTCCCTGACAAAATAGATACATGATAAATAATATCCTTGAGGTAATTTCTGCTTTGTGAGTTATCACTCTTCTTGCACTGTACACTGAATATTTTGGCATTGAATCTTTTTGCCATAATCCCTTAAAAAGGGAAAATTTTAATTTATTGTTTTTTCCATATTTTCCAGATTTTAATAGAAACAGGTAAGGAAATTTCTTTTCTCTGGAAAGGCAAAACTGAAAACTACTTGCTGAATAAAAATATAAGATCATATGGACCCATATATTGAAAGTTGTCCGGTACCTGCTCAGTTTTACCAACTGCATAATGCCTAAGCACTACATTTATTAATACTTGCTTTGCAGTATTCCCAAAGTAGCTTATACTAAATGTCTATATTACATTATTATATTAATTTCAGTTTATTTAGCTTGAAAATCAGTTGAAGTCATCTATTTTTTCATAAGCAGCATCTAATATTCAGATTGGAATTACTCTATTCATACTAATTAAGAAATCCATAAAGACATTTCTCAGTCATCATAAATGGAAGTCAAAACTTTATCTCACAAATATAGTTTTCCTGTACAGAGTCAATTAATCTTCTTTCAATAATCAGAACAGGGGAATTGGATGTAAGAAAACTAAAAAAGAACATTTTTTTTTTCTTTTAGAGACCATTGCCCTTTGTTCTTGTAGCCCTTAAACAGGGAACATTCACATATGAAAGGTAATAAGAGTTATGAGTCCTTTTAGTTATCTTTTGGCATTACACCAGATATTACCTTATCTTATTGGTGAGACCACAGTAAACCCGTCAATGAGCAATGCAGTTAGAAGTCAGGACAAAGAAGGTTTTTAAGCTTATAATGAAGTATAATGAAGCAATCACCTGATTTTTCAGGTAGTGTTTTTCTTTCCTTCACTGATAGCTGACCAAACTCAACACATGGGATCCAGTGAACCAAAAATAAGTTTGCCATATGTGTCTACCACGACTGATGTTTGCCATGAGTTTCCCTTACAGTCAACCATTGAAGAGACACTGGAATTCATTCATTAACCTTTGAAAATAGAAAAGGTCACTGTTATATTCTTCCCATATTGAAAAAACTATTTGGATGGAGATTTAGCCTGAATTGTGCCCAATGTCACTGTATGAACAGTAGAAACTGGTTCCTTAGACAAGAAATATTTCCTTTTCCCAGCTCCAGGAATGTTCACCTGTGATCTCATTATAAGTTGGGGGAAGAGGATATGGGAACAGGCTTTTCATATAGCACAGGACTGCAGTTAAAAGCCTGTTCGTATCAAAATAAAACCCCAAACACACAGTCTAGCAATAAAGAAGATCTGATGAGAAAAATTACATGCTTAAATAAAAAGCTATCTTGTCGTCTACAATACATAATTTCTCAACAAAGAACTAAGGAAGGCATCCTAAGGGAATTATTTTGTAATTTAGGAACATTTTTGGTAAAATCATAAATCAAGAAAATAAAAGAAAAAATCTAATGGCCGTAAAACAATTAGTTGTTTCATATGGATTTTTCCCAATAATTTACATTAGGGGAAAATGTAAATAATAGAGATGCAAATTTTCACTTCTCTTTTTTATTCAAAAAGTTTCTTTCTTTTTTAATTGAACATTTTCAAATTCTCCAGATTGCAGAAAACCACTACAAAATAAGACTCACAGATTCCTATATTTTGACATACAAAACATTTAGTTCAAGCTACAATACTGTAGCTTGAATTTCAAGATTGACAGTGATGTAGAATCACTCAGCAGCAAAGTTTTTAGGAAATTGTGAACTGTAATAGTCCACTCAGTCCTCTTGAGTTTCCCTCAATTTTTTAGAGACATGTTTTATTAGCCAATTTTGTGCAGACAAAACTGTTTGAACACTACCTTCACTGAAAAGTCACTCAGCAGGTTTCAGATTGCTTTTAGCAAGTAATTTTTTGTTTTTAAAACTCATCTCTCTGATACCATCACCATTTCCATTCTTTGGTATCATCACCCCACAAGTGTCTAGCTTTGAGCTTCCAACTCCTTTATCAGCCTGGATTCTTTTCTCACAGCCATGTTTTTCATAAATAGGTAGATATTTGCCTTGTGCTGGTTTTGGCTGCAGTAGAGTCAGTTTTCTTCACAGTGACTGGTATGAGGCTGTGCTTTAGATTTGTGCTGAACACAGGATTGATGACAGAGATGTTTTTGTTATTTCTGAGCAGGGTTTATACAGACCCAAGGTTTTTTCTGCTTTTTGTACTGCCACTCTGACAAGGGAGTTGGGGGAGCATGGCAGGTTAGGAGGAGACACCGCCTGGATAGGTGACCCCAACTGATCAAAGGGATATTCCAGATCATGTGATTTTCACATCATGCTCAGCATATGGAGTGGGAGGAAGAAGGAGGAAGGGGGAACATTTGGAATGATGGTGTTTGTTTTTCCAAGCCACTGTTACATGTGATGGGCCCTGCTCTCCTGGGGATGGCTGAAAAACCTGCCTGCCCATGGGAAGAAGTTAATTAATTCCTTGTTTTGTTTTGTGTGCATGCATGATTCTGCTTTCCCTATTAGACTGTCTTTATCTAAACCCACGATTTATTTTTATGCTTCAGATTCTCTCCCTGATCCTGCTGATGGGGAGTGAGTGAGTGAGCAGCTGTGTGGGCCCAGGTGGCTGGCTGGAGTTAAACCACAACACTTGTGTAAAATTATTTACATCATCAAAAACTCCAGATTCCAGTAATGTTTATAAAATCCGTATATCAATTCTTGAACTGCTGCTGCTTCTGCTTACCTCTATTTCATAATTTTTCCACTTTTTTCATTAATGTGATGAGAGAAGTGACAAGCATGACAGATATGCTCCAAAACCTAAATTTTAATTTTTACGTATCTTTGAAGCTTGATTTCTAAATTTCCCCTAACTGAGACAAATGCATTTGTTTAGTATCCCCTCACTGAAAAATATTCCTCACACTGGATTTATCAGGTAATTTTAGGATCTAAGTTGAAAAAAAATAAAAAGAAAGAAAGAAATGCACACTGACCCTTTGTATTAGTACATGGTGGAATGCAATTCAAATAACAAGTATTGCTATGGAGATTGATTTTGAAAGCTTTGGTCCTAGACTACAAGAAAACTGTAGGAGGAAAACTGAAAATGTAGAGACAGTGGTGAATGGATATTACATACTCTGAGGTGAATATTGGAAACTGAAAGATATTGAGAAATCAAAGAGACAACTGAAAATATAAAATTTTTTTAAAATCTCAGATTAAGGAAATGGCATTGTTAAATTGTGTTGATGGTAGAGGCAAAAGTAACAAACAAAAAAATCTGTTTCCAGCAACTATTATAAAGCAGGTATAGAAGAATTGGGTTAAGATCTTCTTTCAATGTAAGAAAGAAAATCTTTGTGCGGGAAGAGAAGACCTTTCTCAGGAACAGCCTGTCCTACAATGATCCAATGCACTTTCAATTTTGGTACAAATCAAATGTCTTTAAATATTTGAATCAGTTCTAAAAAATAGGAAACTGCTGCAGAGTTCATTTTATGATGGCCCTCTGATTCTGCCATTCTGCTCTGCAGTTTTATTTGCTTCTTATCTATTTAGTTAGTGTTCAGTACATTTCTGAGAAGCTATAAATAATAAATACGATGCATTTTTTAATGTACCTTTCTGTGGATCATTTTTGCTTATTCCTTTAGTGAGTTGCAATGAGTAAAATGCAAGATTTATGCCATTGTTCAATGAAAAGGAGATTTGTATCCACATATTTATCTGCATATGCATCTGCATATTTAAAGGTCACTTTTTAGGACTGTGATGTTTTCCTAAAATCTTGCTAATGTTCATAACCCTCATTCAGTAACTGACATATGGCATAGCCATCTGAGTATTTCTAATTCTTCAGATCATTTTGTTAATTACTTTCCTTCTGCAGACCATGGCATTAACTTATTATTGCTTAAATTTATAAGAGAAATACTATCTTTGACTATGAGTAGTCAATAGAATTCTTCACCCAAGGTTTGAATAAACCTTACTGGTTTTATCCTTCTGTCCAAGTAGTTGCAGTTTAGATTCTTACCAGGTTTGCAAATCATCTACTATATAGGCTTTCCTTGACTTCCACAGCTGTAAATTTGCCTGTTACATACCTACTGAGGACACTACTCATTCATTTCCTTGATCCAGGAAATCCCTCTCCTTGTGTAAACTCCCTAGATTTTTTGTCTCACAAACATGAACTTCTTATCTTTGTTTCCAAGTGTTTTCACTAGCCCTTGAAAGTAGTGCTAGTGTATCATCAAATATAACTTTGTCTTTAGTACTCTCAGATTTTGACAATGATGACATGTCCTTCACAGATACTTTTGAACATACACATGCACTCAAGCTGTCTCTCACACTGCTCTTTATGTTTCGGGTACACTGCTCCTCACACCTACCTTATTGCTTTAAAAAAATCCTGAAAATTATCTTTATTTGAGCTAAGAAAACTCCCTCTCAAGCTAATCAATATTTTATGGTATTTTAATTATTTACATCTTTTTTCATTTGTTTCCTCTACTTTTGAACTGAAATTATGCATTCATTTGTAAGATGACATAGGCCATCTAGCTGGTTAAATTGTTCCCAGACAATTGAGATATCAGTCAAGGTCCATGATTTCCCTTATAAACTAAATTTAAAAAAAAAAAAAAAAAAGCAGAGCAAAACAAAACTAAATTTAATGACTTCTATGATGATTAAAAATGATAATCTTATCCTGAAATTCTTATTGCTTAGATTAACTGTACAGCGATAACTAAAGACGAGAGATGTAATAAATGTCACCAATGAAAAATATTGTCAGATAATAAACAGATTTACCTGCTGCCCAAAATATGTTTATTCTGAATCTTCAGAAAAATCATTGGCTAATTTGTGATGCAGGAACTTTTTCTAAACCACCACATTATCTCAGCAGATAATTTAAAAAGTAAACTAATTAACCTTTCTAAAACACCTTTCTAATTAATCATGTCTTTCATAGTTCCATTAGCTATAGGACCAACCAAGTCCAAGCACTCATATTTAATTTCTCACATATTGATTTATAAAGGATAGTTTATTGCCTCTTGCTCATTAGCAGCTACAAGCAGGACTCCTGCAGGAGGTTATACCTCTTTTGTAATTAAATCACGTTAGGATATCAAAATATAATGCAGATGTTTAACAGTAAGTTGAGATTTGTTGGAAGAGCTAGTAAAATTTTAAAACATCAGTAAAGTGACAGGTTTTAGCTGATCTAGCTGTTTTCTTCCTTTACACTTTCCCACTTCATATTTCTCAATGTAGTTATTCCAGAATTGGTGATGAATTTTGCTTCAAAGGAAAACTTACTATCTTATGCAATGTGTTATATTGAATTTTAGCTCTACAGTCTCTGTTATTTAGTATCTTGAAACAGTACACAATATTTCAAGGTGTTTAAAAAAAGAACTTTGGTCTCTGAACATATTTTTTCTGAAAGAAAACTTTCCAAAGTAGTCAAATTCAATAGAGAACAAAAGCTTTTATCTGTTACAGCTCCAAATTTTCTTCAGACAGAATAGAAAAGGAAGAATATTCATCATAGCCTCATGCAAACTCTTCTCAAGAGGTAATGAATCAAAAAGCATTAATTTTTTATTTCATTTTATTGTGAAGCAGTAAACTATATTGCAGCATCTGTGGGACATACTTATAAAACTGGTTAGATCATTTAGCCAAATGAATTCAAGAAAATCAGAATGACCTAAGCTCAAGGAGACAAAATACTGATGACTTCTTTTTCAGTCTAAATTTCATTTAGTGTTTGTAGCTTAGTTATTTTACAGAAAAAAAAAAAAAAAACAAACAAAAAAGCAAAAAACATACACCACATTTAGCAAATGAATACTGCCTATGCTTTTAAATACTTTTATATATGTATACATTGCAGATTGAAAAAAATGAATCTTTTCTGAATGTCAGTATCCTAAATTGAAATTTCAAGAAAAGAACTACATCAAAAGCTGTGGACCTTGACCAAATTATCAAGCAGTTATTTAAAAACATTTAAGTCAACAGAAGCATAAAACAGCAAAGCCAAAACTGCAAAAGAGATGTAAGAACAGGCAGGTTTTATAATCATGTTGTTCTTTCATGTCAGTTCAGTACTCTCTTCCATTTCTGTCTAGGATTTTCCAATGGCTGAATGCAGGTGAAATTTATTGTTTCTGAGGAGAAACAATAAATTCCAGTAAAGAAATGAGGAAGGTCTGTCCTTGCTTTTATTTACAGTACAAATTCTGTTATAAAAGTATCTTTTTATAGAATGCATGAAGAAAAAAAATGTAAAAAGAAGACACATTCTGGAGAAAGGAAGAACTACTTTCAATAGAGGAGGATCAAGAAAGGAAACATTTAAACAAATTTTACAGATGGAAGTCCATGGAACCTGATGGAACTCATAAGTGCAAAGGGAGAAGGCAAATATCATTGCAAGGCCATTCTCTTATCTTGGGAAGGCCATGGTGACCAAGGAAGCTCCCTGAGGACTGGAAGAAAGAAAGAAGGAGGAATAGATGAACTACAGGCAAGCCGACTGATCCCTGAGAAAGTGAAGGAGCATATAACCCTGCAAACCACTTACAGCACTGGAAGTAATTGGAAGTTGTCAGCATGGATTTCTGAACAGGAAATCCTGCTTGACAAACCTGATAGCCTTCTATGATGAAATGAGTGGCTTGGTGGACAAGGGAAGAGCAGTCTACATAGATTGTTTTGACCTTAGCAAGGTTTTTGAAATCATTGTCCATAGCATCCTCTCTAAAAAAATGGAGATAATGAGGAGAAAAAAGATCAGTGAGGCCCCAAAGAGCCTGCTCTAGGTGACCCTGCTCTGACCAGGGGGATTTCCTGATGATGATGATTTCCTGACAATCTCAGTGATTTTGGGATCGTGGGATAGCAAAAGAACAGGGTCACACAGCTGTTAAGCAGGAAAATGGTATTCACTGTAGTAGAGCAGTAAGGTGTTTGTGTTAAGACTAATGTTAACAAAGCACTGTCATTAGCACACTTTCAAGAAATCTGTCTGGAAGTGATGAGTAGATGAGGATGCCTTTGGTCCTGGAATCACTTGGCAGAGTGATAGCACTGAATAATGTATTCACAGGATGCCTGATCTGATCATCTGAGAGTTTTATTGTTGTGAAAGCATCCTCTTTTTCCAGAGGAAATCTCAGAAGGTTTCACATGTGTGAATGACAGATTTGGGTTACTGTCCTTACTAGGCTGTGGTAATCAAGCTGCTTCATAGGTTCCCACAGAAAGTCTTGGTCAAGTAGTTACCTTGTTCTTCTCACATTGTTCACATGGTTACCTAGCTGCTGTTGACCTTGCCAGGCTGTACTACAATGGTCTCTTATGTAATTCCACCTTTATCACCTGTGAAACTTTGAGGTGTGATTTATAACTCACTGTGTTATTTTTTATGACCAGAGGCTTCTCAGGTCATACCCCATAGGATGTTACTCAGGATAAGGCCAGAGCCAAGTTATACTGCCTTCAGCCTAAACAGTCTGAAAAACAAACAAACAAACAAAACAAACAAAAAAAAAAAAAAAAAAAAAACCAAAAAAAAAAAGTCTCCTTTTTTTCACAATATATTTTGGCAAATAAAATATTTAAGTGTGCAAAGTCAGGACCTGAAACACTGAGCCTTTCTCACTGTGCAGCAGAACAAAAGGTAGGTGCAGGAGAAAACCACTCATGGTCATTGTAACCCTGTTCTGTTCTCTCTAGCCTGTCCATTGAGCCATCAAGGAGGGTCATCAACTAGAAACAACAGCTGCACTACAAAAACCTTCTCAGAGCTTTTTCAGAGTAATAACATCAAAGCAGCCCATATCCTCCATGGTATGGTAACATTCACTGTTTTATAACACATGCTTAAAATAATCAGAGAACAATAACCATGGGACCAAATTCTGAGATCTTTTATTTCTTAGACCTTCTTTTTTACATTCAACTGAGTGTGTAATTTACAACATTGTGTCTGTGTGTCACCTCCAAACTTGACCTGAAGTGTCTGATCCCATAGGAAATAACATAAAAGGATTCAATTACAGAAAATATACTCTATCACAGTTACCATATGTTGTTTACCAGAGTCAGAGTTAAGTGATCAAGGAAACTCTTGAGTATGTCTAAACATGTGGGTAAGATTTATAGTGCTGCAGTGCATATTTATTCAAGGTCTCTGTGATACATTACATATTTAGCCAGATTATGATTGCCTTCAGTGTATAGCTGCTTGATCAGAAAACCTGCTCCATGATTCATCCCCTTATCTGGTTAATGCTGAGATCATGGTGTTCAGTACTCCAGCAGAAGTAAGGGGATGGTAAGTGAGGAAGCAAAGCCTGAAAAATTAGGTGCTGTCATCGAATGAAAGGGTGATAAGATAAAATGAAGGAGAGCACTTGAACTAAAAAGTTCAGCATGCCTTCTTGATATGGATTGAGTGAAAATATATAATTTCCTGAGGTACCAATGGGTAAAAAGATGTGTTTCTCCAACTACTGAGCCTAATACTAAACTCAGTTGTTTAAGGAAGCTTTAAGATAAGGAAACATCTATTAAAATGAAGACTATCTGTCTGAGCTTCACACTGAATCGCTCTCTGTCCTTACAGAGAGCTGGAGTAATCATGTGCTGATTTTAACAAACCACACAGATTCCCATACACTGAGTGGAGATTATCTAACCCAAAACATGTCTTCAAAGGATACATCTACATCCATGCTAATCCTCTAGGGCCCCCTTTTTTGTCAATAGTGAGAAAATAAAATAGTGAGAAAAGGAGGTACTTCTAAGGCAGTATTGATTTCACCTAAGATTGATGTTTTAAAATAGGTCAGTTGAATTGTACCCTGAAATTGCTTATTTTTCTTCCTTGACTCAAAAGGAAACAATTATGTCAGGGTTGTCTGGTGAAGATGTCTATATTACAAACGTCTAAAGTTTGATTAAAGGACTCACATAACTTTTTATCACTAAATACCCTAAGAAGGTACTTTGTTAGCCCTTCTTACCAGGATCATTTTCTTCAGGTGCTTTTTTAGCCATGTATAAGAATACTCTGCAAGCAGAACACAAACATTTTGAAAATGTAAAGCAAGTCTCTATTAGCTGGTTGACACAAAAGTTAGCCAGGATGGAAGGAGTGGCTAGTGTAAGCAGTATTATGTTCCTAGTCCCAAAAAATGATCTTAAAGGTCTTTGCTAGTTAGTTAAGGTTTGGTCAGGAATTAAAATGGTCATCCTCCACCGCTCTCTGAAAGAGATAATCAAGTTACTGAGTTGCCATTTGTTATTCAGTTCTCCGGGTTTCTTTTCCTCTATAATTTTCTGCCTGTCCATGGTGGTGTTTTTCTTCTTTAGTCCTTGAAAAACTAATGATGTCTACTCCAATGCTCTCTTTCTATCTTTACCTTTCTTCCCTTGTGTGATGCCACTGTATAAACTTTCTCATTAGTCTTTTTCACAGTTTAACAAATTCTTCAGAGGTATAAATTGAAGATATTGAATTTGGCCATGCCAAAGCTTGCACCCCTGGACCATAAACAGGTGGGACTGGACACATGGGAGTAGGGCTATAAAGTGGTTACAGGGTGCTATTTGCAGAAAAATGTGAATTGTTCACTGACATTTAAAGGCAACACTCATCCACACACCTACAAAGATATCAAATGATGGTTAATAAGTGTCATTATAACTGTTGTAATTATACCTGTATGAATAAGTTATAAGACCCACAGATTAATTCTGCAGGAGGGTAGGAGTTTGGGGTCATGTGTAGGACTGCTGAGAGTCTGACCTACTATTCTGTTTAAGGGCAGTGACAACTAAAATGTCTGTGTAAAGAATACTTGCACATTACACTGAATTATTTAACAACTTTTTTGTGAGAAATAAAATTTGCTATCTTAATTCCCATTTTACTGACACATGCAATTATGCAAATTTGTATAGTTAAGTTGTATTTTTTCATTAAGCAATTCAGATATGAACATGTCTCGTGGTTGTTACTCATAAATTGCTATTAGTTAAAAGGGGAATGACATTAACAGAATGATTCAAGGGAATATGGCTATGGTCAGGACTAGATATTTAAAGTTTATTCATTAAAACCTTTGGGATGATGAGCAGTTTCTTAAAATACCTGATAATACAGTATTCAAGGATCATTTTAAATTGAAAGCAACATGAAAAAATTAGTAGATATTAAAAGTTTTGGTGGGTTTGTTTTTTGGATTTTTTTTTTTTTTTTAAGATACCCTTCTCATCAGAGAGTAAATTCAAATTAGACTAACCCAGACTGCTTTCCCTGTTTGGGTTTTGTGAGTGATCTTATAGACTGCTGTCAGCTGAGCTTTAAGAAACTATGATAGTAGGATCTTCTGGGTATTTTGTTAATATCAAACTGATTTTTGTCATACATTTTAATTTTTCTTTCTTTCTAATTAAGTATAGTATTGAACTCTGAATTTTAACAAGACGGAGTATAAAACCAGAATTGCTAAGGCATTACATTTCTGCATTCATTGATTTAGCATATGCCTAGTTTTCATCTGGTAACATAGAGACCCTCCAGGCAAAAAAAAAGAAAAAAGACTATTAAAGAGATGGACAGGAATATTTTGACTCTCAGCTCAAAATGTCAAAAAGCCTTGCTGGGCTGGTTTGGTTTGGCCTTTCTCTGTACTACATTGTGTATGTCTATATATAGTCTATATATAGTATATATACCATGCATATCATACATTTTTTCACCATTTTATATTGATAGTCAGAAACATTTTGGGGTTTGCATCATATCACTGTGATATGAAAGAATATTTCTGTGGCTCTTTCTTTAGAAATGGTGGGATTTACCTTAGTTGATTTTGGCCATCCGAGAACCACATGGGTTCTGCTAATTTTGTGTGATGTAATGAAGACAGATAAGCTTAGCTTTTGGGTGGGATTTATTTTATCAAGCTTTAGGTGTTTGTAATTTTGATGTCCTTGCATGAGTTAGGTCCTCAGGTTTCCATTACACTCAGATTCATTCTAGTTGTAAGTCAATGGAGTAAATGACAAACTTTAGATAAACCTCCACTCTGTTCACTTTTTTTAACATTCATTTTACTTAATAGAAATTTAATTTTACTTTAACAGAATTTTACCTAAAATTATGTTGTTCCAACACCCCTGTTTGACTAATTATTGGCAATTCAGAATTTAATTTAAGTTTCTATTGAGTTTTTCACAGATATAAAAGTGATAACTAATGTTGCCCAGTGATTTGTTTGCCTGGCTTTTTGGCTCCTCCTAGGTAATATGGTGATTTAAGGGGTATTTGCCTTTTTCCTGACCATGGAGGTAATTGGGTGTCAGAGACTGGAAAAGTTGATCTCTCAAGACATTTTGGGATGCATGTGTGTGTGTGGGAGGGGGCAGGTTGGCCTTTGCCCTGGCACCCACCCAACCCCCCAGCCTAGAGCCTGCACCCCAGCCTGGCACAGCTGCCAATCACTGGCAGCGCCCCACTCTTGCCTAGGCCAGCTCCTGAGTGGCCAAATGACCAGAAGTCCCACGTGGAGGGAGAGCCCATGGAGGCCCAGGGATTTTTAAGGCTGAGCATGAGGCAAGCACCTGCTTTGACCCAATACCCTGTTCGGATTTTCTATTTGGTCACTGCTGGAACCTTGGCATTTGTAGCTATATGTGTGGTTTTCCATACTGTCCTAGGTTACAA
>VXAC01000915.1:0-77455 GCA_013399225.1 Rhipidura dahli
TTCTGCCCTTGCTGGCCCTTGCTCGCTCACTCCTCACTTGCCGTCTTGCTGGGCACTTTGCAGCACACCGGCTCACCTCCGAGCTTCGTGTGTAGCCTGCCCTACCTCCTCACCCGTCCCAGTCGCCACCTGTCCTGCCTCCCTGTGTCCCGCAGTACACCTTGCCTGCTTCGTCTTTTCGTCCCTGCCTGAGCCACCTGCGTCCAAGCTCGCCCACCGCCGCGATCCTCGCCGTGACCGTGTCCAGGGTCCCGCACCTCCCTGCCGATGCCCTCTCACCTCGAGTGTGGCCGCCCGTCGCCGCGGGAGCTGCGCCTGTGGGGCCGCGCCTGCCCGAGGGCACACTCCCCACCTCGTGGACGTCGACGGCACGCCCCAACCCTCCGGTGGTAATGCTTCTTCTCTGTCCCCTCTCTCTCCCCCCGTGTCCTTTTTCATTTTCCTTCCTTCTTTTCTGTCTTTGCTGGCCCTCTCTAGTAGGGCAACTCCTTTTTGGTTTTGGTACCAGTAAACGGTTCTCAGATAAAATGTTAGTCGCGGTTGACTTAATTTCTTTCTAGACCATCTATCTTCAGAAGAATTTCTTGCAGTTCCCCACAGTGGAATGCAGCATACATTAACATCAGTTCAAAACAAATATTTAAATCAAAACTTATATATCCGGGGTAGAATAAGGACAGCTAGAGGCACCCATGCGACTTAGTTACTGGATGGCATACTTCATGGTTGTCTGTAAAGTTCCTAGGATCATAAATCTTAAACATTCAGGACTTCACCCAAAAACTTCCATATTAGTGAATTTGTGAGATGATGGACAACTAAGCTGTGCGAAACAAGGTAGCATAATCAATGACCTGAAAAGTAAAAATGCTGCCAAACTCCTGATAATAATTAGAAACAGCAAACTGACTCCAAACTGAATTAGATTCATTCAGGAATTTATAAATAGTATTGTTAAAAATAAGAATGTGAATGTGGAAAAGACTGGAAGTTCAATGATACCATCTATTAAACCTTAGTAAGAACCTCCTGAGAAATAAAATCAGATGTTTCAATTCAAATGTGACTTTACTTCCATTATTTAGCCATGGCTGGAGAAAAGAATGAACACAAACTAAAGCACAGCCAATCAGATCTTTTAAAGCTTTATATAAGGTAAGCCTTATGACTTAGCCAGTGCTTGAGCAAAGCTGTTAAGTGTTAATGCATATAATCTATCTAGCCAGCTAACTAGTTTAATCCATCACACAGTGTGTGAAAACATAAAAGCAACCCAGCTGTGACAAGTTAATAGCAGGGTGAGGCAGTAAAACGGTAACAAAAACACACTTTGATTAATGATTCTGAATTGTCCAGCTCTAGTATAGATGGCTTTTGTGTAGGTTTATTTAGTGGCCAATCAATGCAAAATAGATCTGGTGATTTAAAGCATTATACCAGATCAGAAATGTTGCCCCACACTGATAAAAACTAGGGGAAATACCACATTTTCATAGGAAGTAAAAGTAGTAATTCATATAACTAGACCTACTTTAAAACACACCAAATTCAGTGGTTATTCCAGAGGAGGCATGTTAGTAATTTGACTGAAGTAAGAACCATTCCATACTATTAGTCAAAGAGGCAAGGAAAACTTTCTTTGACCTTTAAAATGTGAGAGGCATTTCCCTTTCCTTGTATCTCAGTTTCCATTTCCACAACCCTACATGAGCCATTTCCAAATAGGGTCATGAAAAAAAACCTGTAAAATGTCAAATGAAAGCTTCCTTTCCTGGCATCTCTTAAATCTGTGGTGTTTTAGATACCCCACTTAAATTTAAAGTAAGCACACAAACTCTGGGAGACATCAGAGCACCGAACAGTCATCATTACTACTCTTTCAGTCCACAGTCTTTCCTATTAAAAACACTATTGAATAAATACACAAAACGGTCACTTTGATCTCAGGATATGGGAAGCTTGAGGAAATACCTCTCAATCTGAGGACTTCAGGCATTTGTTACATCCTAAGGGAACACTGCAAGTACCAAGCTGTGTCTCTTCTTTGCATTTTTCTTCCCAAATAGGTGTCCTACCACTCTGCAAAATACTTGTAATAAGGTAAAGATTATTCCTAAGTATGCTTCCTGTGGGAACTGTTTGGCAATTGAACTTGTAACAATGAAAAGGGCAATGAAAGAAGATAAAACACTAGCTATAAGACCTTTCACATTTGCTGAGCATTAAGGATGACCAAGAGAAAATCTTCTACATGCCTGTAGAGTGGAAATAAAAGCTAGAACCAAGCATGTAGAAAGCGAAAAAAAACCACTTTGTTTTCTGCACAGCAAGAAGTTGCATGGATTTTGCTGCTGTATGACATCATACTGCATGACTTTGGCAAAACACCTTTTTAGCCTGGAAGATCAGACTAACAGTTGTCCGTCTCTCTCGCTTGTGCACAATGCCCAGTTACAGCAGGCTTTCAGTTTGAGATGTTTGATAACGCTAACCCCTCCGACCTGCACAGCTGGGCATTGTGTGGACTTCCATGAGCAGGGCCCAGGGGAAAGTGATGAATGCACCTTGCCAACAAGGAGCAGAGTTATCAAAAAGAACACAACATCCCATTTCTCTGAACTCCGAAGGAATCACAGAACTGGAGATCGTTATTTCAATCACAGTTTCAAGTATCCTGACTATCCACTGCATAGCACATGTAGCATTCCTTTTGCTGCAACCCTGTGTGTGGTTTCTGTGGTTGCTTAAGGCTTACTGCTCATTCTCTCACCCTTCAATGCCACCTTCTCCATTTGCTGTCATACAGACCTCTATCCAAACATGTTTCAACATAAGTTGCATTTCACTCTCTACTCCTGAAGTTTTGAATATCTCTCATTCTTGTCTTTGCTGTGAGTTGCAGTGAAGTGTACAGTGACTTCATAAAAAGAACCTAACACTTCATAAGTGATATGATCAATAATAGTGCTGCACAAAACAGTCCAAAACAAGTCTGTAAAAACAAAAAATGCATCAGAGTTCACTTCTGACATCACAAGGTGTAAAACAAATACATTATAATGGTCCTGCTGCAGAGGCCTGTAAAAGAAGTTGTAAGTGTATAGACTTGAAACAAGAATTTGTTTCTTAGTCATTGCTAGATATATGGCTATTTGGCGGTTTGTGATGGTTTTTAGGCAAAATAATAACAAAATTCTGTGTGTAAAAAGTAAAACAACTCAAACTTGGGATATCTGGCAAATTTTTAGGAGAACAGTACCACAGCTTAATTGTCAGCACAGCAACTAGCAGCATAGAAAGGCTGTCATGTAAAGTGACAACATGACATGCCTGCAAATAGCATAGCTGTCCTAAAGAGAACTAAATTGGCCTGCCTGTTTATAGCTACCCATGAGAAACTGCATGCTGTACTAAGTAAAGGCTGGTAGCACAATATTTCCATCTATCAGTTCTGAATGGGAATTATATCTGTCATCTCATCTAACACAAGTAGACTTCTAACTATGTCTGGAAATGAACAAGGGACTTTCTGTGTTGGGAACTGATACTAAATTGGAGTCAAAGGTTTTCAAAAAGGCTGTGTTAGAGAAGGATATAACCTGTATAGATTTGGCTCTACAGAGAAGAGAAGGAAAACTTAGTCACTGACTATTTCTGACAGTTGATAGTTCAAGACCTTTGTTACCTGACTTGTATTCTGAGCAGCCACATTCAGAATCAAATACTGAGACACCCATGACCAGCAATGCCTAAAGGATAACACCAGCCTACAGCTGTTGCTAATCCTTCAAGCACCTTTTGGAGATAAAAAAGTTCAGTGGGTCAACCTAACCTAGCCAGCTGTCTCCAAAAAAACACTTAGAAAGTCCTTTGAGATGCGTCAGATTACAAGCAGTGATTTGGAGAATCATCTGTGCCAAGTAACTGTAAGTGCTACTGGCAATGTCCAATTACATGCTGACAGAAACACAAAACACCACAACCCTGATGTGATAAACCAGCTTGAAAACCCTCATCTCCCAGTAGAACATGACTGAACATTCTAACAAATGAAAACAGCTAAATGGATGTGGCCCAGCTTGGCTGTTTCTTTATCTCTTTTTTAAAGGTTGGGTTTCTATTTTGGCTGCTACATGGAGTGGCTGATACTCATGGGAAAGGCATGGCTTCAGTAACATTCAGTGTGGAATTCAAAGTAGCCACAAGGACTAGGAAGAGGAGGTGCTAGAAGGACTTTTTTTTTTTTTTTTTTTTTTTTTTTTACAGGATATTTTGTTCTGGGCTTGATAAAATTGATGGCCAGTCAGCAGAGCACAATTAGAACAATGATTATAGTAAAGGGAGCACTGCATATGTCAAGATACAACAGTTCTTCCCAGGTTTTACCTACTAAATAAGAGTGTCTTCCTGGTGAATGTTCCATGAAGAAAGGGGCCAACATTTAAGATGCTAATTCATTGCCAGACAGAATATCATATAATACAAGTAAAATCTCTAAAGAAATTAGTTGGAAGGGACACATGTCCAAGAGAGTTTCAACAATATTGAAAGCAAAGAATTGATTTTGAAAAGCATATGTGTATTTTTTGAATAGGAGTGTTTTTTTATAAAATATCTGCTCTCATTACTTCTTTAATTATAAAATTACTTTTAAAATATGGTAATTAAAAATATAGAGGATAAGAATGCTTTCTTTCAGACAAACCATGAGATGAAGGAATGTGTTGCTTCTGATTTTCCCTTGAGTGAATGGGAATTAGAGGAAATCTGCTAGGACATGTGCTGCAGTTGCAAATATGATGTCTGAAAAGTTAAGGAGAGGCCTTCCCTGACCAAAAGAGAGGAAAATTTCACCAAACCCAGGAAAATTACTTAAATAAGAAAAAAAAAAATTTAAGAAAATCCAACATCTGTTTTTTTAAATAAAAAATGATGATTGAGATTTTGTGAGGTAACATTTTTCTGAAAATATTTCATCCTTTCCTTGCATTTTACTGGGGTCTGAAATTGTAGTCTGCCAGACCAATAAGCTTTTCCTTCAGAGAAAGGGAGTTTTTGCTGCAGAGTGAGAATGTAACTCTCATTCCACTCTGGTTAGTGGAAAACAGCCTCTAATGTAATTTTCTGTATTATTCCTAGGAAACATCAATGAGCTTTATTAAATATATCAGGTTTGTGAAAGAATATTCTTAACTACAAGTTCTTATGAAATTCACAAATTACTGAAACCAAACAGACATTACACAAATGAAGAGAATATTTCTGTGGGTTATTTTTTTCCCACAAAGAAAGAGGATGATAATCTAAGCACTGAGGTGAAGGAAACTGGCAAGAAAAGTACAGAAATAAGCAAAAAAGGAACATCTTCACATTTCATTAAGCAGTGTGGAAGGGGAAGGGGAAAGGCAAGGAGAAGGGGAAAATAAAGGAAATATACCTAGCTGAGAGAAAGTTCTGCCAGTGTGCTGAGATGCATACTTTAGCATACAGAATTTGCCAAGCTGCTACAAATGAAAACCTTGCAACAGAGGAGGGGGAGGGCATTGGGGGCAGTGGAATTGACAGCAATGAGCTTACGAAAATAGAACATTTGTATTTTGCCTGAGGAATAAGATTCGGTATTACAATATATTTCAGTGGTTGGAATTGCCTGAAGCTTTCAATCAGTATATTTATTGTTTATGAGTTAGTGGGCAAAGGACATCTACCAGATACTGACAGGATTGCAAAGGCCAGAAAGGAGAACAGCACTTCCAGCTGAAAAAGCAGCTGATATCCTACCTGTGTCAATGAGACCTTATTTC
The DNA here is from genome assembly GCA_013399225.1 of Rhipidura dahli. NCBI lineage: Eukaryota > Metazoa > Chordata > Aves > Passeriformes > Rhipiduridae > Rhipidura > Rhipidura dahli. Next base: position 5,805 of record VXAC01000915.1, read on the forward strand.
TTATAATGTTTGATTCATGGTTTTTTTAATGACCCCTAGTTATGACCCTTAGAATGATCCTTGGTCAGGGTTGCAGAAGTGAGAAGATAAATTCAAGTTCAGCTTGAGACCAAAATGATGGTCTAACATGTTCTCCTTCTCATTTATAACAAGATAGATTAAAAATTTAAAATTCAGAATTTGAATGCTTGCCACAAAGGAAGGAGATACATTGCTCAGAAGTAAGGTGTGAGCAGGCTGATTCAATCTGGTGCCCTGTTTTGGCTCATCTAACAATATAAGAAATTTATGCAAACAGTTCAGTCTTAATGACAATTTATCAAGGAATAGCTTAAAAAATAAAGAGAAATTTCTAAATTTAAGATCAATGAATGTGGTTAATCTTAAGGCTGTTCAGTATCCCTAAATTACTATAGGCTGCTGTTACACACTATAATAGCTTGCTGAGCATTTGTTAACTCCAGCAGAGTATATGTGCAATTATTTCTAATGAACTCCTCAGCCCCTTAGGAAAAACTAAAAGTCCTTTTGAATTGGTTCTACCTGTTGGCTGCATTAAATTTGGAAACAAAAGCCATACGTTTTCAAATCTCCCAATACGACAGGGCTCAGAGCTAGATTGGCATGTTTATTTTCAGAAAACCTCCCAGAGCATTTTAGGCATGGCCAAACTAATACATCTCTCCTTGACAGCTGAAGAACTTTTATTTCCTTAGCTAGAGTGTAACAGATTGCTTGCAGTTTAAGTCTCGATGTTTAGGTTGCACTGCAAAATGTGGCTGCCTGCTGGGGTTGTAAAGAGGTCCCATGCAGAGAGGGGAATTCTGGGAACATCTGCCCACATAAACTTTATGCAGCCAAGGAGTCAAGGGAACGAACAGCAATTTGTGGAAGGTGAGAGAAAATCATTTTCCCTTACATATCAGCAGACGTTCTACAAATACACTAAACTTTAAAAAGTCTGTCTGCTCTTGAAAGTCTTGATGATTTAACTGGCAGAACAATTTAATCAGAAAGACAGGACTCCATCCTAATGGGGACACTATTGTTTTTTCATTTTCAGAACAATTTTTATTTATGTGTGCTTTCAGGCATGCTTGCTTTGACTTTCCTCTATATCACAATGTAATTGGAAAACTACAGTGTCACATCAGAGGATTTCCATTTTCATGGCAGATTTACATGAGATTGCCTGTATCTGGAAGATTCTTGATCACCAGTCAAGGTAACAGCTGGTGCCCTCTGCTTCAGCTGTATTTGGACATTGGGGAATGTCATATTATCAAAATGTTTTAAGTACACCTATCAAAGTTGACATAAACTGGAACCTGTGACATCAGCCAAGCAGACTGCAGGTTTATTGCACGGTTTCACACCACTCTGCAGAAAGTAAGTTGTGCACAGGAAGTGAAACACTGAAATTATTCTAATGCTGACTGAAATTATTCTAAAACTGACTTAACTTTCAACTTTCCTAGACAGTATAGTTCATTTTAGGTTACAGAACTTCTTGGGCTGTTTCTGGAATTTTACATGTTTACTGTTCAACAGCCTGTAAATATCTTTCCAAGATCAGCCTTTAAAAGATTATGAGGCCCTAAACCACTCGTTTTACCAATATTTTATTTGCACTCATGAACTTAAGTAAACAAAATACACTTTAGGAGTACAAGTATTCTGCATGTGTTAAAAGGCTCCTTTTACTGAATCTACCAAAGAATACTTTAGTCAGTGGCTAGCATCAAAATCCTTGCAAAAACCTTTATATGGTGTTAGATCAAGAACCATTATTGGCAGAGTTGCAGACAATCAGAAACTTTTTTGGTATTTAAATCGAGAGTTTTCCTCATAAACTCTTAATTATACACAGAGATTATGCTAGATGCATGCAGTGTATCAGCAGCTTCAATAATTTCCAGTTGTTTTAGCCAATGATGAGTTCAAATGTTTTTTTTCATAATACCCATACTGACACTTATTTCATGACACATTATTATGTTCTAAAAGAATAAACAATGCATATCACTGAATAGGCTACAACATATAAGATGTGAACACTCCGGGTGCTCTTTTCACAGTGGATTTTCAAAAGGCTTTACAATTCCCACTTTGGCATAAAATTAGGCCATAGGTTGACTGAAGGCAGCTCCCAGACTGAGCTAGAGTTCTGCAGCTTGAATTTCTCCTTGCCAATCAGGAAAGCAAAAAGAATTTTAAGTGCAAACAGCTCATGTGTGTAGGAACAGATTATAAGCACCAGGTAGAAAGCAATGAATTCATAGGAATCAAATGTTGCAATGACGATGTTGCTGTTCAGCAGCCAAGTTATTCCCAAAGAAAAGAAGATAGATGTGAGCACTTCAGCAGGTATATTCTCAAGTCTTTTCCTGAATGTCCATGGCCTGCCCCTAGTACATCCCTCTTTAATCACTATTCTTAGAGCTAAGAATACATATTTGCAAAGGAGCTTGAAACATTTAGGACTAAAAGGCAACCTTAAGCTTAATGTTCTCACTCGTAGCTGACACTTGGGTGAAAGTGAAAGAATTGCAGTCTCAAGAATAAACAGAGAAGGCTGAATTTACTGCTGAATGTTGTGTGACCTTTTCAAGTACCTAGAATAGTAATCATTTAGAATTTGTAAACAGACGTCCCAGATGATGTTTGCTGTAAGTAACTCTACTTCATCCTCCGCTACAATACTCAGCAGGTGTCAAGAGCAAATTTTAGTGAAACTCACATGGATACAGCAGAAGTTTGGTATCTCATCCTAGCTGACACCCTTGGTAAGCCAAGTAAAACAAACCATGGTGTCTACGGGAAAGCTCTGTTCCAAAATAAGTTTTGTGAAATGTATCCTTATAAAGTTACTTCTGCTTTTCAGGAGAGAACTAATCTTTCTCTGTTTTTTCAAGTAATTTTTTTAATCTATGCTCTCTATTCAGATATCTTTGATAAGCACATGCTGTTATTATTAAAAAGTAATGGATTTTCATGTTTGTACATGAAGAACTAAAGATCTTTAGCAATGTTTCTCTTCTTTTTTAGTTTAGTCCAGGTTTATGTGCACTGCTTTGGGGCAACAACTCAAAGTCCCTGAGCTGATGGCATTCAGTCTGCACAAAGGAGATGGTAAGCAATTGCCTTTGTATCACTTGTTTTGTTCTGTTTTCTTTCTCTCCCTCTTCTTCCATATTGCCTTAGCTTATCAGACAATTTTTATATTAACTCATGAGTTGTCTTGCTTTCACTCTTCCTCTTCTCTTCCACCATCCTACTGGGCATGGGGAAGGTAGAAGGAGTGAGGAAAAGTCTGTATGGTACTTAGCTGCCTATGAGGGTTAACCTACAGCATCAAGATAAAGCACTAAGAATCTTTAAAACAGAAAATATATGATGGTAAATAAATAGAATTTTTTAGATATGTAGGTAGGGTCTTCTGTGTTACTGAGTGCACTATAGATGAACATGAACTATTCAGGTCTAGTGTTAAAAATCAGCTGCCTTTTCTGTTGAAAATAACTCAGGAGGGAAAGACCAAGCACACTGTTAGAAATCTTCACTGACAGGATGATCTGTCTTCATTTCCCAATGTCTTCATTGGGAAAGACTCCCCAGGAAAGTGGTCAGGACACCAAACCTGTCAGGGTTCAAGTTGCAACTGGACTACATTCTCAATCTCAGGTTTATTTTTAGTTAATTCTGCAAGGAGAAGAGAGTTGGACTTGATTATCCTTATGGGTCCCTTCCAACTTGTGATATCTTATGATTCCATGAACAAGCAATTGTTTATATATAAGCAGCAAAGCAGATTTTGTTGAGAGGACTACCAACAGCACAGCTCATGGCTCTTCACATTGTGAGCTACACTATTTGTCAGTCCTCTTCAAGTATATATAAAGAACCATGAGAAGAAGCATGTAAACTATTTGATAGGCACCATTTAATGTAAATCTGCACTCACACTGGAGTGCATAAATGTTTTGGTCAATACTTTCTTTCATTTAGATCACTCAACTTACTATGGTGCTGCACACCAAATAGCTGAGCAGCTCTGCAATATGTGTGCCAGGACTTACATTCCCTTGCTGGTACAGAACTGAATTATGTGTTTCTGAGGTGGTGTTCATAACAAAATCATCCCCAGTGTGTCTCTTTGTCTCATCCAATCACCAATAACCCCATCTGATTTACATCATTACCTGGAGCTGCTGAAATAGACTAAATTCAAAGATAAAAAGACAGTTAATCCATCACTTCACTTCACTGTTACTTTCTTACATTGGGTTACTGACCTATAGATGAAAAACACGAAATATTTCCATGCTCTGCAGGTAGCCTTTTAGCTCAAAGGAAGGTCTTCCTGAAGCCACTGAGTTACCTCAGCCAGTACTACCTCTGTTTTTGACAGGCACTCACCTTCTTCACCAAAGCTAATCTGACAGATGGGCTGAAAGCCAAGCCCAGAGGCTGATCCAGGCAAGACCAAACATCTGGAATCTTTTGTCAGGTGATTTCTGCTTTCACATTTGAGGGTAAATTTGTTCAATATCCTTTAGCATCTAATTAAAGAGGGGGAAAAAAAAAAGATAAAAACCCTAACAAAAATTTACAAAAGCCTGACTTCTTAAATTGAGCTTTGAAATGTGAATATATCTTCACTTCTGAAATCATCATAGAAGTACAAAAGGCAGAATTCATAAGGGGACTTCAGGGCACAGAAAATCAGATGTAACATGAAATGTCAAGGGTGAAACAAAAGCAGTTATTACTCTGGCTTCTCACAGTTATAACTGTGAATGCATGCATTTTAAACTCCAAGCTCCATTACATTGTAATCCTGCTTACCTACCCCTGACACCATGGAGCTGTGCTATTAATGATGTTGCTCTTTCTCAAGTCAGACCTAAACTTTTCTGTTTTGGAAAAATAAAGTAATAATTAAAATCTATGTGCTCCGTGTGTTTGCACTAAATACAGGCAGTGGTACCTAGAAGGGAAAAAAAGATTCCTTCTTTTGCTCAATGTGCCTTAATAGGACAAATAGGATCAACCTTTCCTAATATTTTATGCCAGTTTGAGAACTCTTTTTTTTCTTTCCACTAGTCAAGCCAACAAGAAATTAGTTCTGAAGATATAAAATTCACTGGAACAAGAAACCAGAGTTGCAGTTAGAACCTCATAGCAGTGAAACTGATCAGCCAACAGTTAGCTGATACTATGCTGTCCATTTGAGATACTTATGTTACCTAAAAGGAGAAAGGGACATACTGTGAGTGCAAGTTTATTGTCCAAGGACACAAAAGCAAAAGTTTTGAGATAAGAGTTTGGAGACTTCCTGTTGAGACCTCCGTTTCATTTACTACCCCATTCTGTCATCACCCCTTATATTGCAAAGTAACTTATTTCCTTACCCTAAACCCCAGCACGTTTCAATAAGAACACTATGATTGCAAAAAAAAAAAATAAAAGAACCAAATTCAAGCAGGTGATTTGACTGCCATGCATTGTTATACCAGCTTGTCTCAGTAGCATTTTTTACAATTGTTGACAGGTCAAAGAACCTTGGTGCACTGACAAGTGGCAGTGTGGCAGATCTCAGAGGGTCATGATCAGCAGCACAGCATCTAGTTGGAGGCTTGACATTAGTGGTGTCCCCAGGGTTCAACACTGGGCCCAGTATTGTTTAACTTGTTCAACAACAACTTGGATGAAGGGGCAGATACCTCCTCAGTGAGTTCACTGACACAAAGCCAGGAGGAGTGGCTGATACCCCAGGGGGCTGTGCAGCCCTTCAGAGGGGCCTTGACAGGGTGGAGAGATGGGCAGAGAAGAACCTTCTGAAATTCCACAAAGGCAAATGCAGGGTCCTGTATGTGGGGAAGAACAGCCCTGGGCACCACAACAGGCTGGGAGCTGCTAGGAAGCAGCTCTGTGGGGAAAGACATCGGGGCTCTGGTGGACAATAAACTGTCCATGAGCCAGCAGCATGTCCTGGAAGGCCAAGGAAGCCAATGGTGTCCTGGAGGGCATTAGGAAAAGTGTTGCCAGGAGGTTGAGGAAGGTGATCCTGTCCCTCCACTCAGCCCTGGTGAGGCCACATCTGCAGTGCTGTGCCCAGTTCTGGGCTCCTCGGAATAAGCAAGACATAGAGCTCCTGGAGCAGTTCCAAAGGAGTGGAAAAAAGACAAATAGGGGATGGGGGCATCTCCCTTATGATGAGGGAGTTGGGCCTGTTCAGCNAATTCAAGCAGGTGATTTGACTGCCATGCATTGTTATACCAGCTTGTCTCAGTAGCATTTTTTACAATTGTTGACAGGTCAAAGAACCTTGGTGCACTGACAAGTGGCAGTGTGGCAGATCTCAGAGGGTCATGATCAGCAGCACAGCATCTAGTTGGAGGCTTGACATTAGTGGTGTCCCCAGGGTTCAACACTGGGCCCAGTATTGTTTAACTTGTTCAACAACAACTTGGATGAAGGGGCAGATACCTCCTCAGTGAGTTCACTGACACAAAGCCAGGAGGAGTGGCTGATACCCCAGGGGGCTGTGCAGCCCTTCAGAGGGGCCTTGACAGGGTGGAGAGATGGGCAGAGAAGAACCTTCTGAAATTCCACAAAGGCAAATGCAGGGTCCTGTATGTGGGGAAGAACAGCCCTGGGCACCACAACAGGCTGGGAGCTGCTAGGAAGCAGCTCTGTGGGGAAAGACATCGGGGCTCTGGTGGACAATAAACTGTCCATGAGCCAGCAGCATGTCCTGGAAGGCCAAGGAAGCCAATGGTGTCCTGGAGGGCATTAGGAAAAGTGTTGCCAGGAGGTTGAGGAAGGTGATCCTGTCCCTCCACTCAGCCCTGGTGAGGCCACATCTGCAGTGCTGTGCCCAGTTCTGGGCTCCTCGGAATAAGCAAGACATAGAGCTCCTGGAGCAGTTCCAAAGGAGTGGAAAAAAGACAAATAGGGGATGGGGGCATCTCCCTTATGATGAGGGAGTTGGGCCTGTTCAGCCTCAAGAAGTATAAAAAATACCTTAAAAATTATCTAAAGCAGGGCATGTCAACAGCCAAGCTCTTTTTGGTGGTGCTGAGCAATAGGATGGGAGGCAATGGGCAGAAACTGATGCACAGGAAGTTCCACCCAAACTTGAGGAAGAACTTCTTCACTGTGCTGATGACAGTGCACTGGAACAGACTGACAGAAAGGTTATGGAATATTCCTCTCTGGGAATATTCAATAACCATCTGGATGCAATCCTGTGGAATGTGCTGTAGGATGACCCAGCTTGAGCAGGAAGATGACTCACTGTGGTCCTTTCCAGCCTGACCCCTTCTGTGATTCTGTAATTCTGGGAATCCAAGATCAAAAGATTTTGCAATCCATACAGGTATAAAGGCAGATTCAAATTCCATTTTGTTCTGTTGCATACAGCCTGTTCTGTTCCCTGCATACTGTATTTACAGGGCAGATTATGTTTACACAATCCAGACTTTTTAGAAGGAAATTAACACTGTAAGAGTATGGTTGTGATATGAGACTCATAATCTTACATCCATGATGAGTGTCTAGTGTGCTTAAACAACCATCAGAATTGTCCTGTATGGCTGTTTAGAGGTTCACTGGAGAAGCAGTTTGGATTATTAGAAAATTCAGATGAAACAGAATGAACCTGTAATCTACACTGAAACTGTAAAGTGACAGTGACTTAAAAGGAAAAAAAAATACATCCTTGGCTCCAGATTTCCTTCCTACCTCTTTTTTGAATAATTGTATGGCAGGGTTTCTATACCCTAATCCATTTACAGAAATACTGAGTATGCATTACACATCAAAATAAATAATTCCCCCATATCCTTGTACTCCAAAATATACAGTTAATTAAACTAATTTGTCAGTTTTTGTAATTTGGAAACTTTTCCTGTCATCCTCTCCAATCACTGCTTATTTAAATTTCATCCTTGGCCAGTTTCATGATAATGTTTATCTGCTCCAGAGGATTGGAAATGAGAGTAATACACTGCCATACCATTTAATTTCTTTCTTAAAGCTGGAAAAAGCAAAGCATCAACTGGCCAGTTAGATAACACAATGTCCCATGTAGGTTATTTGCTTATGATAGCTGGGGGCTAATTTAATTCCTGAGCTGCTTGTTTAATGGTTCTGAGTGGGCTTCCCTGCAGTTAAAAATGAACTGTACATAAAGTTTCTATAAAAACTGAATGAAAATTTTCTCACATCCGAGCAGGTTATATATTACTGCAACATACATTTAACATATTTCATTATCTGAATGGAATAGTAATTCTCTACTATTTGTATACAGGTTTTTTTATGGCATTATCTTCTAGAATAAAGACAGAAAAAAGGGAATATCAAAACCATATCAAAAACATACTTTTTTCTCCAAGATGTCTTGCTTAAGCTTTATTTCTGATTTCTATTTTAACTGCTTCTGAAAAGTCTAGCAAGAATTAATACAGGTTATCTAGGTCAAATAAAGAATTTTTTACATTTGCTTTCATGCTCAGTGTGTTTTATAAACATTACTAACATTGGTTAGTTCCAAAACCACTTCTGTCAGATGCATAGTGTGTGCTTCTGGTTTTGCCACTCTAGGAAATTGAAGGCTCATATGCAAAAGAGGATTTTTAATGCTCTTTCTTCTAATAAGAAAGTTCCAAACTCCCAGATCTGTGAAAATCCAAAGGGGCATTTGTCTGCAGACAAGTAAAGATATTTGCACATATCCTGTCTCTCCCTTGGGGAGCACAGTATAGAACACTATACAAGGTAAAAGAAGTTTATGTCCCAGCATTTTATCATAATACTGCTTCTTTTGGTATAATGTTCTCTACTGTGTACCAACTATATCTTTAATCAGATGGAAACCTTTAATATGCCATTCCTGCCTCTTGAGTGAATCTAGCTTTCAACCAACTTTGCTACCAACAGCAGAGGCATGTGCCAATCATTTCCAGTTGCCTTAGGTTGTGTTCTTACTTACATTGCTTGCCTAGCAAAGCAAAGAAAGAAGACTAAGCTCAAGAGAAAGGGATAGCAAAAAAAGGTACCACAGCATATGCTGGGGGTTAGGTTTTCTTTTTTTCTTTAAGGAATTTTCTTCCCCTTTGTTGTCAGAGAGCTGGTGAACAGTTGTCTGTTTAAAAGACAAAAGATGTAGCCAGGGCCTTTGGCAAACCATTGAAATGGTCCTGGGAGGGGAGAAGTGGTGCGGTATTTGCAGTTTCTTAGCCAGGGGTGGGTGAGTCTTGGCACAGTTGGGAGGGTGCACAGCTTTTTTGGATTTTTGGTGCAGGACTTCTTTGCCCAGGGGGACTCACTGCTACAGTTGATCCTTCCTTGCTGTTTCTCCTTGCAGTTGGTGGGCTGCTGCTTGCAGAAGTGGTCATTGGACTGGGGCATTTTGGCATCCGCCCTTGCTGTGAGAGAGACCCTCACCATCCCCCTGGGTGCCTCAGGGGAAACCTGGCCCGTGCCTCCTTCCTCTCTCTCTGGAGGAAGCATCTCCCAACTGCTTACTGGAGCTTTGCCTGCTGCTGCCATTACTAGAACACCACGAAGGATACATGAGAGACAGGAAAAACCTGGAACACCCATCCCCGCCACCTTCTCTCTCTCTCTGGGGCTGCCATTACCCCCTGGGCTGGCTCAGAGCTGTGCAGCCACTCAAACCAACAGCATCGCGGAAGCCACGGGGGAGTCACTGCAGCCCCGGGAACTCACACGGAGCCAGCAGCGTCCCGGCAGCCGCGGGGGAGTCACTGCAGCCCCGGGAACTCACACGGAGCCAGCAGCGTCCCGGCAGCCGCGGGGGAGTCACTGCCGCCCGCCCACTGCCACACGGGCCCTCCGCGCCCTCTGCTGGTTGTGGTCGCAACTACACCAAGGGGGAAAGCACTCGACGGGTGGGAAAAAGCCAATATCGGGGCTTCTCCGTTTTGTTTGTGTTGTTGGTGCTGTTTGTGTGTCTTGGTTGTTGTTTGTGTGACCATTCCAGGAGGTTCCCACCTTCCTTGGCAGACACTTGTCTTTTAAACCAGGACAGCATATGGCACACATGCATCAAAAAAACTCTGCTGTTTATAATAGGGCGGGGAACTGGAAAGACAGTGAAATATGAAGAATTTCACACACCTAATAGCAGTAGCTACTGATCAATACTACTTCTGCCATAGAATTGGAAAATCTGAATTTCTTAGTCTCTGACAGCAGAAGTATGGTTGGGGTTTTTTTGTCTTTTATACAGTGGCTTTAAGTCATTGCTGTCCCTTTGCCTGTAAGAACCTTTATTTAATTTCTGTATCCTTCTCAGACTCCTCTTTTTCTCTGAAAAATTTAGACTGCGATGCTGAAGAGCCAAAACAAAACTGCAGTTTGAGTATTTAACCTACTTCCTCTCTTGGCATTCACCTGGGGATCTCAGTCTTAACCTTGTTTCCACCCAGCAGTTATATGGTGATAACCAACAGCAAGCACCATTTTAATAAGAGGCATTTTGCCTTATTGTCACAGAGAGCACTTCTCCTTAGACTTAAATCTCTGTTGCATTGATGTTTTTCTTTTTGAGATTTGTGTGGACACCCTTGTGAACAGCCGTCTGGAATTCATTTGCTACTATACTAGTATATACTGGTGTATTAGTATTTTTCATGTGTCTTCCACTCTTCCAAGTCATCTGATGAGGTGTCATCTCTCCATTTGAATGCAAGTGGGCATCCAGGACTCACTATTGACATCATGTAGTAGGGAACTCTCAAAGTGTCCTTGCAGTATTGTGATTCTGATGAAGTAACTCAGTCATTAACAGCTGACTGAGGGTGGATGGAATGGAGCTGATCTCCTTCACAGGATTTGTATGCTGCTGTGTTTTGGATTGGTGACTAAACCAGTACTGACAGCACACCAGCATGGTCTCTGCTGCTGAGCAGTGTTTGCACAGCACTGAGCTTTTCTCTTTTTTCCATCTTCTCTCCTCCAGTGAGTAGGCAAGAGGCTGAGAGGGGAAGCAGCCAGCAGACTTGACCCAAATTAAGCTAAAGGACATTCTGTACCATATAACATCATGGTCAGCAATAAAATCTGGGGGAAAGGAGGAGGAACTATGTACACTCATGGCTGCAGCATTCACTTTCCTAAGCAACCATCACAGCACTCTGGGGCTCTGCTTTTCAGTAACAGGCTAAACACCTCCCTGCCAGTGGGAAGAAAAAATTTCAATTTTGCTTTGCTTACATGCTCAGCTTTCCTTAACCCATTAAACCAACTTTCTCACAAAGTACAGTCCTTCTTGGTTTTGCTTTTTGTATTCTTTTCTATTCCAACAGAATGGGGGAAGTGTCTGTGTTGTTCTTACCCACTGGACAGGGACAACTTACTACAAGAGTAGGAATCCTCCAGATGGCTGTAACAAGTGTCATATTACCTGGCAAATTGTGTCTTATATTACTATTTTTCCAGTGAAACATGCAATGTTTTGTAACCTGTTAACTTTAGACAAACAGTCTTTCATGGTATTTCTTTCACACTGACCTGTCTGACAGCTACAGCTGAGAGAGTTTAGAGATAGCAGTCAAGAAAAAGAAGATACTGCTTACTTTACTTCCAACTTTACACAGCAGTTTTCAGTGTAAACACATGACGTTACCACTACTCAGCAACACTGAGTATCTATCAAATGGTAATAGTTAAGTTAGTGGTTTCCTCATGAAAATCCTAAGCTTCTTAGCTTCATACTTTGATCCTCAAAATTCCTGAAATTATTGTTAGAAACTGGCAGAAACTTGGTATTGACCAAATAATACCTTAATATTTGGCCTCTCCTGGGGTAAGAATTTGACTGGCTGTCATGAAAAAAAATGTAGAAAAATATTGAGTTTATCATCAACTATTAAATGAATGTGTCAACTAATGAAGTCAGCTTTATGGTTATCACACAGTTCTAGATCCCCCTGAAGATTTTGATACCATGAAACAGATACAGGTGTGAGATTTTTCTTCCTTTATGCAGATGTGCATACATTATGTCTCTCTGGTATACTGACTTTTTCCAGTGAGTTCATCCTAACCTAAAAAATACAGATTGTACACGGTTTCATAACTCTGTGTTTTAAGTATCAAATCCCATTTTACTAAGGAGTCATCTAAATAATAGCACAGGATTTGTTTCTACTCATAGTAAATAGAATAGGGACTTAAAAAGAGTAAATTTGAATTAGTAGTTAACAACAATACAGTATTTTTTTTTTCTTCTTAGCTTATCACAAGCTCAAAAGCTCTCTGTTTTCTTCGCTTTATAGAGAAAACTTATGCATCTGTAATTTGAGTAAACTATCGTCTAATTAAATAATTTAGATTGAATATGCTAATGTAAAGGATCATAAAAAAAGAATAATTACAAAGGGACTTCAAGAGGATAATTGCAAATGAAGAATGTTGGATCCAAATAAAATTCTTATGTTCTTTAATTACTGAAAACCCATCTAAACAAAGAATTGAGAATATCTTATTTAATCATTGTGCACAAAGAATGTCTCTTCAGACCCTTGAAAAATATTAATATGATCATGTATTTGTAAGATATCACCTAACAATTTTCAATTCCTGTGAAGTCTAGGAAAAAAAAAAAGGGGGAAATATTCATCAATGCCTCTGTTCCACAGGTCTGTGGGTAGTCTCAACACTGTGTCTCATCCCAACAGTAAGGCAGCTCATGCCTTCATCAGCATCATATCCCTGAAGGTGTCAGAGAGGGAGTTCCACTTACCCAAAGTGGCTTCACACTAGTAACAAGATTCAAGCTTTGGAAGAAGAAACAAAACCATAACCATTTACTTCAGCAAACTGATGTGCACACGCACATGCACAGAGTACTGCACTGCAAAGCGGCATAACAGCAGGCTCTGTGCCTCTTATATCCCCTTCTCTATGATTAGTGGGTTTCAGTAGCTCTCATATTTTTCCTCAAATATCTACTTTCTCATGCAGAGAACTGTTTGCAATGCTAAAACGTGGGAAGATTGTTGCTTGTTTTTCCTTTATATTAAAAAAATCAAGATTCTGGGGAGCTTCCACAGGTTATTTGCACATTTTAAAATATTTTCACAATCCAACCTACCTATAATTCCATCAGTACCAATAGGAGGTCTTCAGAATATTGTCATTCAACCTTTGGTCAAGAGACAAAGGTTTGCAAGGCTATGCTTTTTAATCACACTAGTAAGGTGTGCCTCTTGCCAGTCATTATTTTGGTATCTATATTTTCTGTATGGCATCCCTATAGGAGCCTCAGATTCCATCTAAGCATTCTCTGCAAATTTTACTTAAAATGCCAAAACAAATAGCAGATATGGGGAGAAGATGCAGTTTCTAACCAAACCATCTCCTTAATTTGTACATATATAATGTGCCTTTTATAATGTGGCACAAGTATTTAAGAAGCATTCAACTATTAGAAGCACTCAAGTATTAGAAGCATTCAGTTTGATCTTAGGAAGCTGAGAAAGCAGTTGCGTCATTTCTACAAGAAATATTTTACAAGAACTATATTTCCAAAGGAAAAAATATGAAAGAAACATTTGATCTTCAGTTGTATCTATTTATTAGATAGAAAGCATTCATTAGATGAAAAGTAAAAAATACATAAAATCTTGCCTTTGTATTTTTTTAAACCCATTTGGATCATCCAGAAGCACAGCTGAACTACCATTATATTTCTGAGCAATTTTAGCATAAAAGAAACACAGTGTTCTGAAAAAGAAGCAAAACTGGAAAACATCTGTCCATCCCACCATCAGAGTATTTAGCCAAATACACAGAGGTTACAAAGCACACAGGTTGAGGACAACAAGGTGTGAAAGAGTCAAGACACAGATAATTTTAGACTGAAAAAGAAAGAGAAAAGCATCTTGAAAAGCTAAAAATGTGAATATGAAAGTCTGTTTTCTACCCTGGTATGATTTCAGGATATAAAGAATTAAGTCTTTCTTGATGGACAGGAACTGAAATAACTGTATATGTAAATAGGAGAATTTTGCATAATTGTGCAAGATCTATTACAGTCCCAGGGAAAAGATCTTGATTGAAGCCAGTTTTGGTTTATAATTTCTTTCGGTGTTTCCTTACATACATATTATTTCCAATTAATGTGTTTCAAGTTTAAGGGGTGGAGTTGGTTGTAGTTTCTGAAAGAACACTACTTAAAACCAGTAAGATCTATGCATATATTTGTGCATAAGAGAAACCCTCAAAGAAATAATGGATCTGAGTTGACTACTAAGTAGAGAATTCAGCCTGCTGAACCTGTGGTTTATGGGACAAGCCATTGTATTGCTGTTGAAATAATTTAGTAGAGACAGACTGAGTAGATTACTAGGCTTCTCTAGAAGTATTTAAGTGAGAAAATACAATGTACAGATGCTATAAATATCTGAATTTCCTGGGCTTGGAGCAGAAAGAGGAGTATGTGTCACACTGAAAATTGTACTTGTGAAAAACCAAGAGATGAGAATTTATGTAAATTTCAGTGTGTGTATACACAGCAACAAACACACTGCAGCTGGGCTGCATTCCTGAAAAAGAGGCATAAAATTAGGGAAAACATTAGAAATCTGCAAACCCACCTATAACATAACTGAAAAAAAAAAAAAAGAAGGTAGGAAAAATAGGAAATTAGTTTTACAGTTATTTCTCACATATCACAGCTTGTAGATACTGAGATAAAAGAGAAAATGAACCTAACACCTATGATTGAGGAGAAGGCCTGCAGCTTAAGGAAAAAACAATCTCACTCAGCTACCTTAAAATACTCTGGTACTATTTTAACTTATTTACCTCATTTTGATAGTGATTAGATACAATACTTCCCCCTACAGAGATTATTTTTGCAGGACTATTGAAAATTGAGCCAATCTCTAAGGCAATTGTGCTGTGATATGATCCTGTTTGAGCTGGTGAACAAAGGCTCAGGGTGACTCAGATGCACCTTCATTGATGGCACCATACTGTTTTCACCTGCCCAATTATCTAGCACTCAAGGGGAAAGAACTGCAGCGCCCTAATTAGTAGAATTTATGACAACTTTTTTTCCCTTTGAGGAAAGTTGCCCTCTGAGACATTGACTGAAATCTTTAGATACAGTAACAGCACAACCCAATATAGCCATGTCTCATTCTAGTTTTGCAAGCCATACATACAGTATGTGTTCTTAATAGATTAGACAAATATTTCTATGAGTTTCAATAACTTACTAAAAAAGAATATTCAGACTTTGGTAGACTGTTGGTAATATTGTTACCAACCTATTCTCTATCCCTGCAAATACCTGCTTCAAGATATTGCCCCAGCTGCCACAGCTATTCCTACAAAGTTCTGTTAACTCATTTTGAACTAGATTTTCTGCTGTGGTTTTTCAAAGGAAATTCCACAGAAGCCCTCTCTGAAATATCAGGCAAAATATGAATGTCCTTTCTAGCAAACTCAGGAAATAGCCAGTGCTGCAATTACTAGGATTGGAAGCACAAAGACTAGTTAAATTACAATCTCTTTGAACCCAGTGTCTTCTGCCAAAGTCCACCCTGATCATTGGCACATAAACAAACTCTAGCATTAAGGTGATTATCTGAGACATGAACCAATGGACTACAGCTGCATTAAGAACAGCTAGTGACAGTTGCAGTGCTTCAGTTGACTGAAACACAATTTTTTTAGAGTTTCATACAAGCAGATTGTTAAGCAGGGTTTTTTCAGTCTGTTTCAGGAGCAAAGAAATTAGAATCTGAGGAGAGATGACTCTCTACAGCCTAGCCCAAGTCCATTCATTACCCACAGAGGTAACTTACCAAGCTGCAAAGTAGCCCCTGACTTTTAATAGCACAAACATGATCCTCATAGTGTGTAGTGGTTATGATTCTCAAGAAAATGTAGGTATCTAATTCCTTTAAAATGAAGAAACTTAATAGCTTTTATACTACTTTTATGGCAAACAATTACTAAATTCACCACAATTAGGTAAGTATTTTCACCCAACCAAACTTCACCTGAAACCACATAGGTGTTAACCTGAATTCTGAAGCAAAAAAAGTAGAATTCCTTGGATAAGAAGAAGAAGATGCAAACACAAAAACTTAGATCCTACCCTTCAAGAAATCTAGATGAGATAAAATGACACTGACTCTAAATACATACTTTTATATATATAAATATACATATATATATTTAATTACATTATATTCACTCCAGCATAAACAGTATACTGCCTACCAGCAGCACTCTGTGTATCAGTTTCTGGGCAGAGACTCTGCTTCTACATTCCACCTGCACATTGCCTTGCCCATACACAACCTTTTCAAAACCAGATAAAACATAAATTAAGTGATGTGGAATACATTCTGCTGTCCTGAAAAATAAAATTTAATATAATGGAAGATCAAATGTTGGTCTTAAATCAAACTGTTTTGTAGAAAAGGGTTATGGAATATTTAAGAAGTTTTCAAGCAATGTGGTAAATTAAAATTATTGACTGGTCAGCTGAATAACAAATGTAAAATATTTAAAAATAGTTTTGGGAATACTGAAATTATTTATATACTTTGACAATGCTTACTGCACAACATTTGTTGCTATTGCTTTACTTTAATGTCTATATACTTACAGTTGACAATGTGTTATTTTTTGGTCTTTGGATTTGCTGAAATTTCAATGCAAAGCCACCAAAGATCTCTCACCAAAGGTATCTAAAATAACATAATAAAACTATGAGTTTATGGCATGTCAAAATCACAGGCATTTTGTATTTGAAGGTGTTATATTAGTAGCACATGAATTCAAATTACCATGAGTTCCACTAAACAGAATTACATTATGCCTAACTATAAGTTGTTGCACCAGAATAAAGATTTTTACAGTTCTGCTTTCAAATATATACAGAATGTATTAAACTGAGGAGCTCAAGATGCCAGGGTACAGCTACAGTAGTTTGAGAAAATGTGGCAATGATGTGCACAAATACACTTGAATTATCTTCTAAACCAACAGCAAAAAGTATTCAGGATGGGTTTTGCAAACCAATCTGTGGTCATGGTATTACCAAGCAGCTTTGCCAGATGCAGGTATACCAGATGCAGGTATAGATGCTGTGAATTCATTCTGTGGACATACCCAGAAACTAGGACTTGCTTGATTCCCAGGCAAGACTGATTACTTAAACCTGCTGCCGTTCAAATGCTCTTTTCAGCTCTGATGCACAGGCAAATTGCATATAGATTGGCAAACTAGGCCTAAGTGTCAGGTAATACAGATTTTGGATATAAATATAAAATGGGTGTGTGCAGAATGCCCTGTGTGCTCTCTGCTGAAGGATATAAAAACACGCTTTGGACTATTTTTACAGACTGTGGTTTTCTAAAGCACATTATTTCAATATAAAATTATTTTTCCCTTTTCCAAGATCCAGCTGTCCCCAAACCACTTACGAATTTTCCTTTTTGGTACTATCCCTTAGTCCTCTTCTGTCTTGTACTGCATCTCCCTAGTCCTCAAGCTAACCGCAGTTTCTGACAAGACTGAGTAGTTTCATTTCATTATGACCATTTAAGTTTTGCTAAGCCTGCTGTGAAGATTATGAAATAAACTGACCTTCCAAAGAAAAAAAAAATAGTCTGGTTCTGCTCTTACTGACAACCAGAAAAATAAGCACCTTCCCTGGATGGGACTTTATCTGTTCTTTCATTCAATAGTTTTTCACTCAGGGTGTCCAGCTGCAGTGGGAGCATGGCTCTTACAGCCTGTCTGAAGACAGTCCTGCCACCCTTCATTATCACATGCACCCCCACACAAGGCTCAACTCTGTACAGCTTACCCCCAAATATCTTGTGGGCAACAAAGGCCATTTGTTAATAGCAAGGTGAAAATCACATAATCTATGAAACCAGACCTCAACCCTTTGTCACTCTTTAAACAAAGACTGTTTAAAAGCAGGAGTTGAATTAAACTCTATAATGTTCACTGAGTTAGATCTGAGAAGCCTCCTGCTACTGAAGAGTGGATGTGAGTGCTGATAGGGGAGGCTCCTGACTGAGCAGGCAATAGAGTAGAGTTTGTACCTCCTGTTCTGTTGCAGAGATCCACAGTCTGCTCCGACTCGGATCAGCTGTTGCTTTGTAATTTCTTTGGGCCACCTGCTGTCAGTACTAATTCTGCAGACAGCAAAGCACTGAGAGGATAGGTGGGGCACAAATACTCTAGTTGAAGTAAGAAAGTATAGGAGACTAATACAATTCTTAAAGCTGTACTTTGCATGTGCTATTCTCTCCTAGGCATTAAGTACAATAAATGCAGAGTTTACAAACCATCAAGTTTAATGTACTAAAAAACAATAGTAAATATGATCCTCCAGAGAAATTTCCCTCTGTGTCCTCTCCTTTCAAATATTCTTTAAGCTTAGTAGCAAAACTGAGCATCTCTCACTTCATGCTATTACTTTCTTAGTAATTTGTGGATGGTTGGTAATAACACTGGAGGAAATCTTCCTCCCAGACTAGCACTGCAGGAGTGCCTATCTGCAATGCAGATGCCTGCTGCTTTCAGTACGTGACATCCACAAACGTCAATAATCTTAGAAGAGCGAAAGGGAAAAAAGGATGGGAAAAAACCCTTCACCAATTAGGTGCCAGGTATTTATCCATGGATCTTAGCTGTTTTCAAAAGCTTAATCATCTGATACGATTATGCTAACACAAATATACAAAAAGCAAACAATTTTTTCCATCCCATATCACATATAGTGAGAGTGAAGAGTACATAGCACAGAAATATTGTAATTCATCAACTTTCTAGGCATTTGCTGACGCCCAGAGCATCTAGTTCCTAATTCTGCTCCTAGTTCTTCTATGAACTCTGCCATATAACTTCAAGCAGGTTACTTCATCTTCTTGTAACCTGCTTGAAGTTATCCCAGTCCCAAGGCTTTATCTATAATACAGAATTGAACCATAGAATCATTTAGGTTGGAAAAGACATTTAGGATGATCAAGTCTGACTGTTAATCTGTCACAGCCAAGGTCACCATCACACCATGTTCCTTAGTGGCACAGCTACTCACTTTTAAATATTTCCATGGATGGTGACTCAAGCACTTCCCTGGGCAGCCTGTTCCAATGCTTGACAACCCTTCCAATGAAGAAATTTTTCCAGTTTTAATGTCTTGTCCTACCAGTTGTCACCTGGGAAAAGAGACCAATCCCCAGCTGCCTGTAGTCTCCTTTCAGGTGGTTATACAGAGTAATAAGGTCTCCCCTGAACCTGCTTTCCTGCAGGCTAAACAACTCCAACCTTCCTCAGCTGCTCCTCACACAACTTATATTCCAGAGCCTTCACCAGCTCCGTTGCCTTTCTCTGGACATGTTTCAGCACCTCAAAGTCCTTCTTGCAGTGAGGGGCCCAGAACTGACCACAGGATTTGAGGTGTGGCCTCACCAGTGCTGAGTACAGGGGGACAATCCCTGCCCTGGTCCTGCTGGCCACACTGGTGCTGGTACAGGCCAGGATGCCATTGGCCTTCTTGGCTACCTGGGCACTGCTGGCTCATGTCCAGCTGCTGTCAGCAGCACCCCCAGCTCCTTTTCCTGTGGGCAGCTCTGCAGCCACTCTGCCCCAGCCTGTGGAGCTGCCTGGGGTTGTTGTGACCCAAGGGCAGGACCCGGCACTGAGCCTTGTTGAACCTCACACCACTGGCCTTGGCCCATGGTCCAGCCTGTGCAGATCCCTGTAGAAGATCAGCACTCCTGTCCAGCTTGGTGTCATTCACAAACTGGCTGAGGATACACTCAATCTCTTTGTACAGGTCATCAATAAAGGTATTAAACAGAACTGGCCCCAGTACTGAGCTCTGGGGAACACCACAGGTGACTGTGTGCCAGCTGGATGTAACTCCATCCACCACCCCTCTCTGAGCCGGGTCATACAGCCAGTTCTTTGCCCAGTGAACAGCATACCCTTTACATTTGTGGGCTGCTGGTTTCTTCAGGAGAATGATGTGGAAAATGGTGTCAAAGGCAATACTGAAGTCCAGGTGGACAATATCCTCGTGATTATTCACTAATCAACTCACCTTATCATAGAGAAAGATAAGGTTGGTTAAACAGGATCAGCCTTTCACAAACCCCTGCTGGCTGATCCCCTGTTGTCGTGTGATGGCACTTAGGGTGATCTGCCCCAGGCTGAGAGGCCTGTAGTTCCCTGGGTCCTCCTTCTGACTCGTCCTGTAGATGGACATTATATTTGCCAGCCACCAGTCACCTGGGACCTCTCACATTAGACAGGACTTCTGGTAAAAGATGCAAAGTGGTTCAGTGAGCACTTCCACCAGCTTCCTCAGTGCCCCTGGATGAGTCTCATCTGACCCCCCATAGACTTGTGTGTGTTTAAGTGGTGTAGCAGGTTGCTGACCATTTCTCCTTGGATTGTGGGGGTTTCATTCTGCTCCCCATCCCTGTCTGCCAGCTCAGGGAGCTGAGTCCTCACAGAAAAATTTGACTTGTTATTAAAAACTGAGGCAAAGAAAGCATCAAGTATCTCAACCCTTTCCTCATCTTTTGTAACTACACTTCCACACATCATGCAATAAAGGATGGAGAGTGTCCTTTTTTCTGCTAATATGTTTATAGCAACATTTTTAATGACATTTTATGGCAGTAGCCAGATAAAATTCTAGTTGGACTTTGGCCCTACTAATTTTTTCCTTCCATAATCTCACAACATCCTTGGAGTTCTACTGAGTTGCATGCCCCTTATTCCCAAGGTCATAAACTCTCCTTTTTAACCTGAGTTCCAGCCAAGGCTCTCTTTTCAGCCAGGCTGGTCTTCATTCCCACTGCCCTATCTTTCAGCACATGGGGGTGGCCTGCTCCTGCAACTCTAGGATTTCCTTCTTGGAAAACCTCCAACATTCCTGGACACTTTTGCTCTTCAGAACTGCCTCCCAATGGACTGTGGCAACCAGTCTCCTACACTGCCATCTGGAACTCCAAGGCAAGGCAAGAGTTCTGCTGATCTGCCTCCTTACTACTCCAAGAATCAAAAACTCTAAGGTTGCATTATTCCTATGCCTAAGACAGCTTCCAACCATCGTATCACACATATTCTCTGTTCACAATGGGGTGTCTTCCCTAGTTGGCTCACTCAGCAGCTGTGTGAGAAAGTTGTCTTCCATGCACTTCAGCAGTCTCCTTAGAATGCAAATATATCAGGACAGAGGTGGGATTAAGACTGTAGGCTGGTTTTTAAAGACAGCACAATTATTCTAGAGCTATTTGTACCTATTTTTCCATGAGCTCTAATTTCTTTTTTTTTTTTTATGTAAAACAAAGGACAGAAAAATTTTAAAAAAAATTAATCCAACGTAATCTTTGCAGTAAAATCTACTCCTGACTTTCACTTTTATGTGCTGTCCTTTCATTTATGTCTCCTGAAGTATAAGCTTCAACATGTTATTTTCCATCTCAGTAGGAACTTTGATATGCTTGAGGGCGGACTTGTTCATAGCTAAAGAAAAATTGTCTAGAGCATTACTTATGATTATTTTTTACTAAAACACTCAGGTCCAGAATTTAATACCAAGTTTCATGCTAAAGCATAGATATGAAAGTAATAAATAAATAAATAAATAGATATGAAAGTGATAAATCCAATTGCCCAACATTGTTTTCTTAATTCAGGAAACTAAGCCAGGAAGGTCTCTGAGGTATTTATGCTTCTTACCAGCTAGGCAGATCACCTAAAGTATGACAGCCATATAGCAATTCTGGGATAAAAGCTCTCTCTTGCTGTCTTCTTCCACAAAGCAAACAAAAAAATTGTATATGCATTCACAGGAGTCAAGCTTACCCTGAAGTTTCACAGCCTGTAGACAAAAGGGAACAGTGTTGATTTATTTTAAATAACACAGGGCACAGAATTAATTATTGTACAAGCTGAAGCATGTCTGTTACAAACAACCAATTCTGATTAAAAAATTGCCACAGTTAGGATAATTCAGTACTAATATTGGTAAGATGTTTCAATAGCTAATTATATTTGCTTAATACTTATGCCCCTAAATGATAAAATGGTAAATTTAAAAAGAAATACAGACTTCTACTTGCATGATTAGCATGTTAAAGCAGGCCCAGTCTGTGACCTAAAATGCCAGAATGTCATTATTTTTTTTTAATTTGCTGTAAGTTCTCTCTTAAACAAAGCTGAAAGCAAATGCAAATGCAGAAGATATCTATCCTGTTTTGGGAAAACACAGTGTGATAACAGAAGAAACTTTCATGATAGTTATAACACCTATAACAACTATAACTTGGGTACAAATTAATGAACAAGTTAAATTTACATTTCATTTCTAGAGGCTGTATTCAAAGCACATAGATGTGAGATGTGTTTCCTTCACATCTGTGTAGGGTGCATATGCCCAGGCAGTGCAGGGGCAATTTGTGCAAGGAGAGGTTGGAGCTGCCCCATGCTGGATACATCCCATTTCACCTTGGGAAAAAAACTTAAGAAAGGGCAAAAGTGCCAGACAGTCAGAGGAGGAGGGTAAAAAAATGGTAAGAAACGAAAGAGGCAACATCTAGGACAGGGAAGGATGCCTGGGAGGAGGTGTTGCATGGTGAAGCAGGTATTTCCCCATTGTCCACGGACAGCCAACACAGGACTGGGTTTATACTGAGACCACAGCATGAGGGGAGAGCCCGTACTGAAGCAAAGGAAGTGTGAGGAGGAAGGAGTGGTAAAAAGGAACTGTTATGGACCAACCACAACTCCCATTCCCCATCCCCCTGCACTGCTCAGCATTGGAAGAGGTGAGTTGGCAATGGGTTGGAGCTGAGCCTGGGAAGATGGCTTTGTTTCTCACTATCTAAACCTATGTTAACTGGCTATAAATCAAATTAATCTTTCCTAGGTCAAGCCTGTTTTGTCCATGCTAGAAGATGGTAAATTGTTTCCTCATCTTTATCTCAACACACGAGATTTTTTTGTCCTGTTTCTCTTCTTGTCCTGTTAAGTTGGGGGAGTTGGTCAGCAGCTGGGCAAACATTTGGCCACGTACCATAGCAGTGGAAGACAGCAGAGCTGTAGGGACACTTGTAAGATTGAAATATGGGAACATCACAAAGGTGGGAAAGAGTGAGGCAGTAATTGCTTGAGAACACATTACGAGTGACAAACTGACTCTGGCCAGTAGCTGAGAACCCCACAGCTGTCTGCACACTCCCCTTACACCTCCAAGGGTACAGAAGAGACACTAGGAAGTGCAAAAATCGGGAAATTCATGGGTTACTATAAAGGTAGTTTAATAAAAAGGAAGAAAAAACAAACAAAATAAAACAAAACAAGACATGTAGATGCCATCATTCACCATCTCCCACAAGCTGGCCAATGCCCAGGCAGTCTCTGGGCAATCTCTTTCCCCAGAGAAACCCTCTTCTCTGTTTTTATTTTAAACATGATATTATATAGTTTGGAGTAATCCTCTTGTCAGTTTTGTTCAGATATCCTGGCTGTGTTCCCATCCCACTTCTTGGATATCTTCACCATTCTCTGTGAGAGCAGAATGGGAAAAACAGAAACTAATGCTGTACAAGCACTGCTGAGCATTTGCCAAGATACTGGTGTGTTATGAACACTGGTTTACTCACAAATCCAAAACACAACACCATTCGGGCTGCTGTGAGGAAAACTAATGCCATCCCAGCCAGACCCAGCACATTACAGCAGTCTTCATATTGAACAGTTCCTCAGAGGTGATAAGACTGTTTAAGGAAGTAAAAATGAATCTTTTTAGATTTGTATTCACCAGGGTTGTCACCTAGGAGGTGATGATGAACTGAGAAGAAAATAGTGGAACAGGACAAGAGACAAAGCAAAAAGATTTTGATGATGTCAAGTTAGGTTCTTATCTCCTGGAGAGAAATGGATTTCTTCCTTTGAATTTTTCATGGAGCTGATATCAAAAAATTATTGTGGAACTGCTCTGAAACTTTTTCCGTGGAGACTCAGGCAGACGTGGTGGAGCTGCAGCAGGGCATTTGTCTCTCTTCATTAAATCTCTGCTCCGCAAACAATATAAATTCACCAAGCCCATCCTGACTTGTTTCTATATCTCAGCCTTTCCCAGGCATCCATCTCCACATTCTTTCTTCCAAATGCACTGAAAGGTTTCCACTAGATAGTCACCTATGGAACATACCACCTGGAAAGTTATAACGTAACATAAGGCTGAGTTGACATCTTGACAGTAAGAACACCTAAACATTTTTGTATAACTTATTTTATTCTGATTTTCAGTATTGTGGAAGTGATATGTCACTTATCATGACTGTAGATACATATGGTATCAATTAAAAATATGTAATTCTACATAAGATTTCAGAACTTTAGTATTCTTGACCTAGAGTAACAGGTATACCAAAGAGTCAGCAAAATACTTCTTGAGAAAATGCAGATAATATTTTTATTTTATTAAATCCAGTGAGTTCAGGTAGATTATTAGGCTGTGGAAATGGATGTGATATATAATGTTAAAACATCTGTAACTCAGGAAGGCCATAAAGCAGTGAAACAGTAACTGGTTGTGGTGGTGGCTAGTTTTCACAGCAGATTCACACTGTGAGGTCTGTTATTGCCAGAGGAAGGGGATGAGTGTTAAAAAAAACCAAGATTGCCTTCTGGAACATGCAGAATAGAACAGGTACACTGGCCAAGAAGAGGCTAGCAAGATAACTAGAAACAGGAAAGTGATGGAAATGAGAAATGAAAGAGAGGTGGAGATCACTGAAGCTCTGAGCAACCTGGTCTAGTGGAATGTGTCCCTGTCCACAGCGGGTGGATTGCAGCTGCACCATCTCTAAGGTCCCTTCCAACCCAAACCATTCTATGATTCATGACACGCAGGTGACCAGAGATCATGTAATCTGTTCAGAAACATCTCCTTCCTTTATTGCAACTGCCTTTTCAAATAATGAGGTTTGGGGAGGAGAGCCACTTGAAAAAAATTCATAAATGGATTGTGTACTTTGTTGCCAAATCCAGCTGAAGTGAACACAGGTACACACAGTTTAATCACTTTCTGTTTCTTGCTAAGAATAATAGTAATTTAGGGCAGAAATCTGGGTCATTATGGGTGTTTCTACTTCCTCCCACCAGGGTCTCCAGAGACAAAGACAGAGACATTTTTCTGAAGAGATTGAGTTAGGCTCTTAAACAAAAGCTCTGCCTTTTCAGGGTCATGCTGTGTTTTACCCATGGCAGCTGGAGAACGGCATCCGAGAACATCCAAGAACAAAATCCTGCTCATTTACTGGAAAGGCAAAGGTAGATAACATTCTCTGCCACAGGAGCCATAGTTCTCCTCAACTGCTTCTAAACTGATTTCAGCTTCTTGCTTTTGACTGTGACTGCAGCTGGGGTTTGAGCACCT
Organism: Rhipidura dahli; assembly: GCA_013399225.1. Lineage (NCBI taxonomy): Eukaryota > Metazoa > Chordata > Aves > Passeriformes > Rhipiduridae > Rhipidura > Rhipidura dahli. The sequence goes on from VXAC01000915.1 coordinate 31,282, forward strand.
TCCCTGACTTCTTCAGTGGTAGTTTCATAGGTGTCTCTTTTCTGCTAAGTCCTTATAGAGCATTACCTTAATCACAGAGTCATGGAATCATTCAGGTTGGAAAATATCTCTGAGATTATCAAGTCCAACCTTTGACAATGTCATTGTAACCACTAAACCATATTATGAATTGCCACATTTAGTTTTTTAAACACTCCAGGAATGGTTACCACAAGTTCCCTGGGGCAGCCTGTTACAATGTTTAACCACTCTTTCAGTGAAGAATTTTTCCTTAATCTTAAATCTAAGTCTCCCCTGATGAAGCTTGAGGTCATTTCCTCTTGTAGTATTGCTAGTTTTCCATGAGAAGAGAAGAACCCCCCACATGGCTACAACCTCCTGTCAAGCAGCTGCAGAGTGTGATAAGGTACCCCGTGAATCTATTTTTCTCCAAGCTAAACTACCCCAACTCCAGCAGCTGCTCCTCATAGGATTTATGTTCCAGGCCCTTCGACAGCTCCATTGTCCTTCTCTGGACACACTCCAGCACCTCAATGCCTTTCTTGTAGTGAGGGGACCAAAACTGGACATCGGACTCAACTGGACACTGAACACGGGTGACCTCACCAGTGCCGGGTGCAGGGGGACAATCACTGCCCTGGTCCTGCTGGCCACACTGGTGCTGGTACAGGCCAGGATGCCATTCGCCTTCTTGGCCACCTGGGCACTGCTGGCTCATGTCCAGCTGCTGTCAGCAGCCCCCCCAGCTCCTTTTCCTGTGGGCAGCTCTGCAGCCACTCTGCCCCAGCCTGTGGAGCTGCCTGGGGTTGTTGTGACCCAAGGGCAGGACCCAGCACTGAGCCTTGTTGATCCTCATTGAGCCTCAGCAAAGAACGTCAGCACTCCTCCAAGCAGGAACACATGGGGTGGGCACAACCTCTCCCACAACAATGATGATTCCAGCTGCAGGAGAATGACTCAAGTTTTGCTGCAGCCCAACATCTGAGCAAGGAGATGACACCCAGCAGCCTGACACAAAAAGCACTGAGGCACATTGACAAATTGATCTGTCAGTCCTGGCAGGCTGCAAAGCTCTCTGGGATGCCCACTGGAAGTCGGTCAATTTAATGTGAGGTAGGGAATGTTGGGCCCCATTAGCTTAATATGCTGTTAAGTTCACACCCTCTGCACTAAAATATAGGAAACACATTATCTGGCCAGTTAATTCACCTAAAGAGCTACAGCAAGTAGAAACAGGTATTTTCAATGTGAATAAATTAATTTTGGGGTGAATTAACCCCTAGGCCCCACTGAGGTATTTATTCACATGTACGTTTTGTCCAAAACTGCTGAGGTAATTTTGAAATAGATGGGAAAATATATTATTAGTCCTTTTTTTTTTCCTGATTTCTACATTTCCATATCATGTTAAATATAGTAATTAGATTGCAAATTGGCATCAGCAGAAAAATGTAGTGAGACTGAATTTTTATGGTGTTTTTTCCAGATATTTTTTCCTTTCTTCTATTTTACAATCAGTTTCCAAGATAATTGTGCCTCCCTTCACTGAAAATGATGACTGTACTTACGTAGTGCCCTGTAGAAAGTGAAACTGCATGCCTCAGTGAATTCTATCATCATTTCACCCCCTAATGAGTGAGATTGTTTGCAGGCAGATGAAATTAAATTGTAAGCTCTATTGACTTCAACAACAGGTGCCATTTGTGCAAACCCAAAGGGAACCATTGAATTGTCAAAAAGATTTAACTCTTCCTCACACACTGGCATCAGATAACATCTTCTTGGTACCTGCACCTCAGTTAGTTCCTGGAACCAAAATTTATGATCTCATCCATAACATCACTGGCAAAATGTCGAGAAAGAGCTGAATTAACTGCAAACAAAACAGCTACAGTTTCTGACTGCTGGGTTGTATCAGGCCTGCATAAAGTAAAATTAGGTAGAAAGAGAACAATTAAGCCGAAATAAATTCATCTGGAAAGCACTAAGGATTTCACGAACTTTCCTGCTAGTTTAGGATTTTTTGTTTTTTTCTTAATCCTCCATAGTTAAGACAAACTTAAACCTGTACTTGTAAGGTTTTAGTAGGAAGAATTTAATTTACAAATATTCCCATAGTCCCAGGCTGTGCCAATTATTTCATCTGCATTTCCAAGTAAATCAAGATGTCACTGATAAGCTATGCAAAAGAAATCCACGCAGAAGGAGGCTTTCACCCTTTTTTGACCAAGAACCATTGTGATCTTACAGAATAAATCAGTATTAACTCAGTGACTGGGGTTTTTTTGCAAGCATTTTGGTATTCTTAGTTCCAAACAAAAAGAATGCTCAAATCCCAGTGTTGAACAAAATAAGAGATGGTGCTCTTTGAGTTACTTTCTTATTGCTGTTTCTTTCCCTGACACAAGAATTCTGTTCTTGTCAGATAGAGAGTCAATCACTCCTATCTAGCAAGAGAATCCTCTCTGTTTCTGGATATAATTTGATATTTCAATGATGTGAAGAACAATTAAATACTTAAGAATTACATAACTTCAAAAGTCTCTTTTGAGATGAAAAATATGCAAATTATAGTGTCTAATATGGTTATGGTAAAATTCTTTAATTTTGACTTAAAAGCAAAGAGATTTCAAGACAGCATGATATATTTGATCCAATGAAATAATCAAACCAACTTTGTATCACTTTGGTGGCAATTTATCTTCTCTGCCTGAAGCAGAAAGATATTCCTGCTGCAATAATGGATTTATGTAGTTTCTCCCATATCTGTTTCTTTCAGTTTAAGTATTCAAAAATGTGAAGTCCTTTAGTGGGTAATAGTTCCAGGCATGTAACAGATAGGAGACTTCCAGGAGATGAAGTTTAGAACATTCCCTTGTTGAATATGGTTACAGGGCTACAAGTCAGCACTCTTGCTCTGCTAACAGGCCCCTGCATTCATTCCCTTACTATGCCAGCTGAAAAAGGGAAAGAAAGGCTCAGGACACCAGTGGCCTGCAGTGGCAGCAGCCGGACAGAATCCATGTTTAGACAGCCATCCTGCAGGATCCCAGCCGTAGCAACCAGGGTCGGTCGCGGCCCCGCAGCAGCGGCAGCGGCGGCAGCGGCGGCAGTTCCCGTGCGCGCTCCCCGGCGGAGGCACCGCCGCCGCACCCGCGGCACACGCTGCCTGCTGGGCACGGCCCCCGCCGCCTTCCAGCAGGGAATGGCGAGCCAGAGAGCCTCGCGGGCGCCTAGGGAGATAATGCCTGGTTTATTCGGGTAAGAAGTGAAATGTGCTGATGACATCTTTGACATTTAACGATGTTGCTTTCATTTTGAACACATCATTGAACAGATATTGAATCCATTCATTCTGATAATAGACTCAGTGCTGCAGAGCTTTCATTTTAATAATAAATAAATAAATAAATACATAAAATGTAAACCACACACGCTTTTCTGTGCGGGGTGAAGGGGGGGAAGAGTTGTGACACCACATATGATACATGTTAAGATTTTTTTGAGTTTGCCTTTCAGTGTGCACACATCTCTTTGAAAAACTTATTTCAATTTCCTTTTTTTGTCTGCAGCTTTTCCCATCTTGAGATCAAGCTGCATATTATTCTTTGTCAGACTGGCTATGGTAAAGTAAATGTTAAAACTTATATATATTACTTTTGTTTTCCAACTTGGCTGGAGAAGGTTTGTTTTAAGTACTATTTTGAGGCAAAGTTGTAGCATTTTTTCTTATCTCATCAGTTACACTTTGTATTTATATTTTTCCAGCTAGTAACAAAAAGAAGAGTTTGAATTTAAATCAAATTATTTGTAAAAACAACACATACATTTTCAGGTTTTGCTATGTCGTTTTTATAATCATTAGAGTATTGCCACACTTATTTCCCCAAATTCATTTATTAGTGCTTTTATGTAAAGTAATTCAATTAAGAGTGTTTAGGCAAAACTTGGTGTTGTGGTTTAACCTCAGCCAGAAGGCAAGTCCCCCACAGCCTCTCACTCACTCCCCCACACAGGGATCAGGGAAAGAATGGGAAGGGTAAAACANAAGTTAACTCTACCCCAGTTGAGACCAGAACAGTAGATATGATACATTCAAAGCTGAGGGATCACTGTGAGCCAAAATATAGACCAAAATCCAAGTCCAGATTTTCCTCTAATATTGGGTGGATATTTTTGGCAAGTGCATCTTCACATATTTTTGTGAAGTCAAACCACATTTATAACACAACAATTGACATGAAAATATGCTCTTGTGCTAAAATTTAGATATGCCGGCAAAAAAAAAGTGATCCAAACAGTTTTTCCCTTGGTCATGGAATAATAGAATAGTTGGAAGGGATCCACAAGGATCATCGAGTCCAGTTCCTGGACCTGGACAGGGCATCCCCAAAAATCACACCATGTACCTGAGAGTGTTGTCCAAACTCTCCTTGACCTCTGGCAGGCTTGGTGCTGAGGTTAAACTGTTTCACCAGGAAAGTAATAACCTGTTAACAAAGATGTTTGAAGTAAAGCATTCTCATAAGATTAAAAACAGGAGTGTATNATAAGCAAAGGAAACAAAGAATTAATTCAGTGCTTCCCATGGGCAGGCAGGTGTTCAGTGTCTTCCAGGAAAGCAGGGCCTTATCATGCATTATGATGACTTCAGAAGACAAATGCCATCACTCCAANGGCAAGTGCATCTTCACATATTTTTGTGAAGTCAAACCACATTTATAACACAACAATTGACATGAAAATATGCTCTTGTGCTAAAATTTAGATATGCCGGCAAAAAAAAAGTGTTCCAAACAGTTTTTCCCTTGGTCATGGAATAATAGAATAGTTGGAAGGGATCCACAAGGATCATCGAGTCCAGTTCCTGGACCTGGACAGGGCATCCCCAAAAATCACACCATGTACCTGAGAGTGTTGTCCAAACTCTCCTTGACCTCTGGCAGGCTTGGTGCTGAGGTTAAACTGTTTCACCAGGAAAGTAATAACCTGTTAACAAAGATGTTTGAAGTAAAGCATTCTCATAAGATTAAAAACAGGAGTGTATTAAGTGATACAGATGAAAGGGTGGGCTAGATACCCAGCTATGCAGTGACACCAGGATGGCTATTCTGTGTCCCCTAAGCTGGCTGTGACTCCATTTACTTTCACATATTAGAGGAAGGGCCTCACTCCTGTGAATCGTTATTATTGTTATTGCAAATCCACATAAAGAAGGCACTCCACGGTCAACACTCTGTCTCCATTCCCTGTCCCTGTCTCTGAGCTACCGGGCAGTAAGGACACCCTTTTAAGACAGAGAAGTTTGAGAATATTCCTGTTTTGTTATACATTCAGGCATCTGTCTATTCCCTGCTGCTAATTCTACCAGTGAATCCCACGAGCAAATATTTCCGTAGCCTTCTTTTCTTCTCAAGAAACTTTAGCATACAACAATGAGCAAAACAACCTAACTTAAAGTCATTAGCTACGCACCAATGGGGATGTTTATAAATGCAAATCTCTTTCATTATGTCTCACCAGAACTTTCCTAGTGATTTAAGAATTACCTACCTACATACTTTCAGAAGCTCCAAGGCTAAGCAGCAGCTACTAATTGCACTTCCAGATTTAGACAACCAAAATGGCAGGTAGCTGCCTAAACCCTTTATGATCTTTCTGACTTATTGTCTCTACATTTTTTTTCAGTTTCATAATCCACACAAAGAAAAAAAATTGATTCCTCCATCAGTTTTCTAAAAACCTAGATGGGTTAGAGATTAAAATCTGCTCAGGTAATCCATCAGCACATTAATACTAGTCAGACGTCAGAAACAATGGTAAATTTCTTTTGATCAAGCCATTTAAATCTCCAAACACAAAGGACCAAATATTCACAGGGCTAATGAACCACCTGGTAATGAACAATAAAAATTAAGTTCTTATTTAATTTCTCTAAAGTTGAAGGCAGTTTTCTGTCTCCTGTCACTTGGTATCAATGAGTAGGTTTCCAGCACAGCTGAAACAACACTAGATTTGAAAGATGTATAAACATTGGTATCATCAAGAATATTAGCAGCTATGAAAGCCAAACCAAGCTTTTGCCAACAGCTGCAGCTAGTTTCCCCATTTCAGTACAAAGGCTGCAAGTAAACAACAACTCTGATTAAATCCTGGATGTGGCAGGAGGCAAATGAGGAGACAAGTGCTTCTTCTAATGCAAACTAACATCCTCATGTTAGTTTCTACATGAAATCTAACTAGAACTTGAATTCCAGCCATTTTTTTCAGTGCTTGATTAATCTGTGGACCGGTAACTTTAGACCCACCCTGCTAGAGTATGTGGGTAGCATAGATGTAACAACAGGTAGATATTCAATGGATAAAATTATCTTTCTAATCAAGCAAGATTTGTGCAGCAGACCAGTATAAGTCAGCTGAAACAAAACTCCTTGAAATGGAATACAAATTGAATTTCTCACTTTCTACTGTGTGTGTCTGTCAAACAGTTCTCAGCAGCTTATGATATTAACCCTGGCAGCCCTGGGGTGCATCAGGCATGGCAGAGCAAGGGAGGGGATTGTCCTGCTCTGCTCTGCACTGGAGCAGCCTCACCTCCAGTGCTGGGGCAGTGCTGGGTGCCACAGTGTCACAGAGATATAAAGCTACTGGAGAGTGCCCAAAGGAGGCCACGGGGATGGGGAAGGGTCTGGAGGGGAAGCCGAATGAGGAGCAGCTGAGGTCACTTGGTCTGTTCAGCCTGGAGGAGACTGAGGGGAAACCTCACTGCAGCTACAACTTCCTTGTGAGGGGAAGAGCAGGGACAGACACTGTCACTGTATCTCTTCTCTCTGGTGACCAGTGAAGGGACCCAAGGGAATGGCCTGCAGCTGTGTCAGGGGAGGTTTAAGTTGGATATCAGGAAAAGGTTCTTCACCCAGAGGGTGTTTGGGCACTGCAAGAGGCTCCCCAGGGAAGTGGTCACAGCACCAGCCTGACAGAGCTCAGGAAGTGTTTGGACAATACTCTCAGGTACACGTGTGACTCTTGGGGTGTCCTGTGCAGAGCCAGGACCTGGACTCAATTATCTTTGTGGATCCCTTCCAAATCAGGGTATTCTCTGATCCTAGATTCTATGATTGTCTTTTGGAAAGCACGCAATTATGCAAGTAATATAACAATTTTAAGTGTTTTGTATGAGGCTACATAGTAGTGAAATATCCTCCACTCTGAAAGAAAATATTTCCTTCATGAGATGGGAGATTTGATCTTTACACAAATTAGATATTATTTTAAAATTGATATTTATTAATCTAAAATTTATATATTATTTTAAAATTAATATTAAAATGACATAACAAAAAATTTAAAATATCAAAATTTTTTTATTTCCTTGCATTACCCTTTGTTTTTTTCCTGAGGCACAATTGGACTTTTTGCTACATTTTTATTCATCTAGGTCCTGTATTTTACGTGAAAGAGAACAAAAAACTCCATCACATAAATAAAGTAAGTGCTACCTTATGGTAAAGGGATTAAAACTGCAAACCTGACATGAACCTGATTCTCACATGGAGAATCAATCTTTACAAATTAATTTCACAAATTCTTGTCCTGAAATTGTGATGCTACACAAATCTCTACTCAAAGAGAATAGACTACCCTTAAAACAAAAGATCTGAACAGTTCAACAGTTCATTGTTGACCACTTAGTTTTGAACTAATAAAAGTAGCCAAAAAATCTGAAATTTTCTACAATTCTTAATAAAATAATTTCATTCTTTTAACCTCTAAGTCAAAGACAGTATGCTTCAGTTCCATGTTATCAATAAACAACAATTAACAGAAAAATGCAAGATAAAACCCCCACAGGTTTTTTTGGGCCACAATATATATGCTTCTGAAATCAAGTATGCACATAGTTCTACAAAATATATTTTGGGATAAAGCTACAATGATGCTGAAGTTGAATGTTTAAGGGTCTCTGAGTGGCACAACTGTGAAGAATGTGTCATACAAGAGGGAGGTAACAACCTGCTCCAAACACTTATTCACTTGTCCTGATACATGATGGGTAATTTTAAAATAGTTCTCTAGATATTACAGGAAACAGTTATGAATTACAGTCTAATAAGTGCATGTAGGATATGAAAAAAAAAAAAAAAAAAAAAGAGCCAGAACCCCAACAAACCTTTGGTTACACATTTGCTTTCCCAAGGGAAATTGATCATTTGGTGGGAAAAGTAATCTACAGGCTTGCGACACTACATTTTGGTCTCTGTCCCACAGATGCAAAGCAGTCATTTAGTATCTGGCAAAAACTGTCTCAGCAGAAAAAAGCACATACATAATTGTCTGTTTGTTAGTTTAAGACACATAATGGGGAACAGATTTTAAATTGATTACATCCTTTAGGTAAAGCCACATAAATATGCAGATTGATCATGCATTTGAAATTGTTAACTCTCAGTGCAAAGTCAACATTTAAATGTGTGTCCTCCAGTTCTGGAAACTGTTTATTAGCCAGCATATCAAAGCAGGTCAAGAACTAATTCAGTTCCCATGACAGTAGCATGCTGCTCTACTGCCAAAATTGTTGGTTTTCACATGCAGGAGAAATCCAAAGCACCATGTAAATTATGCATATCAAGAAGGTCCTCCGTCCATCTACAGGGTGCCTACCATGTATCTCTCCTCTGATACACTTCTCTAAATTTTTTTCAGCTTTAAGCAACTTTCTGCATCTTGTCAAGCAGACTGTTCTATTAAAATACAAAAGCAATTACCACACCCTCAAGCTCAAACATCAATATGGCTCTAAAGGAATGGTGAAAATGTTTCGTGCAGTAAATTGAAAACATACTTCCTGTTTAGCCTGCCATAAAAATAACTGACAAAGTACTATCAGTATTTACAGACCAATTAGAAAAATTTTCTTGGGAAGACATGCTTGAATATTCAGAAAAATGCCCTAACATGTGGATTTTTATTTAGCAGAAGTACATCCAGAAACTGTGAAGGATCATTGCAGGAACTGCTCTGCTGTAACCCAGTGTTGTTTTTCATATTATTAATTTCCTTCTACATACCACCAGTATTTTTTTTTTTCTCAGATGCATTTTTCAATCTGGTGCCAATACCAAACTGAAAAGTAGGGACAAGATCCAAAGACAAATTAAGCGCAAAGGACTCAAATAATTTAAATAGTATTCGTCACCACACACACATCTGCCTAGCAAATCAACCAACACAGTAAGCCTTAGGTAACCTGAAACCCTAATTCCAAAAGAGCTGATTATTCCAGGTTCTTAATATTAATGAGATTTCTCTTTTCTTTCAGAAGTCCTTTGGTAAACAGACCTGTCTAACAAATTCTAATCCAAGGCAAACTGGGCCAGATTTCCCTTAGCACCAGCTGCACAATACATTTCAAAATTTGAAATTTAAGGTTCACAGGAGTAAGAGTATTAACAGCTGACTGATGTTAGCACAACTGTATTTGAAAGCATGCAAGCTCTATTTCCCAAGTGAGATACTGTCGTCCCAGGGGAGCAGCCTCCCTGACCAATGAAAGGGACAATGAAGAATTTAGTAGGCTCAGACTGAGCAAACTTCTGGGAGTTTTGAGTTTTTCTTTCAAAATGAGTGTCCTGGTGCCCCTTTTCTGAGGAGGAATGTTGCTGCCAGTAGTGAGTGCTTACCAGAAGAGACCACTCAAGTCATACCCAAAGCTATGGCACTCGATGTAGTTTACTGCACCTGCACATCTCTAAACAGAAATTTAAGTGCCGGTGGTTTCTTGGGATGGCTGCCTTTTCAAAACCTCTGTGCTTCCTTGAATGTAAGTTCTCTCCTTCTAACTTCTCTTTTTCTCTATTTTTATTCTTTTTTCATCAATATGCAAATGTCATTAAGGACGGAATACAGGTCAACATTTTTTAACTATATAAAACACTCTGCCAGCCCGCTAATAATAATATCACTAATGAGCGTTATCCGATAATATATTTTTAATAAAAGGAAATGCTCTTGGTTTAAAAACGTCAGGAAATTGTCTTCAATATTAAATTCTTAAAGTTTGAGAGACACTAGTTTTTCTTTGGAGTACTTAGGAAACTTTGAAACAACTGGATTTTTGAGTCAATCTTCTTTTTAAAATACATCATAAAGGAAAGCTAGTTGTAACAATTACTTAAACTATACTCATTTTGGATGTTGGGAAGACTCAGAAACCCAAGAGTAGTGCCTTTTAACCACTTCACATTTATGCATTATCTGCCTCGAATCTTAAAAATTAATTTTATCTTGTTCCGATTTTTCCTGTCTCTACTATCTTTTTTTAAAAAATCTGATTTAACTATATTTCATAGTCTCCATGATAAAATACTCTTAAACAATTTTAAATAGTTTCACAAACATTTTCATAAACATGATTAACAATTGAATTTGTTTTCATTGTCCAAAGCTGTGGGGATGTTAAAGTTGTGTAACTCTAAGAATAAACTGATTTGAAATGTTTCATCATTTGCTCAGTAGCATCATTGACAGCACTTTTTTAGCATTAAAACATGATTGGGAGTTGATTTCTTTAGTGATTTGTATTTACTTTTCCATACTTGCAGCCATAGGGCCAAAATACTGTAAGACATATAAATCACCGGTTTTATCTGTTGTTTTGGTTTGGAAGCATAGTTATGGAAAACAACAAAATCTAATGTCCTGAAGGTTTAAAAACCATGAGATTTTATCCAGATCAACATATACAGCAGAAAACATCTAATAACTTGCACAGGTAAATGCAACATCCAAGAAGAATATTATTGGAAAAACCAAACATAATTTTGTCCTCTTACTTGCACACAGCCCTCTTGACAACATAAAAGATTATGGATATGCATCTAGAGAAAGAAGGCTACAGAACAAACATATACAAATCTTTGTATGGTAAAAAAAAAGTATGTTTAGATAAGCCAAGCTGGCACAGATAAGTCCGACTCAAATAGTGTCATAAATTGTTCTGATATTACAAAATATAAAAAGTACAAATGCAATTATTTAGGATAACAAAGACCGAAGAAAAAGCCTCAAAACAGGACAAGCCACTAGTGCTCTAACAGAGAAAACAGTGCTTCATGGGGCCAACAATATGCCCAATGACAATTTGGGCACCTCAGTCCTTGAGCCAATGACCATAAATATTTCCTGATCAACATGATTTTTCATAAATCTAAAATGTAAGTTACTTTACAGCTTTTTCCAGAACCTGAATACAGCAACTTGAGAGAGTTTGTGAGTTGTAGGTATAGAATTTTGCTGTAAGTCTCATATGAATTTTGACTGGAAATGGTGAAGTATATCTCTAAGTGAACTATTTTTTCCATGTTAACCCCTTTTCAACCTACTGCCATGACTAGAAAGCAAGAATCTAGTAAAATAAGTAGGGGTAACATGAACATCATGTTTATTTGTCCTTCCACATTTCCACCCATGGTGGTTGCAGATTTCCTGTTCTGAACCACAGATGAAGCCCAAAAGCAAAACAACGTCCAACTCCTTAAAAAGCACAGGTCATGTTATAATGCAGTCTTAAAGGTACATTTCGTGATACCTGCCTTACCAAAGGGAAAAGACCTTCCTAATGGGCTGGTAGAAATTAAACATATTGTTTTAGTACACCATCTGTAGTCCAAGGAGTATAGTCTTTTGAGCGTATGGGAAATAGTGAAATATTTCGCAGATGTGATTAATTTCTGGCAATTCAGGTACCTTTCTCCATCAAATTGAATCTGACACAGAAAGATAAAACTTGGTGGTTTTGTGTTGGGTTTCTTTTCTTCTCATTTATTACATGAAAGGGCCAGCATAGTAACAATGAAATTCATGTCTAAACTGAACCATTTTCTCAGCATGCTACACTTCAATATTCCTAGGTGGTTTCTTTAGAGAAGTGGCATACTATTCAAGGATTTTCTCTGACACAGGTGAATCAGCTAGACTTTTCTTAAATAAGCTATGGGATCATGTAGTTCCTTTCTTAGCGGGTTTAACCTAGCTAACTCATTATACACAGACAGATATACTCCTTCTACATTGAACTGAATCACACACTGTGGCACTACATGAACTTTAATGATGTGCTTTTATCAAAGCCACAAAACATTCAGCTTTCAGACTCTTTGGAGTATCTCCTGACTTCATATCCATTTATAAAAAATCAGATAACACCAGACCTTTTTGCCCATGTTTGTGGTGACAGGCTGCCAGCATAATGAAAAAATTTCTTCTCATTTCATGAAACCTCATTTCTGATAGATCCTCTTTGGCAAATTAGTGAATCTTTTTCCTGTCATGAAAGGCAGGCAGAGGTGGATAAGTTAATAAATTCATAAGAGGTATTGCTAGAGACAAATCTTTAAAAGCAGGAGTTTTAAGTACCATGAATATTATAGCAAGTATGCTATTTCTCCAAACAAAGAGATGCAATTGATCTGTCTTGGGAAAAAGAGTAAAACACTGTTTAATGCCAGGAAAAAAAAATATATACTTTGTAGCCATGTTTAATTATTATGGGAGAGATTCAGAGCCCATGGAAATCAATGGAACAATTTCAATGCACTTTTGATCAGGCCCATAAATAGAATTGCTTTGTGAATCACCGTATTGCAGCAATTCAATACAAACTGCTTCAGAGGATTTACTGAACTTCCAGAGACGAACTGTTGGAATTTCACAGAAAATAAAGAAAACCTCCCACATGTGATTTGGCTTCTTGCAGAGTGTAGCATTCAGAATGCAAGAGAAAGAAAGAGTGTGTTTGGTATTGTTCCAGGGATTAATTACTTTGGCACTCCTTGTACGTAGCACTGCTTCCCCACTACCAGGATCCATTGGTAAGAAGGCTACACTTTCTTCTCAGGAGCCACGCTGGCTGCTAGACTGATAACTCAGAAGGAACTGCATCAGTCCTGTGTGGGGAGCGTAGGTAAAACCTCTGCTCACAGGTATCTTCCAGCTGAGATGGGAGGTCAGTGAGTGGCTGCTATTTTCTCAGGGTTTCAGGGTCTGCCTTCAGGCTTCTGGACCAAATGAGAGTTTACCCTGTTAGCCACGGCAGATCCCAGGTGTAAAGGCTCTCCTGCTTTTCATGTCTCACTTCCTTTTCATGTCTCACTTTCTTTTCATGTTTCCTCTACAAACCAAAGTCTCCTAGCATTAAATTTATCTTGAGGATAGAATGAACTTAGAAATGAGCAGAACTATAGCAAGAATAGGGCATCTTCTCCTTGGCAATACTGCATAATCTGCCTGAAGACTGAGTCCAGACGACATAGAGATGGGAGTGTGTCAGGACACTATGAGTTCTTTGCTCTATCAACTTGAACAACGCAGGTAACATCTCTGACTTCCTGTCAGCTCTCTGCCTGCAGAATAGAACTGCCTGAGGGAAATTCAGGTCTATATTTTTTTCATTTGCATGAATATGCTATTTACGCATACCTATTCAAATGCTCAAAACCCAACAAAACGTTATTTTTTCCATGTTTTTAAGTTTTATCCCATCTGCCTCTGAGTATTTTGTTTTGTATTTCCTTGAAACAGGATGCCTTGTTTGTATGCAAGACCTCTGAGCACAAAAGAAGCAGCAAGGATGGGAAATTTCCTACTTTTCCCTATATTTGCTCAGGTTTGATTGCGTGTGGATGGTTACTACCATATTAGCTGGTTATGCTACAAATACTAACCTCTATGCTGTAGTATATTAATTAGTAGTGACACAGGACAAAGAAATGTGTGTTCATTATTTATTACTTTGCTACCCAGGAAGGTCCAGGAATTCCAACTGATTTGCTTCATCTTTCCCATCCCTATTCCACGTACAGATCATGAGCAAAAAGTGACTGGTCTCCCTGTCTGAAACCAACATATGACTTGCCTGAGCTGGGGACAGGATAAGAAACAGCATGGAAAGCAAAGGGTTTCCATATAAAATCAGGTACACAAAAATAAAAAAAATTCTCAATGCATTGGTCAAGTACTAGAAAGGTGTCAGAATTGCTCATGAAGGCAGCAGAAAGAAGGACAACCTACTGTAATTGGGTGATTACTTTCACAGCTGGTTCCAAGTGTAACCAGCAGTGCACTCCATGCAGCAGTGCTAAATCTTCTGAGAGAACGAAATGCTGCAGTCAAAGGAGGGTATGAAAAGATGCATCAGGGTTAAAAGGAAATCCATTCCGCTGTATCGAAGGCAACATTTTTCTTGCTTCTGTTTATTGTATTGCTGTCTGTGCATGTTTGTCATACTTTCTTATTGATGATTTTAGGAAATGTTGAGAAGGAAACGAAGTTCTTTTATCTGCCTTGTTTCTCTGCCATACTAAATTTAATGAGATGAAATTCAGATAATATACAGCTCACACATGTATCTTTTGAGATTTTAAACACAGACATAAAGAAATCAATCAAAATCATGGCAAACAACACATGAAAACTCCATGCTTGTGTTGTTAGTCATACCTGCTAATATTCTGCAAAATTCTGTTGTTGGGTGGGAGGGACAGCACACCATCTTGCTGTGATATTCCATACACAAGGAGTAGTCCGGTTTTTCTGCTTCAGACAAATTTATTTTCTAGGGAGAACAGTAGCTGCAGCAACGCTGCAGAAATAGTAACAACAGCAATGTGTTCTCTGTGAGAACAGCGTTGTAACCCCCCACAGCTGGCAAGTTACATATTTACAAAAAAGTCTTAGTTACTTCCATGTAAGATAAACAATCTAGCTCAGCTACAGGGTATATGCACACCACGAAATTCCCTTTGAAAGACAAGAAACATTCAGGCTCACAGCCTGCCTTTCAGAAAGCACAGCCATTACCTAACTGCAAAACTTATTTTTTAATTCTTTCAAGCGTATTTATTGATACAGCACATTAAAAAAAAAACTAAAAAAAAAAAAAAACCCAACCAAACAAACAAAAAAACCCAAACAAAAAATGAATACCACCACCACCACCAAAAAAACCACCCCAAAACACACAAACAAAAAAAAAGAGTACTATTTCATTCTCCTTATCCTGTGCTGGCAGTCAAAGTGTGTTTAGGAACTCCCTGTTGGGGCTCTCCACTGACTGACACATCCAGCTTCCATATATCCAACTTTCTCAAGATTTAAATTGGAAAACTTTCCGACTAATAACACAGAGCCTCAGGTCTAGTGCACCCTTCCAACAAATCAGTAAGGAATGTTAATGAAATGATCTCACTGCATGTGTGAGAACTGAGAAAAGCTCTCTGCTTGTCAGCAAATCAAAGATCAGGCAGGTCTGAGGCAGGACACATGGTTGCATAGCACTGCTCTGGTTGGTTATGTCACACTAGAAAAAGGATCTGATAAATTAAGGAAAGAATGTGTCCAAATAGAAACAGTAAAAGAAAAGGAGATACACCACAAAGTTCGAAAACAGTTTTCCTGTTGTTATTCCCTCTACATAACTCTGCCATAGTTCTTATTAGCAATAAGGCATTGCTAGTATTTGCAGGCTAGAGGGGTTGGGTGGCAGAGGAGGGCTGTTCCTTTCCAAATATAATTATTATTAAATATTTTATTAAATTATTAAATGATGAGAAGTTAACATTTGAAAATTTAGGAAATCATGTGACACATACAATATATATCCATACTTCTGACCCATCTTCATTAAATGCAGCCATGTCCCTAAGTAGAGAAGAACAGAGGAATTGTTACATTGCTGTGATTCATATGGAAAAACTATATAATATGCTAATAACAGTGATAAAAGAGTGGAACAGGATGTCCAGAGGGGTTGTAAATGCCCCATCCCTGGAAATATTCCAGGTCAGGCTGGATGGGGCTTTGAGCAACCTGGTCTAGTGAAAGGTGTGCCGTTCATAGCAGGGGCTTGGACTAGATGATCTTTAGAAGTCTCTTCAACCCATTTTGTGATTCTGTGTGAAAATTAAATCACAAAGATACTTTCCACAAAGATGGTCAGGACTGGTCTCTGAGCTCATGTATTTATTTCATTACCAGTATTGTGAAGGTTCAATTCTCAAAGTATCAAATGAATCATACTGCCACTGCTTTTATTTATAGTGTGAAAAGGTATTCAGCACTGTGCAATTACTAACATTGACTTTTCTCCAC
Source organism: Rhipidura dahli (assembly GCA_013399225.1). Classification (NCBI taxonomy): domain Eukaryota; kingdom Metazoa; phylum Chordata; class Aves; order Passeriformes; family Rhipiduridae; genus Rhipidura; species Rhipidura dahli. Next base: position 47,428 of record VXAC01000915.1, read on the forward strand.
CCTGCCTCCAGTAAAACGCTAGTTTCTTCAGTCTTTCATTCTACTAGCTTTGCAATTTGCCCAGCAATGAGACTGCTACAGTAAGCAGCACTAAAGAGCAGCTCCAGCACCCACTCTCTGGGGTTACTCACCATCTTTTACATGGGGAACAGGAAAGGGACAGACACAGCTGAGAATCTCAGGTTGCAGAAAGATCAAGTCAGCTACAATTACCATTATATTCATTTGCTAAATCATCCAGTTGAGATTATAATTACAATAGGACAAATAACTTCATTCATTAGAGCCCAATTAAATTAATTTGAAATTCAAGATAGTAGCATTGAGGTAGTACAGCCATATTAAAATTGAAATATAATATCTCCTGATTGTTTTCCCCTGACAGAATAGTTTCATTTACACAGAATTAATATACAGGCATCTTCTTTAGCAGGACAATGAAATTTTGCAAACAAAACTTAGGATATTTTTAACTGGAGTCATCATAAACAGAATTTATTTGAAGATAAAATGGAAACCCATATGTTTTCCAAAAAAAAAAAGAATTTCATCATAAATGTCTTCTTAATGTTATTAACAAGAATATTTTCCTTTGCTGACCACAGGTAACTTGCTCCATAGTCCTTACTCTGTAATCAAAGCTTACATATGACTAGCCTTACTCAGTCTGAGTTTTTTGAATCACCCATCCTTTTCACAGCACAAAAATGTGGCAGAAAGAAGCCTCCTGCCCCAAAACAGCTATTGCTATTCCTGAGCTATTTCAGGCAGATGTTGATCTAAAATTTTCCTAAAGACCTTCAGCAACAGAGATTTCACAGTGCATATCACAACACTTTGTTTTCTTAACAGAGCTGCCCCTCAACTGGCAGGAAAAACAAGGAACTAAAACTGCATCTCTGCAGGGTCATTTATTACCAGCTTGTCTTGGTAGCCTGTGTGATTTGAACTAAAATCATCTCCATCCCCGTTGGTGTCTGTGTTTAGGACTTTATTGTGCATTTTATAAATCTTCATGTTGTTACTTTAATTAGCATAGGAACTGCCAGCAAAGCCAAGCCACAGCTATTAACATCCAGCCAGGCTTCCTTAGGCGGGATTCTCCCTTGGAAAGTAGTATTCCAGTCACACTATTCGTGATTAACTGCTCAGGGTTTCTATTCACCCAGGGAACAAGTACATCTTCACACTAAGTTTGGAAGAAAAATTCTCATTTGCTGAATGCAGCTCCCTCTGTTGTCTGTATCTTTGTACTAACTTTGTATCCAAATGTAGAGAGCCACATCTTGTTTAATGAGAAAAGTTTGATTTGATGCCAGAATGCTTAAATACCAAAGAAACTATTAAAAATTAACCATAGCTGGGGACTTAACTATTGAGCAGGGTCTGGTAGTTTCCTCCAAAATGCAAAAATGAAGCTGTCCCTGAAAGTCCAGTGGGGAGGAAGCAATTACTGCCTCAATGACCGTTTAAGCTAAAAGTCTGCTTAAAAATTAGGTTTCCAAAGACTTTTTTTCTTTTTAATTACTAAAAGCTTTCATATAAAACTATGTTCCTTGTACTTCACTGAAGAATACATCCAAAATTCCTAAATCCCAATGAGATCAAGAGGATATCTTCTTCATGCCACCAGTCAACCAACAATCAAATCACAAGAGGAACGGAGACCAGAGGGATGACAGGCCACTGCAAGAAAGACGGCTTCCAATTCATCACCAGTGCCAGCCACTACGACTTAAGCCTTAAATCCTTCACCAAGGGAGGAGGTTTAACTTTCTTTAGAGCTTGAGTGGGATATATTAATTCCATTTCAACTATTTTCAGAATTTCAACTGAAGCCACAAATTACCTAAACCATGTGTTTCCATGTTGCCTGGAAAAAATAAAACAGGAACAGGCTTTCATTCAAAATTAGAAATGCATTGATCTATCTGTCACAAGACAACTTTTTGAAAGTGTGGAGTTTTTGTTTGTTTGGTTTTTTTTCCTTTTAATATGTAGTTTAAGTACATTCTTTGGTTCTGTAGGGCTTAATTGAGATTACTCCCATTTTCTCATAATTTTCTTACTAAACCTATATGACTAAAGAATTGATGATTGCATCTGCCAGCTAGTCTAAAAGTAGAGAACCATTAAGAATTACTTTGCCTTATCCTTTCTCTTCTAGAATGTGCATTTTCAGTCATTCAAGAAAAAATTACTTTCCATTTATAAACTTGAAATGTCCCACTCTAGCCCATGAAAACATGATTAGAAGTGATAGGGGTAAGAAGCATATGCATTCCCTTGTTTTACACTGCTTCAAAAGCAGACAATCAGGATTAATTTTGCTGCAGAGCAGAGAGGTTTTTATGAATCCATAAATTCTAGTTAAAATCCAGTGAACATTCATTCCAAATACTTTGGTTCCCTTCTATGACCTATGCATTATTTTATTTCTTCAGTAACGTACGCTTGAGTACAGCCTGTGCTGTGCTATAAGATCACCTCCTGGCTTTCTTATTTCAATGCTCTCAAAGCTTGAGAGCAAAAGGAGATACCCTATTTTGCAGGAATCCATTGAATTTCATTCGCAAACAGTTTTCCCAATTTCTGCAGCAGCCAGCTCTTTTCCCATAAACAAAAAAAACAACACAATCAAATAAAACCTCCAAACACAAACAATCCACCTGAAATGAAGTACTCAGACAGTTGCCTTGCATGATTAAAGTATGCACATTACTACTGAAGGAAGTGTGTTACATTGCAGAATACGTCTAATTAAAAATTCAGCTACTTCAGATGTTGTATCATGGATCTCACATCTGAGAGTAATTTACTGCATTTTTACATGTAAAGACAAATCAAAAATTAGAAACTGGAGTTAAAGTAGTGCTCTATTTCTGCAGAAGTGACCATTTGTTGCTAAGCATAATTCCTTTTCTGAAAGGACTTGCTAATGACAAAATCACTGTCAAATGGAATGCCATCACAGCTTCCATTAACTCTCTGAGGAAGCTGCTAAAAGACTTTCAAAAGTCTTGTAAATTTCAAAAGTACTGTAATCTTTCAAAAGGTTATACTACTGCTGAGTTTCTGAAGTTCTGAGTTTTATCTGAAAATATACACATAGAAGTATATTCTACATTCAGAGGCTGCTGCTCCAAATGTCCAGATACAGAACTTGGGTTTTCTTCTGCTACTCTTTTCTTATGAAAATTTTGCTTTAGAATTAGGTCCTTCTGTGGATATGTGTGAATAAATTCAGCAAAATTCAGTTCATGAAGTACTGCGATAGAAAGTAACAAGGAAAAACTCACTTTTTCTGCATATATTTTCCTATCAAGCTGGAAAAATCTATGTTGAAGAAATCCACCTTTTAATTATACATGCTGCTTACAAAGTTTTTAGGAAACTGATTTTTTTACATAAAAATTGCCAGGTAATTAGTTCTAATGAGGTTATGGATCGATATTCTTGCAGTTTACTATCATGGAAAGATTAAAAGTAGAACAAGCAGGGTATTCATGTGGTGTACTGATTTAGTGAGGATTCTTGAGATATTTCCACTCCAGACTGAACCTTAACCCCAGAACTACACCCTAACAAATTCTAAAAGATTCAGAGGGAAGAGTACAGCATGTAATGCACACTTAAAATCTTAACTCACTATGTAACAAGGCAGGAGAAAATCAAGCTCATGATGGAAACTAAGGATGAGTCTGCCACAGACACTACAGGAGGATGCACAGAGATGTATAGAAGATAAGAATATTTACAGTCATCCATTCTACCTTGCACTTCACATATTAAAAACTGGGGAAGGGAGCACCAAACAAAAAGGGAGAGATCCTAGCAAGGAAATTATATTGGCTAAGGGCTATATGCAAAGCATAAAACACAAAATCCAGATAAAAAGAAATGGAGCAAAATGCAAAGCAGTATTTTTGCCATAGGGAATACCACATAATTCACTAGAGAAAATGGATTACATGGCCTGACAACAGTAAGGGGATGCCAGAGACTGTTCTCATAGCAGAACTAAGCTATAATTGCTGTATTGTTATAATTTTTATTGGGCAAAAACTTGCAGCTTTCATTCAGTCAGCTCTCACATTAGTGCTACACAGCATTTAACAAGTAATTTTGGCCCCCATTCTCCATTTGAAAAATCTGGTGTTACTCTCTATGGAAACGTTTGACCTTCCTCATTTAAAGCACTGTCAGACATGTCAAGGAAATTGCTGCAGTAGTATTTGCCATGGAATCAGAGCTGCTTTTTCATTACAACTCCATGAAAAGAGTAGAGACGTGCATGTCTCAGACTTGAACCATCATTTCATCCTTTACTCCAAGGCATGAGACTGGCAAGGAAGGGGAAAGACAAGCCAGAGAAGCTGCAAAACTGGTGAATACACCTGTGATATCCCAGTACAACTGGTAAAAAATGGCAAAAATATTGGTAAGCTCTGTCAACCCTTTTGGTCACTCCTTTCCCAGCATTCATAGCCATGTAGGACCCTCCACTGGCCCAGAAGCAGCATCTTTTCAACTGGAAACTTTTAAAGTTGTCACTAAGATAATTTGTTTTAAATCACTGAGAAATCAATTGTGTTGACATACCAGTATTTTGTTCCTCCAGGGCCTCCTTTAGTGGCTATCATGTCCTTTCTCTTAAAACACATCATGAAAATAATAATTCAGACGGCAAGTGATTACCCTCCTGGGGTTTCTCAATTGGTTTCTCCTGTCCTTTAGAAACATTACTAATTGACATGAATTTTCTCATTACTATCTCAGCAGTTTATTTGATGGACACTTCACAAAGAAATATCTACAAGGGAATTTTTTGTTTATTTTTCATGAAGTGCCTACAGTTAAATAGCTCTGGGGGAGTGCCACAGAGCAAAGTGCTGAAACTTGAGAGTAATGCACTCAGATCACATGTTTATGTAGGGTGGAGGCTGTGGTCTGTATGAGCCCCTACAGCACTTGTCAGTACCCCAGGCAGTGGAAACCCAGTCAAATAGCAGGTGAATTTTCTCAAGACATAATCTTCTTTGATTATTCCAAAATCTTAAAGAGTGCTGTAGCACAACACTGTTATTGCATATCAAATATCCACCTTCTTTGGGAACAAAGATCTTGGAAAATGCAACATTTCATTTAATCCTCGTATAGTGTTTCAAAATACTGGGGCAAAACTTCTGCACACATGATTGTGTCTTGGTCCTGCTTGTTCTCTAAGCACACAGTGATACTTACACAACTGTCTCAGGGGTGTCCTGCAACTCAAAGTTCTTTCTGCAAAGATTTACCTCCAGTTACAGCAACCATCTCATGTAGCCTCTCCTTGAATTTACCATGGCCAAAAGGATCTACTGAAGAATTTCATTCATGTAGTTGTTTGTGTTATTTGACAATGCATCTTCCATTTATTTTTCAAATACTCTTATGGAACCAGGTTACATGGTCTCACATTCACTAACTTCTCTAAGCAAAGACATGATCAGTGGAGGCCTGGCCAAAATCAAACCAGAAAATGGCATCAGAGTTGTGAGCTCTTGCTACAATGTGCTGTTCTGTGTTGCTTTGTTTCAGTGGATGACAAGGGTAAGAGCATTGAGAACCTGATGATTTCTGGTTTTAGCCTACAGCACCACTGTTTGCTTCAGCTATGGCTTTACTCAGTAGTCTCCAAAATGCAGTACAGTCAGTACCCATTTTGTAATCTGAGATAGCACTGCTCCCCATCTACAGACCATACGGGCATTATACATGAACAAGTGAAGCAGAACATGTTCTGTCTGTCTCAAGCCAAGTCTCAAGGAATTAGATAGATAAAACCCACAGAGGGAGCATGGAGGCACCCTGGAGACACTGAACTCCTTCCCATTCCAGAGACCTCTGTTCCTTGCACCTTGGCCCCACATGCTTGTCATAGAAAAACAGGAAGTCATCCTTTTTTGTACTGTCATTGGAGCTGGAAGAATTTTAGCTCATTTTTGTCTGCTTTTTGGTGGGAGACTTTGAAGTGGGAGATACAAAACTAGATATGCAGAAAACAGAATGAGTCCATCCCTTCCTTTGAGAGGACTGAACACTTGAAATCAGGAAAAGAGATATTCAGCACAGAAATCTATCTTATTGCAATTTCAATATATCACCAGGAAGGAAACTGTTCTCTGCTCCTTTCTCTTTCCAGCTAAAAGGTAATAAATAATTAATTCACCAGTTCCTGCTTTTACTCATCTAACAGGACTTGAAGAAAAATAACGTGGTTATGCAAGTCAGCCTTGGTTGCCATACCTGGACTGGACTGAGGTTAGCAGCATTTTTACTACTCATACACACTGCACACAGAGAAAGGAGGATGTGGATTGCAGTGGACTACTTTAGATATGGAAGCTTCTCAAAGATAATTTTGTTCTGTTACATTGTTCCTTGAGCCTTTTCTCCTCAGTAATGTAGCATGACATTGCCATCAAATGTTAGTACTGTGCCAAAAAAACGCCTTTGGGAATGCAGTGCCTTGTCTCTATTCTTCCTTGCTTTTAACTCCTGTGCATTCCAGAGAGTCATTATGGTGATTCTTTCCTACAGTTCCTCTAGTGACTGAATCTGTAAGGAACATATGAGGAAGTTTCAAGCATAGTGTATCTTCTGGTAAAATTTTGGCATTGGCTGTATACCTCATATTTTGCATCCTTAGCTCTAGCATAGTAATTTCAAAGCACTCAAACACAAAACCTGGTTTTTTAGTAACCAATCTGGGAAAAAAAAATTTAAAATCTTGTCCCACATAACTGATTTTCCATCTGTATAGAAGGACCACATCCTTAGGAGAACAGACATAACTGCTCCTTGAGTTCATGCAGTAATTGGAATCAGGAATAGCTGTTCCTAAAGGCAATCATTCAGTAATTTGCTGGTACATTTCACAGCCATTTGCTTATACCACAAGAAATTTGCCCCTCAGGCATCTTTGGTTCTGCAGAGACTGTGAACAAATCTCTTTTTAAGAATCTGGTCCCCCTATTTCTTCTCCTTCCAGCTCCATGAATTCTCCATATTTGCCTCCAAATTTTTACACTTTTGTATTGAAGCAATTTGGGTTCTTTATTTTTCTTGTTTGGGATTTTATTTTCCATCCTGTTTTTCTATACTACAGCAGCAAATTTAGTAGGCCACTGAGAACAAACAAGATCTTGCTGCTGTGTTCCCCTGTAGTAACTAGGGTGAACAAGAAAAGGACAAAAGGCTCTCCCCAGCTGCAAGGCTGGGAAGGCCAGTGCTGAGCTGTGGTGGCAATGCATGCACAGACCAGTCCATCCAGCACCATGCTGGAATGAGCATGAACCTGAACCTTACGTGGTTCAGGTTCTTCCAAGACTTTACCTCAGAGCCTCAGCCACAGACCAGTTTATGACAGCTCAGTCAAATGATAGCACATCTACAGAAACACTTCACAAACCTACCTCTAAATTCTAACGGGAATCACTCTTCCAGTCAATCACCAGCAAGTTCCTGTTTCACTGTACAAAGGAGCCAAAGAGGTTGTCAAATAAATGCCTGTGAAACTTTGGGACAGAAAGAACAATGACTTTTTCGTCCCTAATCCTCCTCTTCAAAATCCTTCCAAAAGACCAAACTGCTTGAGGTAAAGTTGCCTGACTTTTTCAGACATGAACCAGCACATAAAAATTTCAGCTGTAGGATATCTAAATTGCCAAAGTTTTTAGTAACTCAAAACAGGCTCTTACAAAAGTTTTAGTAGCTACCAGCTCTGCCTACAAATCTAAGCGTAGAGGAAATACATTGGAGTGCTGAGAATAACAGCAGTATGGCTGTAGGACAATTCAGTCTGATAGTAACAGTGAAGCTATAACCAAGTAGACTGTATATACAACAGCTAAGATGAACTCCAGTAAAACTTTTATGCCCTACCATAACATCATCATTTTCTTTTCGCTAGATGTGTCAGAAAAAATGTTATCTAAGGCATTTGGAATTCAAGACTAGAATCCTCAGAGATGGCTTTTGAAATGTGAAGGTGTGTGATAAATCTATCAGATAGTTCTGCAATTTTTAAAAGAGATGGATATGCCTTTTGTGCATATGTGCAGGAATGATTCCTTTTGCCCACCCTACATAAGCTTTCTCTCGTACTAATATGATGTTGAACACTGGCATCAAATACTTAAGCTGGCTATCAAGAAACAGAAAAACTACTACAAAATTTAGAGACTGAAGAAAAAGCAGCATTTCATACCAGTAAGTGAAATTATAATTTTGCCTTCATCTACTGTCAAAGTTAAGAGTTGTGATTGTGCCACTAAACAGAGATGGCTATATTGAGAAGCACAGATAACAAATGCAAATATTTGTTATTTTGCACAAATAACAAATATTTTGTTATTTAGATCATTGAAACAGAATTTAGCTTATCAGTTACTTCTCCTGATAATGTGTTCTACATTGGGAAACATCTCACAAAATCAGAAAGAGTGGAACTGCATAAGAAGGGACAGCTTTTTACCTTGCTCTATTTTGCTTATAAATACCAGGATAACATATTAAGTTCTCTGTTACAAAACACTGCAGTTCACTTGCATCACAGCTGGAAAATATAAACAAGCTTCAAAGCAAAAATATTTTGTAGGAATTTTTCTATTACTCTCTTTAATTGAAAAATTTTAACCACCGTAGCACAACACAATATATTGTAGAACTCCTATTAAGCATCAACAAAATTGCTTTGCTACAGTAATACAATAGCAAATAGGATTCAAAAGAAGTAATCTAATTTTTATCTAATTCTAGTAATTTGATTTTATCAGACCTTGCTTATAGCTGTGGAAATCAAAGTCATAGCATTTAAGCTTTCTACTTCACAAGCCAGCATAAATTGAAGTACTTCAGATTCTTCCTTGAAATTTTTCACATGAGAGTGAATAAAAATAATTTTAATGTATCCTGACCAAGCCACTACTTTCTGCACTCACCCATGCCCTTCAGGATTTTTGAATGTACAGAACAGCTGCTCTGCTCTTGTACATAGAAGGTAGTAGAAATGGTTCGTCCTATCCTGGGGTATGCTGTGCTCTCTTGCTATGAACAATCAATTTTTGTGGGTCCTTTTTTTTTTTTGGTTTTGGGGTTTTTTAAGTCCTAGGAATACCATGCCAATTCAGTTAGCCAGTCTTTAAAAGGGCTTGACTCTTCCTACCTACTGCACTCTTCCTCATACAGTCATTGTGTGTGTGAGATGGTCATGAATGCTGACATGCTTTTTCACCAGGAAAGATGTATCTGTCTCTAATATCAGGAGAAAAATAACACACAGAGGTATTAATGGAGTGAGAAATTGGTTGTTGGGAACTGGTTACACAGATAACAAGCAGCCATGTTTTGGAGTACGCCTACCTGATTGAGTTCATGGCAAGCTCCTGGTTTCCCAGAGCATTGCACACCAGTGTCCTTCTCTCTCTCATTTACCTGAAAGGTCCATAACAATATCTGTTGTGGAACAGAAAACCAGGCTCTTCAGGAATGGTAAGGGAACAGGAATTGTCTTTCTAGGCCAGTTGTTTGGCCAATCCAGCTTGCAAAGACCATGAGTCCTAAAATAGAGGCATGAAACTGCAATGATGACATTACACTTTTCATTCACTCAGCAGGTATTTTTTAGTACCTTACAAAGGTCAGAAATATTTTCAGTGCCTTTGAGAAATTTCGCAGTAAAGATCTTCTCGATGAAAGGTAGAAGGGAAAACAAGCCAATTTTTTGCAACAATGTTTTAAAAAAATTTGCAACTCATTAGTCATCAAATTTTAAGGATCTTGAAGAGAAAGATGCTGGATCCACTCTATAGAAATGAGGGGGTTTATTCATTGTGTCATAAAACATGGTGTTATATCAGAACCAGGAAAAGAACATGCATTTGATTTCTAGCCTCTCTTGTACCACATAGCATCACCTATTCAATTATATAATATTTTAATATGTATTTAACCATTTAATAATGTCAAATTTGTTTTGAACCTTAATGAAGATTATAAAAGCTTTCTTACCACAGAACACTGTATTTTGAAACTAAGCTTCAGTAATTAAGTGTAGCAGGTTGACCCTGGCTGAGTTCCAGGCACCCACCAAAGCCACTGTCACTGAACTCCAAGGCTGGACAGGGAGAAGAGAATATAATGAAAAGTTAATGAGTTAAGGACAGGGAGAGATCACAAACCAGATACCATCTCAGGCAAAACAAGACTCAAATGGGGATATTAACTGAATTATTACTAAAAAAATCTGACCAGGATAATGAAAGTAAAATAAAATCCTAAAAACACCTTCTGCCCTCTTTCCCGGGCTCTTCCTCCTACCCGCCAGAGGCACTGGATGACAGTGAATGGGGGTTATGGTCAGTTCATCCCACATTGTTCCTCCCAGTGCCCAGGGAGAGGAATCTGTTCCAACATGGGGTCCCTCCCACAGGAGACAGTTCTCTCTTAATTTCTCCAGTGTGAGCTCACCCACAGGCAACAGGAGTTCTCCATGAACTGCTGCAATGTGAGTCACTCTCCCAGGGGTGCAATCCATCAGGCACAGCCTGCTCCAGTGTGGATCTGTCTTGGAGCTGGCTGGCATTGGCTCTGCTGGACAGGGGGGAAGCTTCCAGCAGCTTCTCACAGAAGCCAGCCCTGTAGACCCCACTACTAAAACCCAATCACACAAACCCTATACAACATGATTATCAGCTGCACAAAACTGCAGAAGGCAGCAGCAATCTTGCATTTTGCAAATCTGTCACTAGTTTCTGTCTTTGCAATACCAGAAGGAGGCCTGATACTCTTAAATATGCCAGACAGCATCCAGCACAACCCAGTGCCTTTAGAGAAAGTGTTATCAATTAGATATACATTCCAATTGTCACAGCTAAGCAATTTCTTAGACTAAAGGGATTCTGAGTGAAGAAAAGATAGTTAAAGTAACACAGAAAACTTACACTGTCATTTGAGGTGTCACACAGCAATCAAAAAGATTTTACTGTCCACTTGAAAAAATAAGAATAATCATGCAAGGGCTTCAGTGAAACAAAGATCTGCATGCCTCAGCATATAAAGGAGTGGGGTTTTGCACAGAAAGAATATCTGGGTCCATGTATTCCATTTTTTTTGCAAGCAGAACCCTAGAAACAGCAGTGCTCAGATTTAAATTGGATTTTGAGAGTGCTCTTTTTCCTCTGGCAGACAGTCAGAAATCCTGCTGACTGTCCAATTTACAAGAAACAGATGATGTCATTTTGATAAAGCTCCCTTCTAGGTTCACATACCCAAGTGTTCAGACAAATTCAGACTTTCTGCTTTCTGTGAAACATCCAAAAAGGTCAAGATCCCAAAGACTGAAGAAGTAGAAAGACAAGAAATTAAAGTACAGTACTTATCAACTCTGCATTTTAACATTAAACTATGTGAGTGTCTGTGTGTATATTCTGTTGTTTTCAGGAAAATACAGCATATTCCTATGATTCCTATAGGTATGAAACAATAGGGTTGAAAATCACATCAACAGGAAAAATGTTGCAATTGTAGTAAAGTATTTATTTTAAAACATTATTACCCTGCTAGAACATTGTTTCAAAATAAAAACCATAATATATTCATTCAAAACTAGGCTGTTAAGCATATATATTTAAACTCTAATTTTCATACACATATTGAAAGAAATTTATATTTTACAAGCAGGAATTTTTAATAGACTTTATGAAAAACATGTTTAAAAATAACTGTCAAAATCTGTCTCTTTAAATATACAAAATATCCTTGCTGTGCTAAAGATACCTCTCTTAAAAGCCAAAAATATGTAATTCAATAGCTGAGTCCCCATCAAATCCTACTGAAAACAGTAGTGACATAAAAATGTAAAAGCACTGTACAAAGTAAGAACAGCCTTTGTTTGTCTCAGTACTGTACACATCTGGTTTTGTTTTAAAAATGTTTTATAAAAGCTTTTATTATTGAACTTAACATCCTTTCCCGTGTGCTGAAAAATGTGAGCTACTGACATTATCTCTGTTTACTAAAACGTCTCCTCCTCAGAACTGTGAATCAAAGAATTCAAAGGGAATTCTACCATTTATTTCAATGAGAGCAGTACTGAAACTTCAGCATATCAGTTAGTAATGTCTCTTGGTTTCCCCCCTAGTTTTATAATGCAAAATATTACAAATTCTTAAATACAGTAACTGAAGAAATCAGAGCTCAAGTACTTCAGATTACAAGGCTGGTGCACGGATTAGTTTACTGGAAAATGGAGTGTTCAGTTAATGAAACCCAATTGCAAATAATGCTGCATGCTTTTTAATCAAGAACCCCCTCCCTTCTCTTGCTTCCTTTATAGTCCCTTCTGGCATTTCTTCTGGAATGAGCTTTTTAAAAAGGTGCGGTATCCTGGGTCATCCACATATTCATTCTTAAAACGAGAACTCAATACTCTCTGCCTTTTCTTCTCTCCCAAGATAATATCTGCTCCATAAAACGTGTCTTCAAATCTCATGTCAGAAGCTGTAGACTAAAACCAGACATTAATTACACATATGCACAATTTTTACCATTCCATATTTTGCATGTCCTATTCAGTATTTTATTCTCTACATCTGTAGTGTTCCTTGGAAATATGTAAGTAACACCTGTTGTTAGTCTGGATTTTATCCAGGGATCACACATATTGTGCTAATTCTAGGTGAGAAAACATTGTTATGGAAGTAATGCTAATCTGTTGGGCAGACTGGATCCTAGCAGTACCCTGTACTATTCACTACCTTGTGTTGTTATTCAGGAAAGGTTTACATGCAAGGTACTACGTCATGGATGCCTGAAAAAAAACCTGGGCACTGCCAATTTGCAAAGGATCAGGGTCACAGTTTGGTTACTTGTCATCAAACTTAAACCAGCTGGGAATACCCACTAAGAAAGCAGTGGGACAAAACCCAGTAAGCTGTTTGGGCAAAGTCAGAGGCAGAACATTGTGGACCAACTTTCACTGCTAGAGTCATGGAAAAATTCCCAAGATTAAGAAAAACATCATTTAGAAAGAACTGGTGTGTTTTACTCCAATAGACAGAAACAGCATCATAGCCTGTCTTTAACTTGCACTGTGTTCAGCACGAGGAGGGGAAGGAGGTGCTGGGCATGCCTTGAGAATTAACTAACATATTTCTAGAATTTAAGGCACTAGTAGAAAATCATGCAAAGGTCTGAGCAATGGCTATGGTTTGTTTTATTCAGCTGACCAAGTTTAATGTTTTTTAACCTATAGTTAACTCCCTAAATAAGTTAATGATGTAAAACAAACAAACAAATAAATAAATAATTAGAAATATTGATTTATAAAAAGTCAGTATTTTTATAAAAAATGAATTTATAAAAAATCAGTTTTTAAATCAATAGCATAAACCCTATTATTATTATCCCGAGAATGTAAGTTTTCATTCTTTAGAGCATGCAATTAATTAGAGAAGCTGCTTCCATTTGGTCTCAAAACCAAAAAAAATGGCAACGGTATGCTTTCCAAGTATAATAAAAAACCCCCATTAAATATAATCAAATGGTTCTTTTAATGTTTTCCAAAACATTTTCTGTCTTGGAAAATAGTCAGGACACTGAAAGATTAGTGCCTTTATCCCTAATTCACTGACAAGAAGTCCTCTTAACCCAGAATATTTGACCAGTGCATTTTGCATTAGAATGAACTGTCTGAAGACAGGTAAAAACAGCCATCTCCGCTAACAAACGTATGGAAGAACTTTCCCTTTTCAGCCACTAAATGTTATGCTCCCTGTGAGGTTCAGGACTTTTCCATTTGGCATACATACATAAAAATGGCTAGTAGGTGGCTGTGTTTTGAAACAGCAGGAAACTTTTAAAAAGTAGCAAATATTTGGATTTAAACCAAAGACTAGTGAAATGCTGATAAATCCTCCCAGCAACTTTAATGACTTTTGATCAGTTACATTTTTTCTTACAAGAAGTTAATTGCCTGCTTATTAATTCAAGGCTTTTAAAATTACAAAGCTCTGAGAAGCTGGAAAGTTTTTTAAAAACTGTACATGTAATAAGCATACTGAAAGAATAGAATGTCTGTCAATTTAAATGTTTACTAACTTGATCATTCCTGATCTGACAGATGATCAAACATCATGTCCCTTTTAGGAGAAAAGAATTATGTCTGACAACAGCATTTGCCTGGAAGAACAACTAACCATCTCACCAGCAAATGGACACATCTCCTAACTGGGCTGATTTAGCCACTCTTAATAGCACAGGCTTCACAAAACATGAGTCAGTTTAAACTAAAAATCCAGAATAAATCCAAGTATAGTGTTATTGGCATTTTGAGCATACATATAAAATTAAGTTAGCATCAGCAAATACTCACTAAACGTGCTTTCACTCTCTTAGGAAGCTCTTCATCCAGTGTATATATTTCTTCTCTCTTCATTACTATTTGAGAACCATCTTCAAACTCCACCTAATTGAAAAAAAAAATGGGCATTTGAAAAAAAAATAATAATTAACTCTTGCAGGAAGTTCCTGTAAATGTTTCCACATAAAAATAAAGATGTAAGCAAAGAAGACTAACACACAGACATTTTGCTATCTGTTTTAGCACAAAATTAGGCTGAAACATAAAAAATGCTATTTTTTAGGAATTGTAACACATACTTACACTGAAAATAATATCTAAGTATAGAGACTTCAGAATCAGCACTGACACATGTATAATACAGTAAAATTTGTTAGATTAGGAATGCTGAACAGTAACAAGACAGGAAACATTATTTTGCAGGAGTGACATATTAAAATGTCCTTGTGTCATTTTTATTTGTCTCTTTTTTTTTTATTTGCTTCTAAGAAATAAAAAATTAATTTTAACATCCTATGTTTCAAGGTTGAGGAAGACCATGTCAAAAGAAAGTGTGAGTGACAACTAAGGAAATACCAGTTAACACAATTTTATTGAATCTGATGGAATTTCTTTTAAATGCTCTGTTCAGAAGATGAAAAGCTTTATCATGCTTAGGCTTAGATTTAATCCAATATGAACCCCGTTAGCAGAAAATGAGAAAGGAAATGTAACTAGGTGTGAGGAATGTTAAAATGCTGAGGCTTTGAAGCATTTAAGCTTTTTCAGTAGCTGCTGATTTTTCCTCTATTTTAATACTTCATCTAACAGTGGTGAATTCCAGCTATTATCTGTGACAGCAGTTTAGCTCCCAAAGAAACTATAATTTAAAGTTTGGTATAAAATTAGGCGTCCCATTCTACATCCTCTGGTGCTTTAATGAGACTATGTGAGTGACAACAGCACACTTGACTAGAAGAATAAGCACAAACACAAACAGAAGAGAACAATGACTTATCAAAAGTATTATTACAGATAAAACTGAAAAATCATGCATTTGAACTCGTAAATGGACAGGGCTTTTAGTTTCAAATTAAAAGCTTGCCATGGCTCAGTATGTCAGATTAATATGTGAACAGCTGAAAAATTCGATACTGCATATCCATTCTTGAAAGCCAGGATAAAGACTATGATCTATTAACTTCTTTAAAAACATTTTTTTCACTGCAGCTAACAGGGATGCACAAATCTGGAATGCATTTAAAATGCATAGAGCACACAGATGGATAACAAAGTCACAGGAGTCATCCCTACTCCTCTCTCTCCTGTTACTAACCCCATAAGCCTACTCTGTTACCAGTATGTTAGAGGAACTTAAAACATCAATGTGCCTTAAGCTTGTTTAATTAAATTATGGCAATCCAGGATGCAGGAACAGTCTTTCTCCTATTCCTGCTCCCTCCTGCATGATACATTTGGTCATGTTTTTGCACAATACAGTTGGTAATAATGTTTTTCCCTGGTGAAAACACTGGGTAGGAAATTAACCCTGCCACTCCATGTGATAAGAAAATCTCCTCTTAAATGATCAATATATTTGTTTTTTCTGATAGTATGCAGTAGGATGCAAGTGCTTCATACCAGAGAATCTGTCATGCCTGCAGTATGAAATATATTGCACATTTATCAGAAGAGTAACTGGAAGTTCTTCAGCTATAATCCAACATATCACACTGGAAATAATTTGCCTACACTTGACAGAAAACACCACAAGAGCTTCTCTAAGACTTTCAATAGTATCATGATTCATGCAAAATATAAATCCACCATCTCTAATAGCTCAAATTCAATTCAGATTGCAGATCCTACATTTCAAATAATCAATTTTATCAAGTAAGTTGTTTTATTTGGATTCTGCTGCTGTACTGAGTCTGCATTATATGTTACTATCTTCATGAGATTTTCTTCTATAAGAACATAATAAATTAAAGCAAGAGCTGTTAAAAAGCAATTAATGGAGTGAATGGATAATTTAATAAACTCTAACTCAATTGTGAACCTCGATATCAGAAATCATCAAGAAATCAAATGTAGATCACATTAACATTTTCACTTGAACACCTGCTTCATTCGGCAGTTAGAGCTCTGCTCAGGAACTGTGTAGGATACTGGCTTACAAAAGTCAAACTGTATGACACAAATTCTGGTGCATTGAGTCACAGCTCCTGCATGCTCAAGTACTGCCACATTTGGTACAAATGTCTGATGAACATGAGGAAAATGCAGATTTTTCCAACAAGAACAGATTTGCCTTATGAGATCTAAGAAATCACACAAAAGACTGTGTAAGAGAATCTCAAAGGTGCAACACAGATCACACCAGAAGAAAATCGACCTTTGTGTGTGTGTGTGCGTGTACATGTGAAAGTCCTGGGAGCTTTCAGACAGCAGAGAAAGAGCTACTAATAGGTCTTGAAGTTAACCTTGCACCCTCCTTGTCATAAATTTTTTGTAATCTATAGCCACATGGCAGCCTCCTCTCTCATCTTGCAGACTGAAATACTGGCTTGTCTCTGTGAGCAAGTCCATTGCAATAAGGACTCCCTCTCATCTTTAAACTTTGTCATTTCCCCCATTATAGGGGTTGTTAAAGACAACTTACAGGAATTTATGTTTGTTATGCTGAGGAACTCCTAATCTTGCTGAGCCTCCACATGCTTATCCATTTTCCTTAAACAAAACTGGTCTCATATGTAGCTCAAGAGGTCTAAAATAAGACAAAGTTGTTCTGACTGTGTCAAATTCCTTCAAATATGAAAGAAAACAACATTCATCTAATTTACCACACAGTACTCCTCAGAAGACCAGTTGTTCAAAAGATTAAATGATTTGAAGATTAATGTTACTATAGAAAAATAATCTTCATACTTTAGAAAGAACTTTCCACCTTCACAACATAATACAGCTGCTAAATACAAAGGAAGAGGTAAGATTTAGAGACTACCTCAAGGCTTTAGGCATTTGAGGACTTGAATTCGATTGCGAGTCATTGGCAAAATGAGAAGGTCAATGCAGTAAGTAATTTAGCTTCCCTGTGCCTTAATTTATCTACAGATATAATAGTAAATTTGCCATTTTTGTACAGTAATATGAGGCCCTCTGATGAAAAGAGTTACTTAAGTGAAAATTATTACATATATATAAAGGAAATGTATCTAGATTCTCATTCTTTCAGAAGTGCTATTATTATTGTGATTGTTTTACTGCAGTTTCTACCATTCACTTGGGTACTCAAAGATGCTGACTGATTTTTCTCAAAGGCAAGCCCATAAAAAAACAATAATTGTTACTCTGAAATCAGAAGTCAGCTTTTTAGCTTTGCCTTCACTGTTCAGTTCCTTTTTGCCTTTGCTGAGGATAAAATGCTCCTTAGATTAATAAATTCCAAGATGCCTCAGATGAGTCAATGTTTTGCTCTTCTTACTGTCCTCCCTTCCAAACTTTTATGGAATACTTCAGGTTCACTGTAGGCAAATACCAATACTTAATTTTATGTCATTAATTGTCTAATTAGCTGATATCAAATAAAAATAAATAACCTGCAGAAAATAACAAATGTTACCTTTCAATCTTAATGTTCTATCTGTTTACCTGAGTTCTTAGTAAAGAAGTGAATTTCTTGACTTTGTAAGAACAAGTGAGACCTCACACTGCAAGAGTACACAACACTTGGTGTCTACTGGGTTAGAAAGTTTTATACATCAGGTAAAGTGTGGTAACAGTTACAGTAAGAGTCCACACTTCAGCCTTCTGCATCTTTGAAGGTGTGTCTGGCCACTCTAAGGCTAGAGCCAAATTTACAATAAAGACATCTGAAAAGCAAGCACGCGGTAATAAATATAGATACTCACCTGATACATGTGAGCTGTATTTGTTCCCAGATACTTCGCACCGTACAGTTTTCCATCAGGCCATTTCACTTGGACAACCTCTCCCTCTGCAGGTGGACCCAGCCTTAGGCAGTCTCTGCTCTATTTGCAAAGAAGGATGGATTCTCAAATCAGTGCGTGAGCCATTGAACTTAAATTACCAGTAAGATGCTTTTACAACTCGGTAATTAGAGAAGATTTATTACCATGCATGTTTCAAGTTTTATAATCCTGCTAATGGGCTAATGCTAATGTTAGCCCTTATGAAAATGAAATACTGACCAAAGAAACACTTTCTTTACAGCTTGATGCTGCATTGGCAAGACAACGTATACATAAATCAGACAGCTATCAGCAACTGTGATACACTTCCACCAAAATTAATTTCTAACACACATTGAAAATAAGGATCACTAAAGTGCAATTGCATATGTGCAACACTTTCTCTTTTGCATATCCCAGTAATTCATGTTTCATTCACCACAGCACGTTTTTGCTTGATGCTGTCTTTGCTGACTGAAACATATGTGGATCAAACCATAAATCGTGAGAATGCCAACGAGATTTTTGCTTAGCTGATGTAAAAACACTGAAAGAATCCAAATGCTTACAAAACAAAATTAGGGGGAAATATTTTCTTTCCATAAGATATAAAGCATTTTTGTTCCAATGGTTTGGCCAACTTTTGTGCCTGACTTTTTGAGAATGTCAGAGTATCAGTAGCTGGTTTCTTTTGTTCCATATGTCTTGATATGAACTAAATGACTCATTTTCAGAGCACGCCAACCACACACCCATATCAGCAGCTGCTCACATGAGGAAATAAGACAAAGGGTCAGAAAATTATGTGTCACATCTGGGCTCACCAAGTCTTTGGTCAAATACTCACACCAACAAAGGCATCTCTACTTCATAGTGACTACATCACAAGACCTGTTATGTAAATTAGTGCTAATTTAGTGGTCTTCTCCTAGGTGTGAGAGGAATTACTCAGTAGCCACATTACCTGAGCTCACTCATAAGTGGTCTAGCGTGGGAAGAGAAAAGATAAAGACAAGGACTCAGGTATAAGGACTCACTGACGAGGTCCTGGAGGACCTGGAGCTGTCCCAGGTTGCCACAATGGTATCACCACTTTCTTAGATTTACTTAGAGTAACTTAGAAAAATATTTGTATTTTGAGATGAACAATTCACTTTAAATGGAGGCCAATGGTTGTCATGACAAAGAACTTAAAATGTGAGAGCAAAAATGCACTACAGTGATCCTCACTTGGACATTATCTTGATATAATATCATTCTAGCCAAATTCAACATTTATAAACTGATTTCAGTCACATGTATCTTAATCCATGAGTTTGATTCAACACAGGATAAAAGAAATTAAAAGCTGGATTTTCACAGAAACAGTTTCCTGCATGACAATACTGTCTCTATCACCCCTCAGATTCTGTGCTAAGGGGACAGCTTTAAAATACGCCCTCTGTGTTTGCCTGGCAAAGGTTGCTGTGACAAACACAGAAAGATATATCCTTTCAATGCCACCATATATTTGAAGTAGGTGGAATTGCTGTATTATCCTTCCCAATATTTTCAGAAGAGGAAGAAGGAAAGGGGAAGGGATGGCTGCTGCAGTGGTATAATCATGACTTCACAGGGGACAGGGATTACTAAATACTATCATAACTCTGACTATAAATTAAATTAGACTGTACTTTTAGTTGGTATCTCCTCATTGATGATTGTCAAAACAGTTATTATCATTATGATACTTCTTCCGCTATCTATTTATTGCAAAGTGCAAAAATGAGTCTTGGCTAAGTGTCTTGAAACAAACTTTTAAAATGCATCAGGGAATGGAGTAAATTTCCCACAAAACGAACAATCCAACAACAATGTCAAGCCTAACACAAATTTTCCAAGAACAAAAGCTCAGCATGAATTACTCCCCTTGCAACTTGCACAAGAAAAAATATCTCACAGGCTCTCTAGGATAGCTAATGGAATTGCTCATTTGGAAAATTAGAGTCCTCATGCAAATAACTAGACAAATAACAACCTCATTCTTCATGTATCATCACAATGTCTTAGTCCATGGAACAATATTTGGGAAATTGGTACTAGTTTTTATTAATTTCTACCAGAGCTCCTACCTTTTATTTTCACAGGATCATAACCATCTGAGATTCTCTTTTTACTGCACAAATAATTATTACAATTTTTTTCTTGGGAATGATTAGACCCATTTCTTAGACTGACAAAATGGCAGAAATGCAACCTCACTTTTTTTACTCATATAATGAAAAGTCAGACAGCAGGGTATGGCAATCCTTCAACATCCTCATATACCAGCTGTAAATAACATATAGTGTGGGCTCAATCTACATTCAGCTTATAAACCATGCACATTTCCCAGACAGTTACATAATGTATTTTCTTCTTTATAGAAATGGACAAATCATGCCCATCTGTACTGAAAATAAAATTCACTTATGTGTCCAGTTTCACATTCCTGCTGTTGCACAGTTCAGAGCTCCAATTCCAACCATGACTAGCTATCTCTAAAGATGAATACTTCAAGGCCTCCCTGGGCCATTAATCCAGCATTCAGCAACCCTCACAGTGAAAAAATCTTTTCTTAAGTGAAGAAAAATTCTGTGTTGAGGAATTTCCTGCATTTCAGTTGGCACCTGTTGTCTTTCATCCTGTCCCACTGCATCACCAAGAAGTGTATGGCTTCCTCTTTACTTCCTCCATTACATGTTTACACACTTGGATAAGAGCCGTCTGAGTCTACTGATCCCCTGAAAAACTCCTAGCTCTGTCAGCCCCCTCACGTGACAGATGCTTCAGTTCCTCCATCACTATCATTTCCTTTAACCATATTTGCTCCTCTATGTCCACATCCTTCTTGTACAGATAAGAAAGACCATAACTAGACACATTACCGCAGATATGGTCGCCCCAGTGGTAGGTTTACAGCCATTCAAAAAGACTTTAAGAGCAAAACCTGTAAATAATAATAATAATTCTGAAAGTTTTCTTGTTTATTAAAGGAAATGCTTTCAGGGTTTAGAAACATTTCTTTTGGAATTAATTATATACACAAAACTAATATAGGAAGCAATCTATTTGCAATAGATTTTGGAAATACATGTTGAAATACTGGAGTTGTCTTCTACACTAAGGAATTCACACACAGCACTGCAGATAAAGAAGATATTTTTTCTATTCTTCTTCTGATATTCTGTTGTTTTTACCAGAGAGGTTGATTTGGTTTATTAAGGTGGGGCCAAGAATTTGCAAGTAACAAATCCAATTGCAGTGGAAGGTAATGGTTGACACAGACTAGGAATTGTGGAGCCACACTAAGAAAATGAATGCAAGACTGCGCCTGAAGCATGTACTGGAATGCAGGAACTGAAAATGTTCAAATATTCCCATAATTTGAATATAGCCACTGACACTTGAAGAAAGTATCTTCAGATATGTTCAAATGCTTTCCTAAATCAAGGCTAAAAGGTAGATATTCTGGTCTAAGGCAAACATAAGAACTACTGAGATTACTCTCCCAAGCTGTCAAAACCTGATGTTCCTTGGATGCCTGTGGTTTTATTTCAATTATGTCTTCCCTGATCATTAAGTTATTAAATCAGCTATCTCAAACGCCATAATTATTTTTAAAATTGTAAGACTATGTAGGAGCTCTTCACTTTTTTTAGATTCAATCCAAAGGAGACACACTGAAAACAAATATCTACCCTCTATATGGGCTTGGGGGAGCAGTGTTCCTTCCACCGTAAGCACAGCAAGGGTTTGTGTCCACCTGATGAAACTGAATAGGTACAAGTCTATGGGGCAGCCTAGAGACCAGAGGGAACTGGCTGGGGCTTTTCCCAAGCCACTCTCGATCATATTTGAAAATTCTGAGCAGTCAAAGATCCTGGTGACTACAAAAGGAAATATCACTCCTATTTTTAAAATGAGGAGAAAGTAGAGACAGGAAAATACAGACCTTTGAGCCTCACCTCTGTGCTTCAGAAGATCATGGAGCAGATCCTCATAGAAGACATGTCAAGGTACATGCAAGACAAGGAGATGATCCAAGACAGCCAGCATGGCTTTGCTAAGGGCAAATCATGCCTAACTGATCTAGTAGCCTTCTGTGATGGTGTCCTAGTTCTGGCCAGGACAGGGTTAATTTTTGCAGTAGCCAGGAGGGGGCACAGATTGGGCCAGGAGGTTTTTCTATACCACTTGGTGTCATTGCTGGGCACAGGGAAAGGGACTCTCTTCTGGGGAGAAGGGGTTCCTTGCAGTCCATGTGGTACAGGAAGCTGTCTGGTACTGTCTACTGTCAGGGAGGGCACTGGTCACTGTACCTCAAGAACTTGTTTGAAAATAGGAAAATGTGGCCCATATGGCATCTTTTAGAGGAAGTATAAACCCAACGGTAGACAAATGTTTAAAACTGCTGCAGAAAACAATAATATTCTAATAGAAAACCACCAATATTTGTCCATTCAAATCAGGGGTCCCTCAGATCACCTGGCTCTTGTTAATGGTTTGGATGATGTGATCTGACCCTGACTCAAGAGAGGATAGATGAGTTGTGATGATGAAGATCTCCAACTTGATCCTGCAATTGATAACTTAGACTAGTGTACTTGCTGTCAAAGCTGCTTTTGCCTCCCCCTCATGCTTTTGCATAAGCATTCTGTAGAACTCCTCCTATCAGGATGAACAAAATCAATATTCATTTCGATCAGATCAGAGGGGGAGATTAGTAAACTCAGTTCTCACATCTGTGCTCTTACAGTGGGCTTACTAGGGGAGAGCAGAATAAAACATTGCAAGGTAAAAGACATTTGCAATCCGTAAATAGCAAGTCGAAGACCCTTCTCTAAAGCTGAACATTCCTGAGGCATTTCCCTGAACATACCCCTAAAAATAATAAAAAACCCCCCGATACAATAAAGATTGATTATTTTCCTATGTATGAAATGATAAGGCCAACAACTTGGAAAGGCGTTGAAGAAAAAGAAATCTGTGGTATACAGTACTAAATGAGAATATCCTCTGCAACTGGTTCCCTCTTAAGATTACTCATATTCACCACTAACTCATCTGAATAAGCTTAAGTTTTTTTCTTATATCACAGTTTACAAACCTGAGGTTTACATTCATCAACTGGCATAATTTAAATAAGTTTTTAGACAGGCAGAATAGCCTCCTCTTGTTCCAAACCATTTTATTAATTTTAAACTAATGAAATAATTTTCAAATGTACCATACCAATAACATTCTTTTTCTCCCCACCCATCTCCCAGGTGGAGGAATCTACAAAATCCATAACACAAAGCAGCCAACTGTCATCAAGCATTAACTAAGATGGAAAACAAATCCAGCTGGCACCTCTCTCTTCAGGAGTGTCTTAACTGAGTAATCCCAATCCTGTGAACAACCTCAGGAACTATCATTTTATTTTCCTCAACACTAATAGAACTGTTTAGCTGTTTTAACTGGCAGACACAGCACTGAGCTTTGTTATTTTTCAAATCACTCTGGTTTAGAGTGTATTCAAAAAAAAATTATTTTTGTTTCTTTAAATTGTATTAAAATTACAGTATTTTCATCAGTGTCACTTAGCAAACATTTCTGCATCTCCTTGACAGTCCTGGCTTTCACTTCCTGATTTGCTGTTTCCAAAACAAGGTACAAAATGCCTCACTGTTTACTGAAATTCTTATCAAATACCACTGATGGTATAATTGACATAAACAACACAGGTTGAAAGTGTTTAAGTGTGGCTCTTGGAACAGGCTTTGTGAACTAGTACATACTACTAATCAGTTTTTTTTCTGTATGGCACTGCAAACATAGCAAAAGAATAAAATATACAGAAATTTAATAAATTATTTCACTTAATGGTAATGTAATCAAATAAAAATACACAGCTGACTGGGATTATTTCTCCTGAGAGGCTATGAGTTTAAAGATGGTTCAAATGTTAGTTCAAAAGTAGTATTTCTAACAATTATTTTAGCTGAATGCATTTCTCATCTATCAAAGTCACTCAATATTTCTGTATCATATGACACCAAAAACCCTCTAGGAAATCATACTCGAATCACACAACAGCAGTCTTCCAGAAAGACTGTGTAAGAATCCATTTCATTGTGCTGCTGCAGCTTTCTGTATTAGAAAGTTCTTCCAAATTCCAGTATGCTCTTGTCCATGCAATCAGGCAAGATGGAATGGCAAAAGGCAGAGGCAAGCAGAAGCCTGCCTCACAGTGCAAGCCCAACAGTGTGCCTGGTGAAACAGATCCTTTCTGTATTGTTCCATACCTGCTGCAGAGGGGCCATGGCACAATATATTAATCCTCCTTCTGGTAGACTGAAAGCTCATAATCTAGGCCTGAGGTTACAAAGATGAAAGAGAAGCAGATATTGAAAAGACTGACTAGCGAGAACTCAGATTCTGTAATTGTGCTAAACTTGGCTTTCCCATGTACATACAAATAATTTTTACTCTAAATCATTCTGTGTTTGTTCATAAATTTATACATATTGTTAAAACCAAACAGAGAAATAGAAACTCTTCATTTTCTGTCATCCTCTGCATTTCTTAAGTATCTAAGAATAGTTCAGACCCTCAGTCTATTTAACCACAATTTGCATGGAGCAAGCCATAGTATCAACTTTTATCCTAGAAATGTCATGGTTTCTGAAAAATAACTTAAAATTAATACATGGTCTCCAAAACTCAAAACGCCTCTGTCTCTTAAATTTGAGAAACTGAAATTCACTATATGGCAATCCAAATTCATAGCACATTAATTTCAATTTAAAGGAAATGAGTATTCTTGTGTTAATCACAAAATTAACTTCTCACAACACAGACAAAACACACTAAGTACATCTGATTTTTCACTGATAAGACTTCAAGTATGTTCCCAGTCCACAGACTTTAAACAAGAAAAAGTAAGAAAAATCCAGGCCTGATTATTTGGCTTTTGCACAGAAATGGTCCTCATGGTTACTCCAGCTGAAGTGCAGGAATAGCTTTTAAATTTTCCCCTTAAATTAGAACCTGAGTTAAATTTACCATCCTAGCTCATTGCTACTAGGGTACACATCATGAGACAGTGCTCCCTGTACTGACACAAACCAGCTGAAGACGGTTTAAGAAAGAGTGCAGAAGCAAGCACAGGGTGGCCATATTGTCAGGAAGTAGCCTTTCCAAGGCCATTCTGCAAAAGAACTTCATGCAAACAAACTTCTGTGCCAACATTCCTCCAGCTAGTATTAACTTTCAACATGAATGCCAGCGATTAAGCTTCCACAGTCCTGCTCACTGGTGGCTGTTTCATAAGGAGCATGACTAATGCAATTACAACAAACACCTACAATTTAGAGAAGCTGGCGAAACAGACAAATGCCATACCACAACTGCAAACACTAACTATACCTACCAACACCATTCAAGTGCAAGTGGAGATAAAAATTGTGGAAACTCTCTGAAACAACCACTAATCTCAACAGATTGTCAAACTGTGTTTTTCTTTCACATGCTGGTAGTATATACAGTAGTGGACACAAATTTTTAGAAACACAAAATTAGGTTTCATATGTTCCAAGAAAATTTGAATGAAAAGGAGAGTGGTAGCTAATTTGTCACAGTCAGAATTCTATCTAAACAGGAACAGCAATTTACACAATGCATTTGCATTTGAAAGAGAAGGCCTGATTCCCAGGAGTGCAATTCTGGGTTTGAATTGGAATAAATTCAGTGAAATCACCAGATTAACAGAATAGTTACTGTAATTCAACAAATTTAGCCTTGAATCATGAAATGCAAGTATAAAAATACTTTGAATTTATGTATAATATGTTGTCTTTAAAATACTACTGAATGTTCTCCTACAAAGTAAATACATGCTTTTACCAAAGAAAATTGGAATATAAATTGGACCATGCATTTTTATTTTCTATCCAGCTAAGAAAGTTACTACTTTAACCACTGCAATGCATTTCAGCAAAGCTTAACACTAATAGATAGCCACAGAATTGCCCCAAAGACAACAACTCAAACCCACATCGCAGAATGTGACTTAGGATGTCCAGGGGGGTACCGGGCATCACAATAAGGTACAGTCAGAGGACACTAAAGGGTACAATACACTCTTAAGGGGCAAAGAGTGTCAGCAGTAGGAAGCTGAAGTTGGCAAGGACACCAGGATGTCTGATTTGCTATAAGGAACAAAGCTTCTGTAGTGCAGCAGAAAAGTCTAGCTCATGCTTACAATGAAGTCAGATGAGACTGAATCCTACTGCCTCGTATCCTGCCCACCTGTATATTGGCTCCCTGTAAACCAGTTAGAGTCAGAGGAGTACAAAGCCCAGCTCATGTGCCGCTCATGTGCCCTCCTCAGGACACAATACACACATGAAGGAATGCGCAAGCTTCCAACACTTAGCTCACTGTCCTCCGGTAAGTCTGGAAATAATCTGCTTCTGCACAACAGTAGTGTAAATTAACAGATAAAAAATCCTACGATCCCTGGATTACCTCAGAAAAGAGATGGGAGGTGAAATAATGCTCCTTTCCCAATCCCAGCAGTCCCACCTCATCTCAGTGGTGGGACCCAGTGATTTCACCATGCTCCACAGGCTCATCACAGCTGTACTCATTGTGGTCCTGGACAAGGACCACAAAGGCTTTGTCTTTGCAAACACAAGAAACATTGTAATATATGTCCATCTCTCATCTGCCTCACCGCAACATCAGCCATCTTACCATGAACTGCAAAGTAATGACTTATCTTCCATTTTGTTTCTCCTGCTGAGCTGTGAGGCATCACCTTCAACTCATCTAACATAATTATTGTTAAGGATCCATAAAGCATTTCATCATAAAGTGGAAAGGTTATTCTACAGGAAAATGGTATAAAGATAATACTTATATTTGAAGCTTTAATTTGCCTATAATCTGCGATATATTCATTTTTCATGCTTATCTACTAAGTTGCCTGTCTTTCTGCTGTAATAGGAAACAAAAAGGCAAGAGCCACAGAAAAATTATTCCTGTTCTCTATAATGGAATAAAGTGAAAGTAACTCAAATCAATACAGTTATAGTACTGTATAAGTTTTAGATTAAAATAAGATTATTGCATCTGTTAATGACTTGTAGCTTCAAGAGTTAAACAGTGGAATAAAACCCTTCACTCCACAGCTGTTTGGTTTTGCAATAGCTTGAGTTTAACTTATTAAGAGTACAGTTTTAAAAACAGGAATTAATTTGTATTAGTATTCAGCACATGCAAACAATTTTTCACATGTAAAAAGCATAGCATTCTGTGTATAAGCACTTGTAAATCTAGAGGATGTGTTAAAATAAATTTTCTCTGTTCTTACAAATGCAAAGTTAATTCTCAAAAACATATATAAATACTTAACTTATTAGAGTATTTCTCAAAACAAGAATGCAAAATCCTACACAATTTCTATAAATCCATCAAACCAGCTAAAGAAACCTAAGTTTTTTCTGAGATGTGTCATGCACCTCTCAAATTCGTTTTCCAAAATTTTTCAGAATTACCTGTCAATGATCACATCATACAACTTGCTGAGGAGTAAGTTTAATTACACAGCAATTTTGTAATGCTGCAAAAAACAAGTGTACCAGCCCAACATGATCTGCACATTATTCAGTGTATAGACTCAATGTCACAATTAAGAAACTTTTTGGAAAGTTGCTAGACGAATTATAAGTCATCATGTCTCTTTTCCCACATCACAAAAACAATTCTCAGAAATTTTCGACTAAGTTTATACCAAATACAATGTAGCCTCTTGCTACCTTCAGAAATGCATTACTTTCCTATTTCACATTCTCAGAAATTGCTGGTGATGGTGATACTGGAGTGCATCCAAAATCTATAGATTGCCCATAAAGTGTTCAACTGCTCAGATCTCCTTACCAATTTTTACAGATTTACATGCAATTATAATAAAACTTGAACAATAAACTATTATTGTATGCCAGTAGTCTAATGGATCTTTCACAGACACAAAGAGGCAGTAAGCGCTACTATTTAAAACTTTGATTTGAACAAGTAGACAAGCAGAAAAGAGTTGTCAGAAGATAAAAGGAGAGAAAGGTATAAAGAAGAGCAATCACTAGGAAAAAAATGCTAGAAACTAGTCAGGAGTTTAGTCATTTATAATGCCAGACAAGGTTGATAGAAGAAAAGTAACATATGTCTTCCTTGTAGAAAAGATTTTCAAAAGAACACAGCATCTCTTGGGAATTACTAGGGCTAGAATCTAAACTTCTATTCTTTTAGATACAGGTGGACATTAAATGGGCTCTCTAGACACATGCTAGCCCAGTATCTCCAAATGTCTATTGTTCCAGAAGTATGGATTTTCAAAAGCAGAGGCAAATGTATTAACATAACAGATACTGAGAAGCTGACTGAGTGTCACATCTGCAGACACACACTTCCTGCACCAGTGAAAGTCAGTAGTTACGGACAAAGTCATTAGGGACAAGTTCCTGAAAACAAGTACGATTTTGTTCTTGAAACTGCATCTGGAGCACTGACATTCACAGTCCTCAAAAGTAAGTTACCTTTTCTAACCTGCACATGCAAAAAGTCCTACCAAGATAATGGTACATTATGGTTTTCTACTGATACTGCCTTTAGCTGGCCTGGAGGCAATAAATTTTGAAAAACTGTTTACCTAAATCCCATTTGGTCAGCATCACAAAGGAGGATGAAGTAAATCTGTTCTGTCTCTCATTTGTCTAATAATACCCAATTGTCTTGGGACAATCCATATTCAGCCTGACTCCTTCACCTGTAATTTACCCCAATTAGTTCACCTTGTCTCAGGTAATTACTAAGATTATACAGCCTGTACAGTTTCGAACCCCTGCCAGATATCTAGGCCAGGAAGGATCATGCAAAACCTCGGTAAGCCTATGGCAGATAGGACTGGCAGCTTTATACACAGAGTGTATACAGCATATGTGTATACAGTGCACATATACAAAAGAGTGTGAACCATGGGATGGTGAAACTTCTATTTCATAATTTTGTAGGATATGAAGTGAGCAGTTGTTGCCTGGGAGAGTAGAGGATGCAAAGAGGTCCCTCACTGAAAAAAAATTGTGGGTTATTGTTAGGGGTTTATTTCATTAACAGATTCTTAAACTACATTGCTGTCGCACTGGCAGGTTTTTCTTCAAATACTAGTAACTAAAATGTTCTTTTTTTTCTTTTTGCCTTTTTTTTAACAAAGAAAGCAGAGGATAGCAATTTTAGATGCTGTGAAATCTAGGTGCACACAGCAGGAAATTGTAGCCTTTGTAATAATTTCATTGAAGTACTTTGGTTGTCAGAGTTCCCAATAGCCCTGTTCCTCCCTCTCCTGACAGTGGCAAATGTAAAGTGTTGATGGACACAGAAAAACAGTTTAATCTCCTCTTTTTCTCTTCACATTGAGGGTTTTCTTTGGTCCACTGCTGGAAGAAGATACTTGCAGTAAGTATCAATAAAATTCTGTTAAGGATTCAGGTATCACTGTTGATATATTAAAAATTCACTGCTTGGTGGTGCTTTTCTCATGCTTGAATTACCTGAAGATAAGGTGGCATCCACTTAAAAAAACTGGTAGACAAAAAAAAAAAAAAAAAAAAAAAAA